>MU223850.1:1621951-1679536 GCA_018584345.1 Thuja plicata
ATTAAATATTATTTAATCCCTTTTTCATGTGTCTTAGCTAAAGAGGGTGAATTTAATTTAATTAAAGTGCTAGGACTTTATAATTAAATTAATTCAATCATAAGGTTTGTTTAGCCAAATAGATATTCAAGAATTAAATATGATGTATGATTAATGTAGATTTAGGATTTTCTACAGTTGACACTTAGGTCGAGTAGAGTCAGTCAAAACTCAAAATTGCCTAGTACAATAGGACTTTGATGATTTAGAAGAATGACAAATGCAACAAAATTGGTTAGGGTTGCAAGGTGCCAATTTTGGGGTGTTACATTTTTCCCCTCTTTGAATTGATGTGCGAGCAGCGCATTGATTCAAAGAATAGTCTGATGCCTAAAGCACAGGAGATTAGATTTGAAAATTGATGATGCAAAGATTTCAGAGCCATCTCAAGGATAGAGCTTGACTCTCCAAAGTCTAGGTTAGGTTGTCAAGACATCGGTCAAATAGATTTTTTGAGGGTCATCTTCAGAATGAAGCTTGATCCCCAGGGATCTGGGTTAGAATGCCCTGATACCTAATAGATCAAGATTTTGAGAATCATCTCTAGAATGGAGCTTGATCCTCAGGGATTCGGGTTAGAATGCCCTGATACCTAACATATTTGATATCTTTCACAAGATTGTCCTTAGAATGAGGCTCAACCTTCAGGAGTCAGGGTTAGATTGCCCCGATACCTGTCCAATAAGATAATCAATAGAGATTTTAGGACTATCTCCAGAATGAAGCTTACTCCCCCAATATCTAGGTTAGATTGCCAAGACACTGGTTTAGATAGATATCTTTCACAAGGCTATCCCCAGAATGAGGCTTAACCTTCAAGAGTCAAGGTTAGATTGCCTCGATACCTGTCTCAAAAGATATTAAATAGAGATTCAGAATCATCTCCAGAACGGATTTTGATTATCAGGAGTCAAGGTTAGATTGTCCCGATACTTGTCCTAAAAAGATAGTTTTTCGAGAACCGTCTCTAGAACAGAGCTTGGTCCCCAAGAATCTGAGTTAGATTGCTTAGATGCTGAATAGATGACAAGATGTAAGGAACAAAGATGCCCTTATCGATTTTGGAGTATCCAGTTTTGACTGTGAGGTACGAAAAACTGAACATGCCCCAAGTGATGAGATGCCCCTAGAAATGAGGACTTTTGAAAATTAGATCAAATTGATTGAAATAGATTTAATGATGTAATCATCCTGCCTCCTCAGGAGCGAAATAGAAAGATGACACGTCATAATGATAATGGATAGCGAAAAATCATAGATAGATGTTGAGTCAGAGATCAAGAACTCATAATAGATTACAGAAAAATTTAGAAGATTCAGCATCAATTTTGAGCAATTTCAAGGTTTGGTTGACCAAGTTTGAAAAGGGTTGACTAGAGTTGACTAGAGTTGACTTTTGAGAAAAAAAAGTCAAAGAATTCATAAAATGATGATATGATAAGATTCTGACAAGAAAGTGACGTCAGAAAGGCGACTACACAAGTGTCTGATCGCGTTGGTCCTGAAAATTTTAAAATGTGATTTTGAGCAATATAGAAGTGTCAGATTTCAATTTCAATCATGAAAATGGATTCAGAGCGGTAAAATTAGGTAGTGGTGCAATTTTTGCGTAAAATAGAGTACTTTGAAAAATTAGGTCAAAACCTATATAAGGGTGAAAAAGGGTGATTGTCAAATCATTTCAACCCTTTGACTTTTGAGAATTGAGCTCTAATTAGAAGACAAAAATGGTGGTCCCCTACAGTAGTCATCAATTTGAGCGATCCAGGAGACACAGCCGGCCCGCAGCGTACGGACCTCCAGTAAGTAGTCAGCAAACCCCTCTGTAATTCAAATTTCATTCATTTATGTCGATTGTTTGCTCGTTATTCACATTTTTAAAAGTTGAGTCGTGGGTTTTCGCGCGAAGAAGTAGTTTCTTCGCGCGCCCCATAGGGAAATCTCGTGTGAAGAAACAACATTTTGCACCACTCAGTGTGGAATATCACTTGGGAGAGTACCTAGTTTCACGTGAGAAACCCTCCTAGAGGATGTTTTCTCACGCGAATAGGCATCAAAGTTCATGCGAAATGCCCTTATCGCGCGATTCGAAGAACTTCTTCGCGCGAAAGAGAAATTCTTCGCACAAAATTCTGCTACTTCGCATGAGAAAAAGTGGTCAGAATGAGCATGAAACCAGTCTGCATTGCGTCCAATAGCTTTTGTGTTAGCATCATTAATGTCTGTAGGATGTCTTGAATGCTATATTATCTCATTATGCATTGATTATTGTCGATTATTGATAGTGCTCTGTTGTTTGTATGTCTTGTAGGTTGACTTCCCAGATATAGCATTCAGATCCTATCATCCGACTATCAGCAGATTGGTATCTCAGTTAGATGATGCTGAGATGGCACATATAGACACATTTGGATTGAGTACATAATGTGATGTACCCGAGATTTGGGTCAATCACAGATTGTTGGGAGCTTTTGTCGAGCGTTTCCATTCAAAAATAAACACATTCCATTTACCACTGGGGGAGATGACTATTACTCCCGAGGACATATATCGAATCTTGAGAATACAATTCGACGGTGTCTGAGTTGAGTACGAGACACGGCCCAAGTTGGGCACAACAGCTCTGAGAGAGATCTTTTAGGATGACCTTGTTATGGGTAGGGCAATCCCATGGGAGGATCTGATTAGCAAGTACAGTCTGACCCACAGATTTCCCGTGGTTCTAGCATGCTTCCTGGGGTGCTACCTGATGCCTAATCGTGGACAATAGGTCTAGAGTGTGGTTGGGAGAGGATGTTACAACTGATGATAGCATGACCGCGACACTATGGATGGGGTCAGTGTATACTGGCACACATGTGTCATGAGATGCATGAGATTGCCTATTGGGAGGCGAAGAGCATGGCAGCAGGAGTCTTTGTACTATAGGTATGGGCCTGGGAGCATCTTCCTGTTACCAGGCCTATCTGCGAGGATATGAGGCAGCCATTGGAACCTTACATTTATTGATATAGGAGGATGATTACCCAACCTGCACTGGGTAAGGTTGATCAGTGGCGAGCTCAGCTCAATGATTTAGCAGTAATGATATGGAAGCCTTGGAGGTTGACAGAGACCTGGGATGATGCAGCAGAGCAGCTGAGTCATATGTTCTGTTCCCGCGCTATGATAGGGCGTACAATTACTATCATTGAGAGATTCCCGCAGAAGCGGGTATGGCAGCAGTTTGGTCGCCCATAGGACATCTCCCAGGAGTACATAGTTTATGCTCAATTTACCGATGAGCTCAGGAGAGGCTGGGGGATGAAGTTGGACCAGGGGCACACGATGATAGATATCTGCGCATTGGTCCCAGTTCAGTGGGATTACCTCAGAGATGTAGCAGATGCCAGCATGACCACCCAGTATAGGGAGCACTTCATTACGCACCCTTTTTCTGAGATTCACTGATCCTGTAGGTATAGCAGGCTGAGGGCACGTGGTACCCCCATAGGTCATTCAGCCACAGGTGCAGCAGATGCAGATGCCTCCACCATAGCAGAGGGCACAACCAGGGTTACAGCAGGGTCCTCGACCGTGGACTGTACAGGTTGACATCCTCGCCCGTCATATGGGGATGGATGTTGGAGCTAGCAGCAGTGGTAGCACTAGAAAGTCACGGAGACAAACTGTAGAGCAGATAGCTGAGGAGTAGTAGGTACCCCCATAGGAGGAGGTACAGTAGGATGATCCTATGCAGGAGGATCAGCCTACGCAAGATACAGCACAGGACCCACAACATGGATTACGGGAGAGAGTGAGACAACTCACGAGATAGGTGGGAGATTTGACCATTCAGGTAGCTGTGCGAGATGTATGATTACTAGATAGAGATCGGGAGATATAGGATCTCCAAGAGCAGCTTCGAGCAACATAGGAGGAGGTGTGGCATTAGACAGCATGGGCGGCTTACTACTATGCGTCATATATAGGTGCAGTGCCTAACAAGGCATCGCAGGTTGCCAGATTTTTGAGCTATGCAAGAGGGTCAGAGGGAGCACAAATGGAACCTCCACCAGATAGGGCCCCACCTCCACCCCCTCTAGGTGATGAGGGAGAGGGCCAGAGTTAGGTTTTGATAGACAGATAGAGATGAGATCATAGGATGTATTTGATGCGTTGGCATCCTTGTATTATATCACCATTTTGAGATAGATCATGCTCGAGTAGCACCATTTTGTATTTGTATCGACACATTATATATATATATATATATATATATATATGAGCTCATCTTTTGGTATCATCGCATATTGTATATTGCCTTTATGAGATGTTTCCTATATGCTTAGATGGTTAGATGATTTATGATGTATGCAAATGGGTGAACATGTTTGAAAGATATGTATGAAATGCACATGTGTGAATGTAAAGATGTATGTATGTAATTGATTTATGTAAATGCAATGTGTAAATGAGAATGTAAACGTAATGTATAGATGATTATGAATTGTGAATATGAATATGTTTATGGTACTAACATCTCATGCAGGACAATGAATGCTAACCAAAAGAACATGTGAAGAATCGAGAGCGAGGACCGAACACTTGTGCAGTCATGATGAAACCAGGACGGTGAAGAAGAACTCCCCAATGTATGAACCCAAAAGAATGCAATGAAAAGAACACTAAATCATTGCCACAATGCAAGTCTAGAATGAAAATGCAATCCTATGCTAGATTTCATATGAGAGTGCAATGCTAGGACATGGTTGTGAGACCCATCGTATAATCATCATCATTGAGTATTTTATTTTTTTTGGAACATAAAAGTCGATACAACCCTTACTGGTGCCATAATGCAACCATAAGGATATGAATATGACTTATCATTGGATAGAATTTAGGAAACGAACGTAAGCACCAGGGCACAAAAGCCAAGATGACCTGAACATTGTTTCTAGTTAATGTTGCAAGAGTACACCAGCATCGAGGCATTTAAAGCCAAGATAACCATGAGTTGGGTCATGTGTAAAAAAATAGATCAATAACAAACAAAGCAATGACAAACAGAGCAGTAACAGGCAAGGAGATAGTACCAACCTCACCATGGCGTACAAATAAACAAGATCGAGGGATGTGAGGTTGTTCCACCTTATTGCAGGAGCTCTTATCACATACACCCTATTTATTTGACGTTGCTAGATCATCAGGACTACACCAACAAGAAGTAGAAAAAGAAAACATCAATGAAATCCATAAGAATAGACAACATGCAAAGAAATATTCAAGCATAGCTCAGCCTATTTCAAAGTTTTTGAATGTATTCATGTTTAGAGGGTGTTGAAAAACACCGTGGTGCTTGTGAGTGCATTGTGTTTGGTTGTGATCAATAGATGTTTACGTTTAAGGTATCCAATGTGTGTTAAAAAACACAGATGTGTCCAAAGATAGTGTTAAAAAACATTGTTTATGGTGGTGTTGAAAAACACCAGTTTGTGTCAGTAGCAAGTTGTCCTTGAGAAGTGACAAGATTACTGACTCTAGATGTAAACCAAAGATGTGATCGAATGGGGGGGCATGCCCCCAAGTAATGATGACTGAATTGACGTATGTTGTGAGGACAAACCAGATGTGATTGCCCCCAAGCGTATGGCGTTGAATCAATGACAAGTCAGGAGGGTCCGCAAAGGGACCAGAGTGTCACAAAAGTGACCGAAAGATATGTACAGACTAAAGCATAGAATTTTCAAGACCGAGTATTGATAGATAGAGCATTTGAGTATAACTCCAACTGTAACAAATGTGAGAAATTTTGATAGAATGGCAACAATAGGCAGACACAGTGAGAACCACTAGTGACTGACACAAGAGAGATGCTCAAATGAATCGATCATATTATAAGTTAGACATTAGTAGGCAAACGCAGTGAGAACCACTAGTGACTGGAATAAAATCCTTAAAAGATAATACGATAGTGCCCCCTAGATTAGGAGGGTTGGCCTGAGAGTATGACCAGTTTCAATCCATGTGAGTTGGTGTTTTGATGGGAACTGAAAGCAAATGAAAGTAGGAAAGCATGAAAGCAACAATGCAGGAAAGCAAATGCCTAAAGCCAAGTGGTGTTGCAATAGATATAGAATTGTGGAACAAGAGGCACCTGTTTACCAGGTTTTCACCTTCTTGGCGGAAATTCTTTTTTTGCTACCATGACGCCTGTTTGCCAGGTTTTCATTAATGGCACCTTTTCTCTATTTTTTTTTTTTTTTTTTGGTTTTNCAAGAGGCACCTGTTTACCAGGTTTTCACCTTCTTGGCGGAAATTCTTTTTTTGCTACCATGACGCCTGTTTGCCAGGTTTTCATTAATGGCACCTTTTCTCTATTTTTTTTTTTTTTTTTTGGTATTTTTCAAATTTTTAATTTTTTTTGTATTTTTAGAATATATGATTTTTTTGGAGATACATCAAAGCGCCTATCGCTAGTTTTTCACTAAGATGATCATTTTTTTAGGACTTTTTTATATTTTTAGAATTTTTTCAGGACCTTAGTATATACATGAGCACACTGAAGATGTCTCAGCTGTAGAACTGCTTCAGATGAAGAGCATTGATGAGCTCTTTGAGTTGTTCTCCTTCAGTAGTAGAGAGTTGATAGGTACCAGACCCAAACACAGCAGTAACAATATACAGACCAAGCCAATTTGGTTC
Organism: Thuja plicata; assembly: GCA_018584345.1. Lineage (NCBI taxonomy): Eukaryota > Viridiplantae > Streptophyta > Pinopsida > Cupressales > Cupressaceae > Thuja > Thuja plicata. Next base: position 1,628,678 of record MU223850.1, read on the forward strand.
AAACTTCCCTTTCTGGATCCGATGTGGCTGATTCTTAGGGTTCTCCCTCAGAACGAGGTCACCCGCTTGGAAATCTCTTGGTCTAACCTTTTTGTTATAGCTCTTGGACATCCTCTTCTGGTATGCTCTAAGGTGATCGAACGCTACTTGGTGATGCTCATCAAGTAATTCTAGCTCTTGTAGCTAAGATATTCTGGTATCTTCATCAATAAGGAGGCCTTTCAGAGAGACTCCTAGAGAAGGAATCTCGACCTCAATTGGTAGCACAACATCTGCTCCATAAACCAACGTATAGGGAGTAGCCCCTATTGGTGTTCTTATACTTGTCATGTATGCCCAGAGAGCTGGATTAATCCAGAAATACCAATCTCATCCAAATTTATGCATTATGCGATGCAGGATCTTAAGGATTTTTTTTTGGATGCTTTTGCCTGTCCATTACCCTGAGGATAATAGATGGAAGACCAATGTTGAGTAATTTTAAACTTAGAGCAGAGCTTTGTCAAATCCTTGTTTTTAAATTGTCCCCCATTATCCATGATAATTGCTGAGGGTACACCATTCCTGCAGATGATGTAGTTGAGAATAAAGATAGCTACCATTTTGCCACTGGCAACGGTTAGAGGGACTGCCTCCACCCACTTAGTAAAATAGTCCATAGCGGTGATGATAAACTTATGTCCATTGGAGGAAGAGGAGTAGATCTGACCCACCAAATCAAAGGCCCATTGTTGAAATGGCTAGAAAGTAATGAATGGAATAAGCTCCTTGGCTGGAGCATGAATCAGGTTGCCATGTAATTGACATTGTTTGCAAGACTTAGAAAACTGTGTTGCTTCTTTTTCCATATCTGGCCAATAGTAACCAGCTCTAATAAGTTTACGGGCCAATGTCAGGCTGTTAGAGTGTGACCCACAGATGCCTTCATGCACCTTTACTAATGCTTGTTTGGATTCATCAGGTTCTAAACACCTAAGGAGGGTACCATCTAGACCATGTCTATACAAGTCATTAGCGATGATGACGAACCGTGAAGCACTATGGATTAGGTGATGTTTCTCATTCCAGGAGTAAGTGTCCGGAACAATCTGGTCACGTAAGTAGGAGAAGATGTTATGGTAGCGGGATGAGTCATGTCCTATGATAGAATAGATCATTCAGGAACCAAGGGAGTCATAGGCTAGGTAGCGTAACGTCTCCACTAGGAATTCATGTCTAAAATCATTTTCAGGCATCTATAGCATAGAGGCAAAAGTAGCCATGGCATCTGCTACTTTATTATCTACCCTTGGAACCTATTGAAATGTGATATGAGTAAAATACTATTTAAGATCATCAACCAACCATTTATAAGGTTCCAGCTTTTCATCCCTTGTCTGATAGATGTCATTGACTTGATTGATGACTAGCTGTGAATCTCCAAGAACATTTAGTTCATCTACACGCCACTCAAGGGCAATCTTCATACCATTGATTAGGGCTTCATAATTAGTAATGTTGTTCGTACAAGGAAACAACATCTTGTATGCATTTGGTAATGAGTACCTTTGAGCTGTAATGAACAGTATCCCAGCACCTGACCCCTGTTGGGTAAATGAACTATCAAAAAACATAGTCCATGAGCGATGTGTAAGAAGTAATATGGACTCATCTAGAAATTCATTGTGCAATGGTTGATGATCAATTAGAGGTGCTTTTGCCAATTGATCTGCTATTGCTTGGCCCTTAATGGCTTTCCTTTCAACATATTCGATATCAAACTCACTGAGAAGCATTACCCATTTAGCTAGTCTACTTGTGAGGGTAGCTTTACTGAGAAAATATTTTAGAGGATCAATTTTAGCAATTAGACATGTAGTATGAGCCAGCATATAGTGCCGCAATTTTTGTGAAGCAAACACCCCTGCCAAGCAAGCCTTCTCTATAGAAGAATATTTCATTTCATATGACACCAGTGTCTGACTAATGTAATAGATAGCCCTTTCTTTGTTGTGTTGATATTCTTGAGCCAATAGGATACCCAATGATGTATCCATAGCAGATATGTAAAGTATAAGTGGCTTCCCATGAATGGGAGGCATCAAGATCGGGGGGTTCGCAAGATACTGTTTGATTTGTGTGAACCCTTCATCACATTCTTTGTTCCACTAATAAGCCACACCCTTGTGCAAATTTTTGGTAAATGGTTGGGACTTGTTCACCAGTTGAGAGATAAAACACCAGATAGACTGCAGTCGGCCCTGAAGTCCTCTCATTTGTCTGATATTTTTTGGTGGTGGAATTTCCATGATAGCTTGTACTTTTGCATGATCCACTTTAATGCCTTTGGCAGAGATGATATAGCCAAGCAATTTTCTAGATGTTACACCAAATGTGCACTTCTTAGGATTGAGTCTCAGACTAAATTGTTCCATACGATCTAGTATAGGACCTAGATCAGCAAGATGTTTCTTTTGGTGCATGCTCTTAGCCAAAGTGTCATCCATGTAATCTTCTATTGTTTTATGCATCATGTCATGAAATATGGTGGTAACAGCTCTCTGATATGTAGCACCGACATTTTTGAGTCAAAAGGGCATGACATTCCAACAGAAGGTGCCCCAGGCACATGTGAAGGCAGTTTTCTCTTGGTCCTCTGGCACAATTTTTAACTAGTTATAGCCAGAGAAACCATCCATTAGTGAATACATTTCATACCCTACCATCATATCTACGATCATATCAATATTAGGCAATGGAAAATCATCCTTAGGATATGCCAAATTTAGGTCTCTAAAGTCTGTGCAGACTCATATAGATTGATCATGTTTTGATATTGGAACAATATTAGAGATCCACTCGGCATAATCAATTACTCTGATAAACACTGCCTTAAGCAATTTCTCCAATTCAGCTTTGACAAGTAGAGCTACATGTGGATGCATTTTGTGAAGCTTCTGCTTGATGGGCTTAACACCTGGTGCAATGGACAAATGGTGCATGATTAGATTAGGGTCTAACCTTGACATGTCTGAATATTTTCATGCAAAGATAATCTTTTTGCTTCTGAAGAATGTAGTGAATTTCTCTCTTTCTGCCTCTGATAGTGATTGTGCCAAGTGAATAATCTGAGGTTCTGCCTCTATACCCAAGTTGATAGGTTGAGTTGGTTCAATAAGAATAGATGATCTTTCCTGAAAATGACTTGGGAGTGCATCAAGTATCTCATCCTCGTGCACCTCGAAGAGGTTTTCACCCTTGGATACGTCTTTTATTTTGACTATTTTAGGCTCTAATACTGCCACAAGGTGGTTTTCACCATCAGAGCACCTATTTTTTATTCTTTTTATTTTGTGACTAAGATACTTGATGTCAAACTTAGTCATGTTGACACTTGCTTCGCTAGTGGGAGATGTTACAAATTCGACAGCGTGTAGGTAATAGGCAAGAGCGTAATCATTCTGGAATGTAAGGACTTCATTAGATGGGGAGGTAGAGTTCCAGTCTATAAGCTTAGGATGGCGAAGTGAAAGAGGAGTGATGGGTTCAAGTGCATTCACTATATAATCATCAAAGGCATGGACAAGTAAGTCGAGACCTAAAGCGATCTCATCTAGAGGTATATTCAAATTCCTTTGATTCCTAGCGACCGTAGTAGACGACATGTTAACACATAGGGAGTCAGACTCATGTGACCCTACACTAGACCATTCACCTACTTTGAGAAGGTTCTCATATGCATTAGGTGTATCTGTATCTCTGTCAAAAGTGGCATATGACAAGTTGTCAAACTCATATTCATGGGAGTCCATTTCATCATTAGGTCTCATGTCAAGAACATGAGTGAAATCAACCCTTTGTCCCTAGTTGGGATGAGTTCTATCTAGAACCTCTACTATGGTCAAGTGAGCACCTGTTGACCTAGGTACCTCAGTAGTGTTTTTAGCATTAGCTGTCTCTTGTGTAATGAGAAGTGATTGGAATTCCTGGTCAAACTGTTCTTGAAAAGGTGGTGGTATGTATAAATGACCCTGATGACTAGGGTTCAGAGTATATATGTCTTTCCACTCTTCATAAGTTAATGGAGCAAGTGAAGTGGTGGTATCAGAATCACTGTCAGTGTCTACTATACTGACATGTGGTACAAAGTTATATGGCTTAGCAAAGAATGCTGCCAGATCTGGAGGGATAGGATAAGGAAAAGTATCCTCATTAGAGCTGTCTTTAGGTTCTGCAATTTTAGGTATTTCTTTAGGTGTTGATTTCTTATCTTCTCGAGGTACAAAATTATTTATTCCTAGTTGGAATGTGAGTTTCTGGAAGCCTATACCTATAGAGTCGCGTGTTCTATGACCAATGGCTTCAAGTGGTGCAATCAATCCCTTATGATTCGCACCTATGGGACCATTTCCTTTATAGCCAAAACATTGCATAATAGATAAACCTTTGCCATATTGCTCAGGTTTTATGTCATAATGAGGAGTATTTTTAGAATTGTCTTCTCCTTTATAGATCCAAGCTTTGATAGCTCTGTTTTCAGCTTCCTCTTCTAATGGTACTGTGGCTTGTACAAAGGTGCCACCATACTTTCTTGGAGGAGAAACCGTAGAAGGTTTAGTGCTTTCAAAAGGTCTCCCAAAAGAGCGTGGAGACAAAGGCAAAGATGTAATAGATAGCACAGGTTCAATCTGATATCCTCCCATGTCAGTTTCTTTGAGTGTCAGACTCTTTTCCATTACTTTTAATTTATCCTCAAGGATTTCAATAGATTCTCTATTGGTAGGCACAAGGATGTCAGTAGATTTTGTGAGGGCATTGCAATCATAGTGTGTATTAGCAGGTATAGTCACTTCAGAACCTTGGAATGGGAACTTAATGCACTAATGATATGTGGAAGGGACAACCTACATTTCATGGATCCATGGCCTTCCTAACAGGATATTGTATGCCAAAGGAATGTCAAGAATTTGACAGACAATATCTTGTTCAATAGGACCAACTCTTATTGGAAATACAACTAGCCCCTTGGATTTACGTTCTTCTTCATCATAGGCTTTAATGGTAATCTTTTTGCAAGCATTAATTCAATCTTCGCCGTAGCCTAACTCAATTAGGAAACTAGCAGAGCAAATATTTAGGTCAGCACCGTTATCTATGAGAACACGGCAAACACGGTTTGGACCAATCATGACTTCAATGAGCAGAGGATTATTATGCGGGTGACTCAAAGAGTGGTCATCTTCCTTAGAGAAATACAAGTAATGTGAGGAGGTCAAGTGAGCTACCATAGATTGAAACCGGTTGAGATCAAGATCTTTTGGGACATTCACCTCAGTGAGGGCTTTGTCCAGGATTTCCCTGTGAGTAGGGGAGATTTTCAAGAGCTCAAAAATAGTTATCTAAGCATTAGTATGTTGCAATTGATCAAGAATGTTGTAATTGGTAGCATTAGATGAGGAACCCACTTTTGGATTCTTATTAATAGAGTCAACCTTAGCTTTGTCTGAAGGTTGAGTTGATGTAGATATAGAAGGCTCAGGGCATTTGAGAATGATTTTAGCATGAGATCGAGTAACAACATTAGCGCTGACTTGAGACTGTCCTTGTTTAGAAGACTGAGGTGTAGACCCTCACAAAATGAAAGGATTTTTAGACTTGGAAGTATCTTCCTTTCCCTTGAGAATGATGACATTACAATATTCAGTGTCAACAGGTTCAACCATATTAATGACATTGTCGTTATTGGTGTAAGTATAGTTGACCTTAGCATAAATATTTTTGCCTTTAGATGATTCACCTTTTCCATGAGGAGGAAATGGGTCTTTGAAATCTTGGTGATCAGAATTTTTGTTGTGACCTCCCACAGCAATAACCTCACTATTGATGAGATCTTGGATGGTATGCCACAATTTAAGACAAGTAGCTAGTTTATGACCTTTGTTTTGGTGCAAATCACAATAAGTGGATTCATTCCACCAAGAGGGTCTTGGTTGTGGATCATAAGGTCATGAATTATTCAATGGAGTAAGTAAATTTTTGTCTACAAGAGTCTTGTAAACTACCTTGAGAGGTTCTCCTAAAGGAGTGAATTCATGCTTGGTCCTAGGAGCCCAAGGTTTAGGTTTAGAAAATTATGAAGTACTTGGTTTAGAATTTGCCACAGCCTTTTCAGTGGCTTTGGCCACTTGCATCGTGGTAGTGAGATTAAAGGAAGCCTTGGAAGGCTTGGGAGTGACATTGTCTACAACACCATCATTCACAACATTTTGGTTCTTGTTGTGAAATTTAGACTTATCTTTGCTTGAAGAAGAAGAACCTTGTTTGTTTTCCTTGTGTAAGGTCAATTCTCCTTTCTTGATCATAAATGTCTCGATTCTAACGGCTTGTTTAATCATGTCATCAAAGGTTAGAGGACCTTGTAGCTGTACTTGATACCCAAAGTTGGGAAGAAGATTATCGAGAAAGATGTCCAACTTTTCAAATTCAAGTATCTTGCGAGAATATCGTGTATAGAGTTGTCTCCATCTTTGGAGAAATGCCAAGAAGGATTCCCCATTATTTTGTTTCAAGTTGCAAAGATCTTGAATATGAACCGAATGTTGAATGTTGTGAGAATAATGTTGTAGAAATAAATTGGCAATTTTGTCAAAAGTTTTGATGCCAGTTGGTAATCTAGAGAACCATTCCATAGCTGATCCTCCCAAACTACATGGGAAAAGATGCATAAGATAGGTTGTGTCATGTATGAATTCCATGGAGAGAGCACCAAATTCTCTCAAATGGTCTTGAAGGTTAAATGTACCCAAGTATTTGTCATATTTAGGAAGTTCAAGTCCTTTGGGAAAAGGAGGCATGTGAAGATCTTTATCAAATGGGAAAGGACAGATGCTTTCCAGCGTGAATTGAGTAGTAGGTTTGTCTTTCTCTTTCAAGAGTTTAGAGAGTTTCTCTTGCATGGTTTGCATTTATTTTTGCAAGCGAGAATTTTCAGTTTCTTCCTCTTTCTCAATAAGTGTCTCTACCTTGTAATCAGAGGGAAGTTTAGCACCTTGGGTGGCTAATTTGAGAAGGTATTTCTCCTTCTCTTCTTTCATTATGACCGCCATTATTCTCATGAAGTTTTTACTATTGCGGGCTTCTATGATAGCCCCTTGGGTTATCTCCTTCTTGTCTTGAAGAGGAGGGTTTTCAGTCTAGTTGAAACAGGGTCCACCCAGTTGACTATGATCTATCATATTGCTAGAATGCAAGGATTCAAAGTGTAAAGACTCGGTATGAAAAGATTGAGTGTTCTCTGAATATGGGTCTTCTTGGAATAAAGGATTTTGAACCCTACTAAGATCCACAGGAAATGACCATTTATTGTAAGATCATCGTACCGGGGAAGGAGATCGGGATGATTCCTCACTGGATGTAGCCGGTAATGGTGTGGAAAGTACAGATTTGTCTTGATTGATTGAAGGAAATGTTTTGCCACTTTGAGTTGTGATAGTCATAGACAAATTTTAAACAAGGAAATGTGAACTAGGACCAAACTTGAAACTGTCTCAAAGTAATTGCACAGAACGTGCCAAAAGGTGAAGTATCCTTGGTGCAAATCATCTAAGATGAGGCTAGAATAGCCAAGAGATGACTATTGTGACACAAGGCATGACGACACAAATGAAAGAAATCAAAAAGACATGAGACAAGACAAATTTAAGTAAGAATCACGTAGTTCTCAACCCAAGAAACCAAGTTTCAAACTGTGTGAAGATGGATGGAAGAAAAATAGACTCATATCAGAGACCAAATTTGATAGAAGTACAACTAATTGATAGATTTTAACTCGCTATTTTGGACAAAAGACTCCAGTTTCGTGTGACGAAATGCTTTGTCGTGCGAAGTTTCTCACCAAATTGCGTGAAGAAATGCTCTCTTCATGCAAAGAATGACACCAGTTGACAGAATAAATAATGATAGATTAATGGCACTATTGCTAAATATCACGCGATAGTATACTACATATCGCGTGAAGATTCTCACCGAATGATGTGAAGATTGGGAAATTCCACATGAAACTATGCAAATGTTGAAAAAAAGACATTTACAGAATCAGACTGTTAAGACCAGTTTGCGTTTCCCAAGATGAAATCATGTTGTTTTCCAACACATAGTTGAAGTTACAGATTCTTTTGGACATGTTCAAGATTGACAGTTTGTGTGTTTTGACGATAGTTTTGATTGTTCAAATCATACACCCATGCAAAACACATTAAATAGAATGTTTGTAATACCAGAACAAGAAGATCACAATCCTAGGATAGCCAGGACAATATCTGTTGAATCCCCACTTGAACTGAAGTTTATCTATCCTTACTCTTAGCAGATAACTTAGAAGCTTGGAAGCACGGGCTCCTCCTTACATATGCACTCACTTCTCAGGCATACCAAGCTTCGGACCCCAAAGGAATTACTTCCCAAAGGGCTGTTATCTCTACTAAAAGCCATAAGAATGTGGGGCATCTTAGTCGATCTCTGACCTTCCGCGCCAATAGATAGAGGGTTTTTGGAAAACTAGAGCAAAAGTTTGTTGTAAGGTCATCCGTTGAGGTGGTTATGATCAAGTCATTTTCCCAATAAAGGGGGCTCTCCCAATCCTTTCAAAGCAAGGCTTTCACCTTAACAATGTCGAGACTTTAATGCACCACTAGGGTACTAGAGGAGATTTTGGTTGCCACAATGAATTCACACCTGTCTATTGTGACATTAATCACAATAGCATTTTTTATATACCGGTTTGGAAGGGCTTGGCTTTAGTCGGTTACCGGTTGGGCATCCACTCTCACCGGCTCTGCTAAAGCTCTCGGGAGGTAGCCACTCTAGAAGAATCATATGAATTTATCTTACACCCAAGATCCATAAAGGCGAGGGGAGAGGATACATTCAGTAGTTCTCAAGATTACAATCTAAAAAACACTTCAATCACGCAAGACAGTGATTCATTTTAAGCACCAACCGAAGTGTGTTTTAACTACTGAAAATAGATATAAGAAGTTGTGAAAACATGCAAGGTCTTCGACAAACATCCTGGAATAAACCCATTAGTAGTTTGTAATGCCTTTCTTCATATCAGCATCCTGTAACAAACATGTTAGAAGTTTATGATGGCTTTTCTTTGTCTCAGCGTCCTGCAAACCACTGTTATGCTGTTTCAAAAGATAAAATCAGAGAAACATAGATGTCAGAAAATAGCAGGTGGTTAGAAAATCGAGGCAATGAAATATTAAACTAAAAGCTCTGGACTATAATTTTGCACGATAAAGTATGCTAGATCACGCGAAGAAGTTCTGTATGCCACGTGAAGAACCAAAAAGTTTGCACGAGACGTATAGAAAGTTCACGTGAAGTTAGAATAGAACTTGTACGAAAGTATGGATAGAATGCAAAAAAATGAAAAAGATGAAATGAAATGAGGCCAGAACAGAATGTATCTGCCCCACGGTGGGCACCAGAAATGTATGTGGTAAATTTGGCCTTCTTAACTCACCATACACTTCAACATAGTCCTTCTTCACCAGGTACACACAAGACTAAATATGCGATTATTCATCTTGTCTACCTGCATGATTCAACCTATTGCCTTCTATCCACACGGGGTTTTTCAAAATTGCTCTCAGAACGAGAGTCTCACAACCATAGACCAATCTAGGAACGAAGGATTTATCTCCATGAATGCAATACAATGCAAGATTATTCTAAGAAATGAGAGATGTAAGATAAGCTAAGACATGATTTTCAATGCAATTATTCTAGAAATTGAAACTATCTTATTGCAATATGAAATTATTCTATATGAGATATTTAAGAAATGAGACAATAATTCAGTATTCTAACAATGCATATGATCATAAATTTAGGAAGTCAGGGCTTTGAATGAGAGACTGAGAGTTCTTTTATAGACTCAGAGATTATTAGAATAGAAACTTTCCTCTTTGAAATAAAATAGGTAGAAAAGCCAGTTAAAGTTAGAAAGCTTTATTGAAAAGAATTCAATAAATTGTTTTCTTCTTGCTTTAACTGTTTTCTTTCTTTGATTTAATTTTGTTTTATTTGAATTAAATTGTTTTCTTTCTCTTTAAAGCACAATTAATTCAAAGATTCTATTTCTGAACAGAGATAAGATTTTTGAGAGAATATTCAATTAATTAAATAAATATGACCTCATAATTACTTTTTCTCAATTATCTGAATAAATAAATTCAATTATTGAAATGAGGATATTTATTTAATAATTAAATATTATTTAATCCCTTTTTCATGTCTCTTAGCTAAAGAGGGTGAATTTAATTTAATTAAAGTGCTAGGACTTTATAATTAAATTAATGCAATCATAAGGTTTGTTTAGCCAAATAGATATTCAGGAATTAAATATGATGTATGATTAATGTAGATTTAGGATTTTCTACAGTTGACACTTAGGTCGAGTAGAGTCAGTCAAAAATCAAAATTGCCTAGTACAATAGGACTTTGATGATTCAGAAGAATGACAAATGCAACAAAATTGGTTAGGGTTGCAAGGTGCCAATTTTGGGGTGTTACAATGCTCAAACCTATAGCTTAGGAAGAGACATTGTTTGGTTCTTATTCACTAAAACATGTACACATCAAGTGTAGTTACTCATAGTAAAAATAGCTGAAGCACATGCATATAATAACCAAAGTGTGCCTAATAGAAAGGGATACTCTTATGCCATAATCATTAATATATATATTAGAAATTTGCAAAACTAGTTCTCCCATTTTTAATCCTCGGTGTACATCATAATAAAATATTTCATTTAATTTAAAACACTAAATAATGATTTTATGGAAATACGAGCATATAAAAGTGAAAAATCCAAATTAGATAGCCTTTGACATAAAAGGCACAATATCTCAGTGATCACTGAAACATACATCAATGAATCAATAATAGCATCTAAAGATAAACACAATCAAAATATCCTCAGATATAAAATAAACCAAATATTGTCATGTAACATTAGCAGTGATATTAGGAATGAGCACAAGAATGTACTATAATAAGATGCATCTCATAATGCTAATATAAAACCATACATGAGAACAGTCATAAACTATGATAAAAGAATTAAGCATAGATCCAGTAACCAAGAACACAATGAGTCTACATAACTCACAAAACAATGTAAAAAGGTCTAGCATCCCAAATCAGGTATGTGACAAGCCACCTCACAATGATTCTCACAACCATGCATAAGGGCATAATCAAATTTCCAATGCAACAAAATAATCTAGATCACCCAGAGGGTACCAACACCTCTCAAGTCCAACATGATCATAAATACAAACAAACTATTGAAGCATGGTTTGAGCCCTACCAATCACATAAAGAAATAATAAATAACCCAGGGCAAAAACAAGGCATCATAAGAGATCTCATCCAATTGTACAAAGGCACCACCAAATCCTAATTTTGAAACTACATCCATAAGGATGTCATACACGAAGCAAAAAAGAGAGGCACTAAACCACTACAACCGCTCAACTCCTAAAAACTAGAAGGAGAGCTTGTATTGAAAGAAAAAAAAACTAGGATCAAGAAGGTTGAGATAGAGTAGGACTCTGCTCCAGCATTAAATTTTTATTGTAAATTTCTCATATTTCCATTCTACCATTAAATATGGTGAATAATGGGAGAATAATTATTTTTTAACTGATTCAAGGATTCCTTAAGTGGTTGTAATATTTGGCTAGTCGTTTGTAATTATTTTAACTGATTCCTACTCTATTTTCCTTGACCCCTTCAAATCTCTGCCACCTCTGGATGACTACATTTACTTCTTCTTAACAACCTTGGAAATTTTCATAACATTTTCATCTACCTATAAGGTTAATATGCAAAGACCCTAACATATTCAAAATTACTTAAAATACAAAATTTATCATCATTTATCTATGAAAACATATTCATATTGCATTATATAGAATTTGTGGTATTATCTAAAGGGCCTCGATACATAGTAGGTTTATTCAACATTATAGATTTGAAATAGGTATTAGTCACAAGGTCCATGTCCTTAAAACATAAAACATAGTCTTAAAACAACATAAAAATCTTAAATAAAAGGTCATAAAATGGGACTCATCACCATGATCCTCAAATAAGAAGAAACATTACCATTACCAAACAAGAATCCAAAACCAATACCACCAACATAGCACCTGAAATTCCAATAATGTTAGGTTAAAGACCCTAAGCACAGTAAAATTATATAACACCATGATCCTTTCCACCTAAACAAGCATCTCAATCTCAATGTGTCACACTTGTAAGCATCACATAGTCAACAACATAAGTCTTCCAACATGACTATTCCTAGTACACCATCTCTCCTCCATAACATGACAACCAAATCAACCAACCAAGTGACTAAACCATGCCACCAATCTAAATATGCAACAATGATAAATGGTATATGGGCATAAACAACCCACATCCAAGCCATATATGCAAACTATAAGTATAGATTGCCTACAACACTAAACTTGTAGACCCAACAATGCAACATACAAATCTAACCAAATTCTAATAACCATATCAAGATCAGAGTAATCTAAGATACATAATTGAATATACAATGACATCAACACCAAATCTCCAAGATTTAACGTGCCATAAACTCATAAAGCATAGTCAAGAAAACCCATAAAAAACTCAAATTAGAATAACACAAATAAGTCATACCAAAATAGCTACAAACCAGATCCAATATTTAGTTCTTTGAACAGGCTTTCCATCTATTAATTTAAGGTGTGAAATCCAATTCTATTTTATCTAGTTATGAACTTTCAAAGTCAAAAAGGTACTTGTGACTTCCAATAAGAATTTCATTGTCCAAACAACAAAATCTATAAAAATAAACCACACCATTATGTAGTGCTTTGAGTCACATTTCTAAAAACTATAAGAAGTAAAAAAATTGACATCATACACCCAAGTAATGCTCCATGGAAAGAAATAGCCTATTAGACCATGTGCAATCAAAATGGTGAAACAAACTTCACATAATTTTCCAATCAACCTAAATTACAATTTAAAAATGTGTGTGTGTGTAGAGTGGGTTGACTTAGCCTTGACCCTCATACAAAACAACTGACAAAATTTTATTTGGGTGACATTTACTATTTTCAGGCAGGAAATTTGTTTTTTAAAAGAACACTTATTAAATTTTTTGCTTGTTTTAAAACCCTCATAAGTGTGGTTGTCCCACTACAACCCCATGGTACTATGTGTAGACACCTAAATTTGGTCAAGAAAATCAAATAGAAAATGAAGTGAGCAAATCAAGCAAAATCATTAATTAATTGAATAATCAAAGCCTTTGGATTAATAAAATCAAATAATCAAATAATTGTGCAAATGATATTAATCAATTAATTGCATAGTTAAAATCAAATTAATTCCGACCCCTTCAAGGGTGCACATGGATAAAACAATTCAATTAAAATCATTTAATTAATTCCTAAATTTTCTCACCCTTCACATGGGCAAATCAATTTCAACCAATGGGAATTAAAAATGAAGCTCACATGGATCAAGCCAAAATTGATCCTCCATCACACATCTTGGAGTTGCATCTTGACCACTCATTATGTCCCCTTATTTGAAACTGCCATTTAAATTGTCTAAACCTTTGAGACAATTAACTCAACCTGACTTTAATCAAGGTTTAATCAACTCTAACCCTACCCTTAGGAAATCCTTTAAATAGTGGCCATTTTGAGTGCAAAATATATCACACACGTTTATGAGATAAGCATCATCACTATAGGCATTTTCATTTGAGTTCATAGCTTCCATTTTGATTTCAATTTTCATTTAGTGATCACCTTTGAAGCATTTCAGAGTATTTGAGAGCTAAATAGCCATAATCATAATCAAATAGCTTCAATTTTCATTTTAGGACTGTTTGTAACAGATTCTTAAGCTGAAAGCATACTATTTTCTTTCCTAGATAGAGAGACATGAGATGCTCATTATTGTATTTTCAATTCATTTAGCTAATATTTGTTTAAATCTTTGTTGAATTGATTAAATAACAAGCTAATTTATGAAGGAATGAATTTTAGATACACAAATGATGCCCATCGTGGGGTCGCAAGCCTTATTTCTAACAATCTCATGATTTTTTGGTGTGTTATTTGCAAGAATTTAAAATATGTAGTTAAAGTGACGCATAGAAGCATAAATCCTGATGCCTTTACACAATGAAGAAACACGTACAAAAACTCTTTTTTCTTCTATTCTCTCAACACATCAGACAGAACAAGTGACACATACAAGCATAAACCTTGATGCCTTTACATAGTGAAGCGACACAAGTAAATATTCTTCCATCATGTCTTAAATTCTTTCAACGTATTTGACAGTAAATCAGTGTGTATGATCTAAAGTGTAATGCATTTGCACAGTGAAGTGACACTTTCCAGGAGTCTTCTCACACCTTTACTACTTCTAGTGCATTTAATATTGTTTCAATGTATTTAAATATGTAAATAATGCTTACAAACAATGAAGTAGCACTTACAAATAATTAAGTAGCGCTTACAAACAATGAAGTAGCGCTTACAACAATGAAGTAGCGCTTACAAACAATTAAGTAGCGCTTACAAATAATGAAGTAGCGCTTATAATAAATGCAGTAATACTTACAATAAATGAAGTAGTGCTTACTATCTATTAAAATAGTGTGTAGCACTGTGTTTAAAATTTGTAGATTGTAAAAAAACCAGCAAATTAATGAAAAATCTTTGATGTTTTTCATATGTCAATCCACAGAAAGGTGTGTAAACCTCATTATTACAAGAAAGTGGAAGAAAGGACAGAAATTCGAAGGTGGAATAAGGTAAAGGAAGCCAAAATATGCTATCAAAGTTTTGTGGATTTAGAAACCATGAATAGATATTGGAGAATAGTTAACATTTATCAAGATTTCTTCAATTTGCCTCATATTGAATTAGATCGTACTCCTATGAATTCTCCTATTTGAAATTTGCTTTCCTTTGTTTCAATTTCACTAACTTGAGCAAATAGTAATGCAAAATTGAGATTTATTTTCTTAATCTTTGCTTGAGTTTTTGTTTGAAACTAACTTTTGAGAAGAGGATGTTAAGGAGCTGGAACTCTAGCCACTAGGTGAGTAGTGAAAATCAAAATAAACAACAAAAAAGTGCCTAGCCTAAGCTAGCTTAGAAAAAGGTAAGATCAAAATCCCTTCATTTTTTATTTAATTGTGGCAAGTCAAAGTTAAAATCTAGCATAATTAACCCTATTATTGTTTGTCAAAGGAGACATTAGGCCTATGCTCTCAACTTTCTAAGTTGATCAAAATGCCAAACATGTCAAATTTGATGATAGAAAGAAAGGTTGGAAAGAATAAACACTAAATTTTAAAGCCTCTTGTTTGTGAAGGAAGGCATTCAGGATATGCTCTTCACCTTTGGTCAATCAAACTCTCAAAAGTGCTTGAATTACATTAGTTAAAAATATTGGAATAAACCTTGTTTATTATGTTTGGAAGTGAGATAATAGTAAGGATATGCTCTTCACCTTTTGGTGAATCAAACTCCTAAACCTATTTGATCATTTCATTTCTTTCTTTCAAATGAACATGTTAGAACTTTAAAGGGCCTGCCTCTCGAGATTTTCCTTACAAGGACGGTGAGAGGGAATGACCAAAAAGTGGGAATTAAGGTTAAGCCAACCTATTCCACCCACTTTCTAAAAAAACCTCATTAAGTCTAAAGACTTAGACGGCATTAATATCAAATGCCTGGACTTGTAGGGTTAGTAGCCTAAATCACGAATCACGACTACTTATCCCTTGTATGATTCATTTGATATTTTCATGTGGAAATCACAATAAAATTCCCAAGTAATGTAGCTGACTACTTCATACAGCCAATATTACAAGCCAAATTTGACTTTAGGGAGATTTCTTGGAAGACTTTTTTGTGAAAAACCCGTGAAAACGATCGAAAACATACACTTTGTGTGTAGATTAAGGGTTAAAACATTTTTTGTGTTGTGTGTGTTGTGGTTGATGATTTATATTGCAAAAAGACAACATTCATCCATATCTGATCATGCTTTAAAAAATTTAAAAACCAATCAAACGGTGATCCAAAATAACATATTCATGCTTTGGAGGCCTTTCAACGCATACCAATAGAGAAGTAACACCTATCAACTATTAAGTAATGCATCAAATGTTAAGTAATGCTTGTAAACAAACATCTACTGCCTGTGACTAGAGAAATAACGCATAAACAAACTTTACCACTTTTAAACCAAGAAACAACGTGTACAACATTGTTTTAACGCTTACCAGCTATCAAGTAGAGCGCTTAAACAACAAACCAATGCATTATGCTTTTCCAGTGAGCGTGTACAACCAATTAAAGTAGCACACACCAGCTCTGAACTAACACGTATAGATTGGGATACTAAAACAATGAGTATCTCCCAGGTCTTTTGGAAAATTCTAAGATTATTTTTGGATACCGTTTTTGGATTTCATGTTTAGTACATCAAATAGATCAAATCCTTGCAAATCCAGGATGTCAAGAAATTTTCAAATGAAAAATCAATCAATTGAAAAAGAACAAAGATCTCATATCATGAATCTATTTGAAGATTGAATTAGTCCTATGATGGAGGACAATAATAATTATGATCAAGATCAAAATTATACTAAGGAAAACCAAGATCAAAATCACCATAGGCATAGGCATCAAAATGAAGAAGCAACTGAAGAGGAAGTTGAGGAGCCATCCCAAGATCCCATGTTCCTTGAAGTCATGAATTTTTTTTTGGAAAGGGATAAAGAAATATATTTCTTAAACTTAGCTGGATTAGGAGTTAAGCTTCCTCATAACTATGACACATCAACCTTAAAGGAGGAGGAAAAAGAAAAGGATACATCATCTAACAAGTCCTCACTAAGATCACCCCTTCCATTTCTCAATGCTCATGAGCCATCCATACCTCTGTTTTCTTCAAAAAATGAGGTTTCTAAGCACAAAAAACTCATTTTTGATCAAGAAGAACAATTTCATGACCATCCTATTTTTTATCAAGAGAAGGGAGAGGAAGTTAAATCAGATTTTGTTAAGAGTTTTGTCTATCCATCATACACTAGCTATAAATTAGATCATTATGATCTTGAAGCTTCAATATTGTTGGTGAACTCAAATGAATCTAAATGTCCATTGGATAGATTATTTAATCCTTTGTGACAATCTTATGAATCAACATTGGAATAACTCCTTGAAAGAAATCTCATCACATTGCCACAAATCACTTCATGTGGTTTTGTATTCTTGAGATACTATTGTGCATATCATAGACATAATGAACATGAAACTTTAGATTGCATGGATTTGAAGCATAAAATTAAAGATCTCATTGAGGGTGACATAATTGAAGTACAAAATCCCAATGATTCATCTAATGAAGAACAAGATACTGCTATCAAGAAAGATTTAAACCTTGAAGCTATGCCTAGTAGTGGTCTACATGCAACCTCTAACTTTTCCATCATTCCTCCATCTCCTAAAGCTTCATGAAAAGATACACCATATCCATCAAATAATAAACCTAAGGATGATACTTTCCATGTTGACTATGTTTACCCTCAAGGGCTGCCTCTAAAAGAAATCCAAGCCAATTTACTGTTGGAAAGATTGTTGGAAAGATACAATGGAAACAATTGTTGTTTTGTCATTGATGTCAAACCTTAATTGGTAAGACTATTGCTATATGTTTGAGTATCATATATATTGATTGATGAAGGATATTTAACAAGAAGACCAAGTGGAATGGTTGAGTTATGGGAAATCACAAGGGTACTTGATCAGTTGGCACATTGGCAAATTAATGTGTTGTTTATCTTTTGATAACAGTTTACTGAGAACAATTTATGCTGAGCAAGTTTATGTCGACCGAGCACCAGTGTATGTCAAGAATAATTTCTAGTGTCAACCAAGCATTAGTAAATTGCCGAGGAACATAGTGTTGGCCGAGCAATAGTATTTTGGTAATTGTTGAGATTTGAGATCTCTAGCCGACATAGTTGATTTTATTGGGATATGTAAAGTTGATTAAGGATAAGCACGATTGATCCACACTATTTAAATGCATGGGTAATCATAATTAATGCATGGATCAAAGATTCAATTAGTGATTTCTTTGGAGAAATAAATTAAATGTAATGATGGAAAGATTCATTGGATCTGACCTAACCTAAGATCTACAATCATGATTAAGCGGAAAAAGATTTATTTTACATAGATGAAGAGGTATGAGATAACCTCAAGGGGTTATCAATGAAGGTATGATGATTATGCAAGAGGATTGCATAGTTAATTGACTGATTGGCTTAATCAAAGCAGAGAAGGATGAGAAGAGAAGCAAAGAGTTGCATAAGTGTTTGCTTGACGGATTTGCAGCAAAAGATTTATTTTACCTAGATGAAGAGGTATAAGATAACCTCAAGGGTTTATTCATGAAGGTATGATGAGTATGCAAGAGGATTGCATATTTAATTGACTGATTGGCTTAATCAAAGTAGAGAAGGTTGAACAGAGAAGAAGAGAGTTGCATAAGTGTTTGTCTGAAGATTGAAATGAGAATGGAGGCCACTTAGTGAATAAGCATTAGAGCTGAATTGGAACTAGATTTGCAAAGTAAGTTATATGTATCAGATCACACCTACTGATTAATTTCTAACCATTGTATCATTCAAAATCCTTTAACCAGGTTGACCTAACATTCATTGTATAAATCCTTTTAGCAAGGTGACATTCAGGTGGAATGTTCTAAGTCCTCTAACAAGGCCACTCCTGACAGGGTGATTAAATCCTTTAACCAGGTCACATTTAGCAATGTGTTTTGTAACCTTTAACATGGTTGGCTCCTAACAGAGCTGACTTCAGAAGAGTAAAAACTTGATAGCATGTTATTGGTGGTTTTTCCCATATTGGGTTTCCACGTTAAATACTGGTGTCAACTTGTGTGAATGTTTATGTTGACTTTTACTGTTAATTTTCTGCAAGCTGATTATATCTGAATAGTAAACTACATATTTATGTTGTTGACTTATGCTATCACTGCCGAGAAGATCTAAGTTGTTCAAATTGGTATAAAGTTTAAATGGGCACATCTAGACCCAAGGATAAATGATTCACCCCCCTCTCAGTTATTCTGAATTCATTCTAACAATTGGTATCAGAGCTTTGGTCTCTTGAAAATAGTTTGAAGGTACTTGGAGCAAAAGATCAAGATGTATAAAAAGGAGGTATTGAAGTTGAACAAAGAGAATTTACCTGCATGGTAGAGTTTGATGAAATTGCATCTGGCTGGTATTGGTGATGCTACTAAGCACTATGTTGAACATGATTATGTATCCCCCATTGCACCTGCCATAGCTGTACAGTTAAGAGAAAAGCAGGAGCACAATCAAGCAATGCTGGAGGTTGCATCATCTCTAAACTATCATGAGTTTGAAGACATAAAGAATTGTACAACTACAAATAAAATATGGGATGTCCTTGCAACCATCTATGGAGGTGATACAAATGTACTGAGAGCCAAATCTGAAAGCTTAAGAGGTAAGTTTGATGAAATGAAAATGCAAGAAGGTGAAAATATAGTTCAATATTATGGTAGGATAAAGGAAGTGAGACTGGAATATGTGAATACTAAAGAACAGTTAGCAGACATATTTACAAAGGCACTACCTAGGGATGATCATGAGTATCTACAAGGTAAATTAGGCGTGATTCCCCTACCTAAGGCTAATTAGTTCATAATGGTACTATTGCATGAAATGTTATACTCATAATATTTTACACATTGATGCATAGGAAGTCACACTTTAGGATGCTGTCTAAAGCCATGAAAGTAAGACTTAAATAGGAAAGATGATCATTCATAAGCAAGATGACAAGAACAACATGATACATAGTTTAGAATAGAAGAATCTGCATGATGAAGTTGTCAACATCTTTGGCATTGTTGTCAAAGAGGGAGAAGTTTACTGAAAAGGGAAGAGTTTTCTATACTTAGAGAAAAAGGAAGAGATTACTAAAAAAGAGATTGTTGTCAAAGAGGGAGAGATTAATGAAAGAGGGAGTCTACAGATGAACAAAAATAGAAAAATTTTAGTGTGATCACAGACATAGAGGGAGAAAATTTTTACAAGATGAGAATCAGAATGAAGCTAAAGACATTAATGAAAATTTGTTCATATCAAGGAACACGGGAAGACTTTTTGGATTGTATGGTAACTATGGTTGAAAATTATTGTTTTATTGTTTAGTGTTGCCATCAATGCCAAAGAGGGAGATTGTTGGAAAGCTACAATGGAAACAATTGTTGTTTTTTCATTGATGTCAAACCTTAATTGGTAAGACTATTGCTAACTATTTGAGTATCATATCTATTGATTGATGAAGGAGATTTAATAAGAAGACCAAGTGGAATGGTTGAGTTATGGGAAATCACAAGGGTACTTGATAAGTTGGCACATTGGAAAAGTAATGTGTTGTTTATCTTTTGATGACTGTTTACTAAGAGCAGTTTATGTCAAGAAATTTTATGTTGACCGAGCACCAGTGTATGCCGAGCATAATTTCTAGTGTCGATCAAGCGTCAGTAAATTGTCAAGGAACACAGTGTTGGCTGAGGAACAGTATTTTGGTAATTATTGAGATTTGAGATCTTTGGCCGACATAGTTGATTTTATTGGGATATGTAAAGTTAATTAAAGATAAGAATGATTGATCCACACTATTTAAATGCATAGGTAACCGTAATTAATGCATGGATCAAAGATTCAATTAGTGATTGTTTTGGAAAAATAAATTAAATTTAATGATGGAAAGATCTGTTGGATTTGACCTAACCTAAGATCTACGATCTTGATTAAGCAACAAAATATTTATTTTACCTAGATGAAGAGGTATAAGATAACCTCAAGGGGTTATTCATGAAGGTATAATGATTATGCAAGAGGATTGCATAGTTAATTGACTGATTGGCTTGATCAAAGCAGAGAAGGCTGAGCAAAGAAGCAGAGAGTTGCATAAGTGTTTGCTTGACGGATTTGCAACAAAAGATTTATTTTACCTAGATGAAGAGGTATAAGATAACCTCAAGGGATTATTCATGAAGGTATGATGAGTATGCAAGAGGATTGCATAGTTAATTGACTGATTGGCTTAATCAAAGAAGAGAAGGCTGAGCAGAGAAGCAAAGAGTTGCATAAGTGTTTGTCTGAAGATTGAAATGAGAATGGAGGCCACTTAGTGAATAAGCATTAGACCTGAATTGGATCTAGATTTGCAAAGTAAGTTATATGTATCAGATCACACCTACTAATTACTTTCTAACCATTGTATCAGTCAAAATCCTTTAACCAGGTTGACCTAACAATCATTGTATAAATCCTTTTAGCAAGGTGACATTCAGGTGGAATGTTCTAAGTCCTCTAACAAGGCCACTCCTGACAGGGTGATTAAATCCTTTAACCAGGTCACATTTAGCAATGTGTTTTGTAACCTTTAATAAGGTTGGCTCCTAACAGAGCTCACTGTAGAAGAGTGAAAACTTGATAGCATGTTATTGGTGGCTTTTCCCATATTTGGTTTCCACGTTAAATATTGGTGTCAACTTGTGTGAATGTTTATGTTGTGTTTTAATATTAAGTTTCTGCAAGCTGATTATATCTGAACAGTAAACTGCATATTTATGTTGTTGACTTATGTTATCACTGTCGAGCAGATCCGAGTTGTTCAAATTGGTATAAATTTTAAATGGGAACATCTATACTTGAGGATAACTGATTCACCCCCCCTCTCAGTTATTCTAAATTCATTCTAACATTTACATCTTGCTGCAAATTTCTTCCATGCTTCAAAAATCTTAAAGACCCCAAGATTTCATGTGATTAAATGCCTATAAAACCCATTCAAAATGATCCTTCATCATCCCTTCAAGAATCCACCATGTATATTAAAAATCATACCTTGTCCTTAGCAATGGATCCATGTCAAGAAGGTAATTCCAAGTATGAAGAAACAAGTCTCAGCAAAGATCAAGATCAAGATACTATCCAATCCTATCCAATATTTGACCAAGATCTCATATCCATAGAATCCCATGATGATTCCTTTACACCATTTCATTTCTTCCAAGATGATATCTTTCCATCCCAATACCAAAGTATTCTTCCTAGCTCGATATCGTGTCCACTTCCCAAGCAAGATCAAGATATCCCTTCCACCATTTCTAATGAACATATTGAAAATCAAGAGAAAAATACCCTCTCTACACTATCCAAAGATCCTTTTCAAGATCAAAGTATATCATTGAATCCTTTTAATAATCCTCCATATTCACCTCAAGAAACCATCATTCTCCCAAATCCCTTTCATGATAATAAATCCCTTCAAGCTTCAGTTGATCCTATCAAATTTTATCCTATCAAAGCTACTCCTGGGCCTATTGATATAAAGATAAATCTTAAAGATAAGATCCTCGGAAATGTATCCCACTCTAAAAATGTTGATATCCCTTTCACACCTTATCTCCCTCCATTCAAATGGAAGCATCAGCCTTCACCATCCTCCAAATCAATTTTGGATTTGTATATC
This sequence comes from Thuja plicata, assembly GCA_018584345.1. Taxonomy (NCBI): domain Eukaryota; kingdom Viridiplantae; phylum Streptophyta; class Pinopsida; order Cupressales; family Cupressaceae; genus Thuja; species Thuja plicata. The sequence continues at coordinate 1,651,376 of MU223850.1, forward strand.
CCAAAACTAAAGTCTTCATCCCTTCCATCCATATTGGGTCCCTATATTCCTTCATCAACCATGCCTAACATCCCTAACTCTCCATTCACTTACCCTACCATGTATCAAGATCAATGAATGGACACATACTTGAAGAATGTCCAAACACCCATCCATATGAACCCTCCATATTATTCCTATTCACCCACAATTCCCTAGTCTTTTGGAAGAAATTTGGATGTGCGACATAAAAATAAAAATTCCAAGAATCCACATGTGTATAAAGATCTTCATGTCCCATCTAATCGACATGTGAATGAAAAGAAAAAATAAATATCAAAGAGACCACAAAGGTCCACTAATAAAAAAGAAAAATCAGAGAAAATGTGGGTTCCAAAATCCCTCATTAAAGAAAATCATTCTAAAGCATCACAAAAGAAAGAAACTCAAAGACTATGTGGATTCCCAAGTCACTTTTGAAATACTTTCACACAAAAGAAAAATCAAATTTGACATTCAAGCTTCCAAAGGCTTCCACTTCATCTCCTTCGAAACATTTTCCATTTTCCAAGTCTACTTGGGTTCCTATATCCCAAAATCCACTATCTTAGATACATCCTAACCTCCTTAATCCATTGTTCTTCCATCAATCCACCACCCTTCAAAGTGTGTGTAAAATTGACGTCACCAACATTTTTATCCACAAGAACATGCTTCTTATCCTCCTATCCATTATCCAACACCTACTTTCTATCTTTTCATCCCTCTTCTCCAATTTATAGCATAAAACCTTAACAACCATCTACCTTTATCCTTCATATATATCCTTTATCATTACCTTATCTTGATATCTTTGAGCATCATTTCCATAGCCATGTTTCATTATAACATATCTTTCAAAAGAGCATTGTCCAAAGATCTAGATGTTAAAGAAATATTAAAAAATAAAAAATAAAAGTGCCTTGGTGAAAACCTAGTAAAAAGGTGCCTTGGTAGAAAAAGTAAAGAGAAATAAATTCATCCTATGGTGAAAACCACTTCTTGTGGCACCTTGGGCAAGTACCATGATGAAAACCTGGCAAATAGGCATCATGCGTAATTCCTCCCTCTTGTACTCTACACTTGGGGGAAAGTTTCATCCATGCTATCCTCCATCTTCCATATCCTACCATTTATCTCACTTGAATCCATATTCCCTCTTTCACCTTTTATCTTGACAAGGTTGAACATATCCATGAGCATCAAGTATCTGGACATCCATTATCCTTTCCATCAACTTATTCACTTGTTGCATCCATGCTACCCTATCATGATCTTTCTTATCCCAAATCCACCTTCATTATTCTTAAGTAGTCTTGCAATAATCCAAAACCATCCCCTCATAGCCTCTATCACCCCTTTATCTTGATTATGATATCCTATCCACATCTAATCCAAATTGACCCCTTTGTCTTGATCAAAATGAAGGACACAAAACTCCAAAACAAGTTCTCAAAAAATTCTTGACATGTCCACTCTTTTGGACCACCCACTGTCATGAAATCAGGTCATTATCCTATATGTTATCTAGCACTACATCATTTTCTTCCATTGCTTATCCAAAACACGCTTCAAATGGCTATATCCTTTTTCCTTAGCTTGGTTAATCTTGAGGAGATGGTTATACAAGTCAAATTCACTACACATGCTTCATCTATCATGGCCTTTTCATTTCTAAATCCATTAGCTTGGTCATCCATATGTTGTGTCCTATACCTTGCTGACATTGGGGACAAACCAATGTGATCTTGTAATCTCTAAAAATCTAAAAAAATCCAAAATCATTAAAAAATATTTTTTTTAAAAAAAACCTTTAAAGAATCCAAAAAAATAAAAAGAAAAAAATCCCAAAAAAAGCAAAAATAAAAATAAAAATCCAAAAAATGCAAAAATCATGCATGAAGTCTCTGAGCTGCATCTTGCATATACCAAGATTTTTTCATATTTTAGAAGTTTTCCCAAGCCCAACGCATTTCTTTTCAACTGGGGGCACTAATCCAAAATCAACAGATTTCAACAAGACAGACACCAATTCACACAAATCAAGGCATCAAACCACACCAAATAGACACTTGAACCTTTGATTTACATCATTGTTTGATTTTCCATCTGATCTTGATGTGACGTAATCCTTGATGCGACATAATCCTTGACCTTCATTGACTTATTGTCATCAGGATTAAAATAAACAAAACCCAAAAGATCAAAATTGATGAAGTTCTATTTGAAATATGGATACAATAATAGCACTACAGGTTGATGAGGTATTGAGTTTTTTTTAGTCATGTCTTTTTAGTTAATCCATGATGTTTTGACTAGATTAGCAATGATGAAAGCATGACATTTTTTCTTGATTGTTTTAAGATTGATTCTTTGAAGTATGTGATGTTGTTTAAGGGCATGGCCATCAAAGAGTCATCAAGGACATTTGGCACTTGGTCATTTAGATTTACCATATCTTCATGCCAACATCTACTTGCAACATTGAGTCTAATGAAAGTGGTATTCATACTCCCATGGTTGAACCAGTGAGAGTTGTACCGGCTTCATTGTTGAAATCCGAAGGAAGGAGGTATTCATACTCCCATGGTTGAACCAGTGAGATTTGTACCATCTTTATTGTTAAAATCTGAAAAATAAGTATTCATATCATCATGTTTTTTTAATCTCATCAATGATGGTTGTATGTACTAGAAATACCAAAAATCTTGATGATGAAAAATAAATCCATGCATTCTTTGCAAAAATTACAGTTAGTTGCATTCATATAGATTAGTCTTGCATTGTAGTTGTTATGGGATTTTCCCGAAAGGGGGTGAAATTTAATCATGGTTAAATCATCAAATGTCTAATCCATCAAATGATCAATGCTACATCAAGGATATCATCACTATGCATCTACTCACCTAGGGGCAACCTACTTCTGTTCATTACTTGTACCTATATTTGCACCTGAATCATATCAAATAACCATATCTATAAGCCTCCCACCATTAATGTTCCAAAGGAAACCTATTTTTTCAATCAAATCAAATATCAATCAGTCAAATCATCCAATTGATAATTTCACGCCAATCATTTATCTGATAATCCATTTTCTCATCTTGAGCGCATTGATTTGTTCGTCTCTCTAGATCTTGAGAGTGAATAATCAATTTATCAAGTCAATCTATCAACCTACCCATCCTATCAGATTGGCATCAATACAACATCAACCAAGTGATTCTGACTAACATCAAGTGATTTCCAAACATCATCAACATCTCTGAAACATCAATAACATTTTATCAATCATCAAATTCTTTGATGACCAGGGCATTTTCAAATTGATTTTATCGGGAAACCAATCAAAATTTTGCAAACTCAATCAAATCATCCAAAATCATTTTGATTCCTTTCCTGGGGGGACATCATATCCACATCAAGGATTCATATTAGAGTGTTTTTTCTCATCATCAGGGGCAACATCCTATCATCAATCAAATCTGCATCAAACATTATTCAAATCTAGGGCATCAAAATTTCAAATCATCATAAGTGGGGTATATCAATCAGGTTTTTTTTCACATCAAGACATCATATTAAATTTTTCATCAAATCAACTATATCAGTGGATCAGTCATCAAGATCATATCAGACATCAAACATCAGATTTTATTTGAACCAATGCACTTCACACACCAGTTCAAAGAGGGGCATTTGTGACACCTAAATTTGGTCAAGCAAATCAAACAGAAAATGAAGTGACCAAATCAAGAAAAATCATGAATTAATTAAATAATCAAAGTCTTTGGATTAATTAAATCAAATAATCAAATAATTGTGCAATTGATATTTAATCAATTAATTGCATAGTTAAAATCAAATTAATTCCAACCCCTTCAAGGGTGCACGTGGCTAAAAAAATTCAATTAAAATCTTTTAATTAATTCCTAAATTTTATCACCCATCACATGGGAAAATCAATTTCAACCAATGAGAATTAAGAATGAAGCTCATTGATCAAGCCCTAATTGATCCTCCATCACACATTTTGGAGTTGCATCTTGACCACTCATTTTGTCCCCTTATTTGAAACCATGATTTAAAATGTCTTAACCTTTGAGACAATTAACTCAATCTATCCTTTTAATCAACTCTACCCCCTAGCCTTGGGAAATCCTTTAAATACATGCCATTTTGAGTGCAAAATATATCACACATTCATGAGCTAAGCATCATCACTATAGGCATTTTGATTTGAGTTCATAGCTTCCATTTTGAGTTCAATTTGCATTTAGTGATCATCTTTGAAGCATTATATATAGAGTATTTGAGAGCTAAATAGGCATAATCATAATCAAATAGCTTCAATTCTCATTTTAGGATTGTCATTAATGAATGCTTGAGCTGAGAGCATACTATTTTATTTCCTAGATAGAGAGCCATGAGATACAGATTGTTTTATTTTCAATTCATTTATCTAATCTTTGTTGAATCTTTGTTGAATTGATTAGATAATAAGATAATTTCATGAAGGTATGAATTTCATATACACACTATGGTATCAAAGGTGCCATAATACTCGTTTGGTATTATGGTACCGATCAAGGAATGCATACATGTTAGTACCCACAAGGGCCCGCATGTGCCGTGAGTTGTGGGGTCTGCAGGCCCCTCTCCCACATTTTTTTAAAAAAATATCTGTAACAACAAAAGTGTTGATAGTGTAATTTGTAACTGTGTAGTCCTAAAAAGTTACCACTCATAGTGGGATGCTTAATAGGACCTATTAGCCCCTATTTTGGCAATTTCAAGGTTGGAATGCCCGTTATGCTTGATCCTAGAAACCTATATTTTCTCCCTCTTCTCTTTTTATTCATTCCCAAAATCCCTTACAATTCTAGGCTCATTTTCCAGTGTATAATTTGCCATTGGCAACTTGTCCCAAGCATTTTGGGCCTAAAATTTGTCCAGAATGTTGGGGTATAACAAGATTTTTTTATTTATGGTCATCCTAGAACAAATTTGAATCCCAAAACTAGGGTGTAAGGTATAAAAGGACCTCTTCTCTCCTCATTTTGACATCCAAAATCATATGGAAGCATTTTGGAAATCAAGCTATCAAGCGTTCAAGCAAGCAAGAGCATTTTGGATTTAAGATTTGAAGGCACACATCTAAGATCAAGATCTCCAAGCCTCTATTTATTCAAGATCATTTAAGTTCAAGGAAATATTATCCAATTCAAGCAAGTTTCTCTCCAATGGTGACCAAGTAGAGGAATTATCAATCAAGCAAGAAGATCCACCATCCATCTCTTTCTTCCCTCACCTTCTTTGCAAGTATTTTCAAGTATATCAACATTTAAGATCTAGGAGTGGCAATCATAAATCTATGCATTTATGAATGAATGCTTGATTCTACATCACATTGAAAGTTTAAAAAAATTGGATTCTAAGTACATTCTGTTGGAAATACAATATGGGAAAGCAATATATTGAGAGGGTGGGTGAATCAGATCTTAAACATTTTATCCTTTAAAACAAAACTGGTCCACAACCATACATAAATGTAATTGATCTATCAACTAGTAGCATCCATGACAGTAAATAAATAACTCAAGACACAAAATTTTGGTAACCCAGAAACCCAATAAGGTAAAATTGGGGTGGGGATGACACCCACAGAAATCTTCACTATTGCATCAATAAAGTGTGCCTATTAGGGCTACAAAGTTTGATCACAATATGTAATCTACCTGGTTAAATGTCTTCCCGGTTAAGAGCTATAGATCATTACAATATACCTTGTAAAAGGATTTAAACTTACAACAAAGTAAGCACTCGGTTAAGAGATTTAGAAAGGTCTGTTAGAACCACTCTATTAAGATATTTCACCTGATACACTAGTTAGAATGTCTCAAGAATTGATCCTTCGTTATGCACTCTGATGCTGATAACGGATCTTCTCTTTCCAATACCTTCTCTGATCTAATAATCTGATATGTCTTTACTCTACTACTCACTGCTCTTTCACTCTGCTAGATCTATTCTTCTTATATCAAAATAACCCTTTGCACATCTCTCATGTATGCATACACTTCTCCTCTCATACACACCTACACCACTCTATTTAGGGTTTAAGAAGCAATCTTATATACTTCATGAATCTGGCATTTAGATCTAGATCAATGATTAGGATCAAATGCTTATTCCGCTTGGGCATTCCAATTTTCTGATTGGCTCCATGCCACAGATTGGGATCAAATAATTAATGTGCAATTAACTCCATTGAAATCATTAAATGCATGAACAAGTTGGCCCAAAATAGTTTACTTTCAAGTTTGTGCCATTCCTAACATGTATGTCAAAACTGTCTTGCTCAGCACATTAAGACTCTGGTGCTCGGCTTGAACATGATCAACTTTTTCTTTATTGCTAAGTCACTCAAAAACCATTATTTGCTCGGCAACAACTATGTCGGATAGCTCGGCCGCAGTGATGACCGGCTAACCTGCCTAGATAAATGACTAAGTGTGGGACACAACAAAAATTAGAGATCAACAATCTCCCCTTTGATATTAGTGGAAAAAACACACTTATCATTTCTTTACATTCACAAATTTTGCCTAAGTACACAATGTACTCCCCCTAAGATTATACTTCATACTTACATAATGTACATGCCTTACAAAATATTATACCTAATTTTGCACATCTTTATCCATTTCCTTATCTGATTCCCCCTTGTTTTTTTCACTGATAGCTATAGGGGTTAAGTCATACTTATCCAAAAATGACTTATGAAGCTGTAATGTTAGTACAAACACTGTATCCCAACTATCCTTTACAAAATTCATAACTTGTAACTTAATTTTTAGCTCGGCAGCTAGACTTACCAAACTATCTGTTGTAGAGAGATGAGAATCCCTCTTGACTAATTCATTTTCAATGGTAAGTTCCTTCTGTCTAACCTCCAGATGAGGTATTAAGGTAGTCTGAATAGTATTAACTTTGCTCTTATTCTTCCATCTTTATCCATAAGCTCGGCTAATCTCCTCTGTTTATGAGTCAACTTGTCAAAATGTAAGGAGCTAGAACTAGCATCCATACCCAATGTACTCCCTATTGACTTCAAAGCTAGTTGCAAATTCTCAATAAGTTGTTGGTTATCCTTGGTAAAGAATTCTACATCACATAAATTTTTATACAAGGAATAAACATTATTTGCAACTTCCTCAAGAATACTAATAAGAGAAGAAAGTTCAACCTGTTTGCAATCTCTACTGATATCTTCTCCAAAACTTTGTTCTCAAATTTTCTCTTGGACCATTGTAGAAAATTTTCATTTGCCTCAATATTTTCATCATTAACTTTCTGCACAATATGGACTAATTGTTCCAAGATTGATTTTTTTTCATTTAGATCTGTTATATCAAAAGCAGTAACAAAGGTATCCTTCATTTCATGTAATACTTGATTTTGTTGGTGCTCCCTCTTCAGTTCCTCTTGTTTCTTCTTCCTCTTAAAAAGGTCTTGCAGAGTTTGAATATGCTCATATGTCAAGTTATTTGTATCCCATTTAGGAATCAAAATCACTTCATCCAAAGTGACACTTGGACTTGGTGACTTCCTCTTATGTGAATTCTTCCTTTTGAGTTCTTAAGAGCTGGTACTCGACTCAAGTACTATGATATCTTTACCTTTGTCAGTATTAATTTCAATTGTTTCCTTCATCCAAGTCAAGATTAGCTATTGATTGGGTATATTTCCTATATTGGGTCCAGTGGGAGTAGATGTTGCAAAGTGTGGTAGATCCACCAACACTTGTATAGCCTCTTGTTTTGTAGGCTTATTTGCAATTACTTCCATCTTATCTCCAATCTCTAAAAATGTTTGTACAACCTCTAAAATAGGTGGATTTGTATTGATTACCTCCTTTTCTCTTTCCTTCTCTGACTCGACCTCAGTTGCCCGAATGGGTGAATGCATACCTGTGTCTGTCAGCTCATTCTGATCATCGACATCCACATTTCTATTTTCTCCAAGTGTAGTATCAATGGGACTATCCATTGTCAAATCTGTAATTTCCACATCACCTGTTTCCTTTTGGGGTTCATTCTCAGTCTTTGTCTACTCAGTAGCAGTTTCTTCTCCCATTTCGTTCAGCTCTGAGGTGCCTTCACCTTTCTCATTAGCCTTCTTAATGATTAACCCAAAATTTTCCTTCCATATTCTGGTGCTCTGTTGAACTACACCTTCAACATCATTCTTCATAATTGCATAGGCTCTTTGTTTAGGAATAAAATTCCTCTGATATTGTTCTATGAATGTAGCTATTTTTTTCTTGGTTAGATCAGGAATGACCTTAGCCAATGTTCCTTCCCTTATATGTCTTTCAGTCATCAGTGCATATTGCCATTTCTAAGACAAAATATCATAAAGCTCTGTAGGAATAAGATTTCCTATCTCTACAGGCGTCATCTTGAATGTGCATATCATATCTATTAATGCTTCCTAGATCTTATGCTTGTTAGCTATGCTTTTCTTATCATACTTGATAAACTTAAATCCTGCTAAACCAACATTACTTCTTTGGTTCTTACATACCTCATCAATATTGGTCATTGGTTTATGTGATGCTGCAGGTATGTTTCTCAGTTCATCAGTATATGTCTTCTCATCATCTTCAGACTCCAAGTATAGCTTCCTCCTTGGTATTTTCTTAGCAAGTTGGCTTAGCACAACCTTGGTTTCAACTTGTTTTCTCTTCCCTAAACTGCTCTCACCAACAATCTTCTTTGTATATACCTTTGTTGTCTCAGCTTGTGCAGAAATAGTTGATGCTCTTGTCCTAGGCCAGTTAGCTATAGGAGGGGTAGCCTTAGATTTGTCTTGACTTGGTTTAGTTTCCTTAGAAACTAATGGATGCTTCCCTTTTCCTTTCACAGTGACCTCCTATTCAGGTTCACTCTCCTCTTCTTCACTAGACATATCTTCTCCATGTCCTATTGATAAGCCCAAAGGTGCATTTGCTGCTTCTTCATCACTCTCAATACCAACCATCTTCTTCATATTTTTGACAATTTTCTTCCTTTTCCTCTCCATAGTGCCAGCCTTCAAATCCATACTGATTATGGACTTAGCTTCTTCATAGTTTCCAAAATGTTTCATTGTACTATCAATTTCCTCTACCAATAGAATTTTTATTGTTGCAGATGTCTCATCATGTTTATTCATAAGGTAATGGCCTTAACCATGATACCCTCGGCACTACTACCTACACATAGGTGTTATTTGTGTCTACTAGGAAACATACATCTTCATAATGTTTATCAAATAGTGAACTAGGAATTCTACTCCTTAATCTCATCTTTTTCTTGAATTCCATAAAATATGTTCCCATCACATTGTCAAAATTGTCACCTAATTGCTGAATAAATGCATTGATTTTCTGTGTGATAGGTCTGTCTATTTTCCACACTATGTTTCCAAAAGAAGGAAATGTATTATGTATGTAGAAAAACATGCAAGTGAGCAGAGATCCAAACTTACATATTGAGTTCTTTTCCTTTCTGAATGAAGCAAGGTTCTCAGCTAGTTGCATTAGTTGAAGCTCGGCAAGGTCATAGGTATGATCCTTCTTCACAATTTTCCAAGCCTGGTTGACTGCAATGTAGGGGACACTATCCATTTGGCTCAATTGATAAAACTTATGAGCTATAACCCTTACAGAAAAATCAAGCTCTAAGTTTGTAATAGTAGATAGTGTCATCCCTCTTTTGTTCCAAATGGCTCTAGTGGATTCTTTAATGTTTTCCTTACTCTGACATCTCATAATTTTCTTCCCATTTAGAATTGGATAACCAGTTACACGATGGATGATTTCCTTTGTAATCTTAACTGGTCCATTCTCTAGCCATATGTTCATGTCATGTATTTGACTCAGAACAATCTTGATCCATTTCATTCTGAATTCCCTCAAAAAGTCTAGGGCATGAGTTAACCATCTCTCAGCTAAATGTTTGTGTTCATCTTTTAGGGCTCCATATTTGCACAATTTGTTGTAAGATTCTCTTAGCTTGTGATCTCCAAATTCACTTATCTTGAACATATAGCATGACCTAATATCATGAATCATGAGTACCTTTGGTGGAATTGACGATAGGGCTCTAGTTAGCTCACCCTTGATGGCACTCTTAGGAACTGCTCAGAAGTTAGGAGGCGCACAAGTGTCACTCCCTACTAATTGAATGTTTAGCAACTCCTTCTCCATTAACTTAGCTAGTGCAGAATAACTTGTTGCCATTTTATCCAAAAAATAGGGTTTCAAGGATCACGAACAGAGTACCTCGGCAAGTGACAAAATCTGCACTTTCCACTGAAGAGGTTGCTGACGGCATGCTGTAGAAATATTCAAAAAACTTTGCAGAATTCAAGTTCACAAATGCAAAATCGCTCTTATGAAATTCTTAATCGCATGGTGAGAAGAAATGAAATATATCTTCCCTTTATATAGGCTTCAATAGTCAAAATTTAGGTCAACATTAAATGCTCTTTCTTTTGAGTGAGTGCCAAACAGCTGTCCTCGACCGACTCACAAAATTCACTTACTTCTCAGTCATCAAACAAAACTTACTCGACATACATTAGAAATATATTTTTGCTTGACACCTATAGTGAATTTTGACTTTGCTCACTACATAACTCAAAATATGTCCTGAAGCATCTTATTATATGCAGATATAGACTATTGCACTTTTATATGTTAGGAACTGATAAAAGATATGAGATATCAACACAGTTCCTTACATACCTTTCTTTTCTTAATTAGTGATGGTGTGATCACCTAATCCATTGGATTGGGTGACCTTGGCTTCAGTAGCTTCACTACTGCATGGTTCTACTTTCCTGATCCATGTCTGGTTCATCTGTGCTCTAATCTTCTCAACAGTGGGAAAAGGTACCCTTGTTTTGCAATCTTTCATAGTATGACCAATTTTCAAACAATTATAGCAAAATAGGCTTTTATTCATCCAACTCTTAGATCTACCTCTGAAATGTGTCTTTACGAAGTTTTCTGGAACATGTCCCTACTCACCACAGTAATGATAGCCATGCCATGTGTTATAATCCCAATTGTAAGTGTTACCCTTCCTTGGTGCTTTTGCTTGTGTTTTTGATGTCCATTGTTGTTTAGCTTTAGATCTACAATCTTGTGCTCTATGTCCAAATTTTTTACGGTTGTAACAATACCCATTGAATCTAGGTGTGGGAGGTGCATTATTTGCCTTTTCCAAACATTCATGTGCTTGATGTCCAAAATTCTTATAGTTAAAGCAATAACCATTGAACTTAGGTTTAGGATTGGACTTACCATTCTTGCTTCAATAGATGTTTGCAGTGTGTCCTAGTTTTCCATAGTAGTGGCATACAGGATTATTGTTCTTTAACTTTGCATTCCTCTTTTCACCAATCTTAGATGATTCTCCTTTCTCAGTAGATGTCTGTTGTTCAATGTGACCTAATCCAGAAGAATCTTTAGATCTCCTTGATGCTTCCATCAAGTTTTCAAAATGATTCAAAGCTTCATTGGGTCTATTCAATCTTTCATTCAGTTCTTTCTCGGATCTCAATTCATCTTTCAATTGACTATTTTTAGATCTCATATTCATAATTTCCATGTGTTTCCTATTGATCTCCTAATTTGCAAGTAGCAATTGATTCACCATGTCAACCTGATTGTTTGTCATCATTTTTACTTCATGTGTCCTTTCATCAAGTCTGATGCTCATCATTCTTTTGTCTTCTTTAGTCATAGCTTTGTCATCTTCAACTTTCTTCTTTTGTTCCACTACTCCACATAGTCTTACTGTTTGCATTTCTTGTTCTCTTTTTAGGTTTCTGACTTCTTCACACAATGCATTGTTCCTTTCCAGTAGATCTGCAATTGTTGCATCACTCTCATTAGAGTTTCCATTCTGAAATAGATTTTTAGTTTCTTCTTCTTGATAATGAGTGTCATTCATTTGTTTGGCCAAATATTTCCTAGATATCAAGGACTTCCTCAATTCTTGGCTTGTTGTCTTAAGCTAATGTAAAGCAAGCTGAATTTCAATCTTTTGATTCTCAATGACTTTACCCAATTTGTAAATCTCCATCTCCAGATCTGTACTCTCAAGTTGATTAAAACCTTTTGTAGGAGAACCTCTCTCTGATACCAATTGTTGGAAATACAATATGTGAAAGAAAGATACTAAGAGGGGGGGTGAATTAGATCTTAAGCATTTTATCCTTTAAAACAAAACTGATCCACAACCATACATAAATGTAATTGATCTATCAACTAGTAGCATCCATGACAGTAAATAAATAACTCAAGACACAAAATTTTGGTAACCTAGAAACCCAATAAGGTAAAAATGGGATGGGGATGACACCCACAAAAACCTTCACTAGTGCAGCAATAAAGTGTGCCTGTTAGGGCTACAAATTTTGATCACAATATGTAATCTACCTGGTTAAAGGTCTGCCTAGTTAAGAGCTATAGATCATTAAAATCTACCTTGTAAAAGGATTTAAACTTACAACAAAGTAAGCACTCAATTAAGAGATTTAGAAAGGTCTGTTAGAACCACTCAGTTAAGAGATTTCACCTGATACACTGGTTAGAATGTCTCAAGAACTGATCCTTGGTTATGCACTCTGATGCTGATAACGAATCTTCTCTTTCCAATACCTTCTCTGATCTAATAATCTGATATGTCTTTACTTTGTTTCCCACTGCTCTTTCACTCTGCTAGATCTATGCTTCTTCTATCAAAATAACCCTTTGCATATCTCTCATGTATGCATACACTTCTCCTCTCATACACACCTACACCACTCTATTTAGGGTTTAAGAAGCAATCTTATATACTTCATGAATCTGGCATCTAGATCTAGATCAATGATCAGGATCAAATGCTTATGCCGCTTGGGCATTCCAATTTTCTGATTGGCTCCATGCCATGCATTGGGATTAAATAATTAATGTGTAATTAACTCTTTTGAAATAATTAAATGCTTGAACAATTCAGCCCAAAATAGTTTACCTTCGAGTTTGTGCCATTCCTAACATGTATGTCAAAACTGTCTTTTTCGGCACATTAAGACTTTGGCGCTCGGCTTGAACATGATCAAATTTTTCTTTATTGTTGAGTCACTTGACAACCATTTTTTTCTTGGCAACGACTATGCCAGATAGCTTGGCCTATACTGGATAGCTCAGCCACATTGATGACCGGCTAACCTGCCTAGATAAATGACCAAGTGTGGGACACTAATGATCAACAAAACTTAGAGATCAACACATTTAAGTATCTTCATGGATTTGAGTGATTTCTACATCTGTTCATGAGGGTTTAGGCAAGGTAAATTAGTAATTTGTCTTTTACATACTTTCCTTTATACAATTTATTTCATATTTCAAGGTTAATTCCTATATAGGGGTTTGACCAAGGAAAACCTCTTTCCACAACCTTTTCCCCCATTTTTTTGTGTGCATGAACAAGTTGAAGAGCCACTGGACTGGGATCAGGAAGATCAGACACAATCAAAGCTCTTCAAAATATTTTGGCTAGATTTTCCAGGAATAGGACACCATTGGCGACCGGTCCCTAGGTATAGGACAAAGTTTGGCATGTCCCTGCCAGTTCTGTCCAAATTTTTCTCATAGGTCACTTCTCTGTCCTACTTTTCAGATTTATAACTTTCTGCTCAGTTTGAGTTTGTTTGAGTTTGTTATTTATAGCTTTTTATACCTTCACTTAATTGGTATATAAAACACTTTAATTGCATTTATTTTATCATTTGTATTTCTCCACTCACTCTTATTTTAGAAAAGGATCATTTCACCCAATTAGCGCTTGAGTCTCCTCTTGAGCCTTTTGAGAACATCTTCCTTCCAAATGTATGATTGTAAAAAGAGGAGCTGACTTATATACCTATTCCTATTTCCATTGTTTCCTCCCCTCTTCTTTCCACAAACCAAACCATACAATATTTTTTATTTTTTATTTTTGACAACACCACTTGCAAGTTTGGCAAGCCATACAACCTTTTTTTTTTTGTCTTTTTTAAACTGAGGCTAAATGGGTCAAATTTTATGTCAAAATTCATATTTTGGATCTTCAAAGTCTAATCATGGGGCTTGTTTTGTCCCAAGGGTTCATTTGTGAAACCTCCCCCATCACACAGTCCCCCCCCCCTCCCCCAAATCCACACAAAACAAATCCCTNTCACACAGCCCCCCCCCCCTCCCCCAAATCCACACAAAACAAATCCCTCACAATGCACATCCGAAAGAAACCTTTTCAAAGAAATTTTTATAAACCTAGATTTGCAAAAAAAATTCCCACAAATCTACAACCCCAAACCTACAAAGGAAAACTTGCACAAAACCCTCATATCTTGTAATGTCTTCATTTTATCATGAAAACCATAGATTAAACTTTAACACATGATTTTATCAATGCAGGGTTATACAACCACAACCATGGCTTTGATACCACTTGTTGGAAAATATGCAACAACGCGATGACAATTTCCTCATAACCCACATGAGAAATTAATGCAAATAACTAGTTAGAATTTATATGAAAAAGAATCTATAACATAACCATCAAAGGTGACACAACATATACCATAGGAAAACCTCATGAGGGAAAAACCTAGCCTCCAAAAGCATCCATCATCCATGTATTATTTAGAAGTGCAACATTACAATATACCCATGAACCCTTCTAAATCACAAGCTATCTACACGCACTCCATATGAACAAGCACGTAACTACACATCCCATGCCATGGTTCAAACCTCTACAAATTTTAACTTGGATAAACTTAAACAAATATCATTATCATTTCATTTATAGAAACAAGCTCCCATAAAACCACTATTTAGTATTACGTAAACCATGTGCCACAAAAGCCATGTGAATACAATACCATTGATCTCTTATTTAATATTGGCTACTGTGTTTACACTTTATTAAATATATTTATCCAATATTAAATAAATATAATATAATTACCTAATGTGACACATACATTAGAGTATTTCAATGCAAAACATAAAGTGGCCCTAAGAATGTTCATGTCTACTGATGCACATCCATATAGGGTCCCCTAGGTGCAACACACAAATTGATAAAATATAATATTCTGGATATTATGCAAAGTGTACAACATATTATCCCAACGTTAAATACTTTACAATTCACTCTAAAAATTCATCGGCCCCTAATATAGGAATATCAAATGCAGATGTTGTAGAAGATCCTAATAGTAATGTATTGTTGATCTATTGGAGGAAAACATGTTTGTTGATAGGCTTATTATATACTCTATGTCAATGACCATTGGCCAAAAATGAGAATCTCAATAGGTCAATGGTTGGAAGTCCAATAGACCCATTATAAAATATTTTTCTATTTCATATGGACCTAACTACCTGGTTTAAAACTTTTCTTGATGCTATTTGTACCTTTAGTCATAGAGTAAGGCCCAATCTCTTTTCTCAAATCACCTTGTCTTGATAAATGTATCACATGATTTCATTATTTTATTCTAGAGGTGAGGTGGAGTGCCTCCTTTTTGAACTCATCCAAGGCATTGAGACTATTAGTGATTTCCCACCGAGCTTACGATATGTTCAATCCAAGTTCTACTACTATGATTAGTACTTTGGACTCAAATTCTATAGGGATGATAAAAAAATTTATTATACACCAACTCAAATGTAGTGAAGCCTATTGTTGTCTTCCAAGTAGTTATATAAGCCCAAAAAACTTCTAGAAGACTAGAAGCCCAATCCTTCTTATCTAGAGAAACTATTTTAATTAGGATGGCTTCTATTTCTCTATTAGCTAGTCACCTCCACCTGCCAATTAAACTATGGGTGATAAGGTATTGATTTTTTATGCCTGAGCTTTTATTGATTCATTTCTTCTTGTATTAATGTTGAACAAAAATAAGGGCCTTTATTTGAGATAATTTCTATGGGGACACCATATCTTGTAACGATTTCTTTAAAAAGAAACTCTACTACCTTGTTATCCCTAGCATGCTTCATTACTCTGACTTCCACCCATTTTGTTGAGTAGTTAGTTCATACTAAGATATATTCTTTTTGTTTAAAGGAGGATCTATTAGGCCACTAAAATATATATTTCATTTACTAAATGGTGTGAGTACCAATTTATTATGTAAGGGCATTTCATTAGATCTGGTAGATTTCCCCATTCTCTGACATCTATCATAGCACCTGGTGTACTTAGCATAATCCTTATATAGAGTTAGGAAAGAAGACTTATTTTGTATAAAGCTTCTTCTTTTCTCTTTTATAGCTAGTTCTTTCTTCTTATATTTCTTGCACGCAATAGAAAGAAGAAGATTTTGTAACTCAATAATTCAAAATTGCATAGCTATGACATGACCCCTTTTGATTAATAAAAATTAGGTCTTTTACCTTCTATGAGTTGCTTCATTGTGAAAATGTTTTGAAATGATGGATGTTTATTTTTGTCCTTGATTTTTGCCTCATTTCCATTGCATCTATGTAGAAATTTTTATATTTTTTAGGTTATTACTTGTGCTTATTAGTTAGGTAACAAAGGTTATGATGTGATGCCTTTTACAACTCCTTAATGTTGTTGCTAATGTTTTAAACCTAGTTTTAATTTTTTTTTGCAAAGAGCATCTGAAATTATTAGTTGTGTAACCCTTGTCTTGATAAATTGGTTATTTTGTGTGTCCATAACAACGATATAATTTTTTAAACAAATTTAGTGCACCACCTCCTAGGATAGGTTTCTTTTAAAAGAAATCAATCCTTCTCCTCTTTTCCTTGTCAAGAAGAGATAGTTTTAGGAGGTATAAAAAGGGAACCAACCCTATAATTTGGAGATCGATCTTCATAATAGGTAACACATAGGCCTGTAGATCATTACATGTTTCAATGGATTGTTGAGCTCCAAAATTAGCATCTAGGCGCAATCCCTCATGACAATAGTTTTTGGCATGCCCACTGGGACTCTTTAGACTATTTTAGTCTGACCTTTTCCACAATTAATTTTTTATTTTTCGTGTGTAAATCAGTTGTTTCAGCTTTCAGACACAAGATCCATACACACCTAGTGGCTCTACAAGAATATATTTTGGTTTCAAAAAGACAAGTGCTAGTAGATGGATGATATCAAAAGGTAGGATGGGTGGGCTAATCAAGCCTCTTGAGATGCACAAAAAAGATAGAATGAGGAGAATCTTAATATGGAGATAGTTGCAAAAGAAGAAAAGATGAGACATTTTCTTGGCCAATTAAAACTAGAAGTACAATCATCTCATCAGCATAAATTTGTAACATTCATGCGCTTCATGCAAGGTGAGCATCTTGAGCTTCTAAATATGATATTCCTAGTTTTAGAGGGCCACCTTCATTAAAAGAGCCTATACTTGAACAAGTTCGGATTATAATATCTCAAGAGAAGCCTTTAGAAGATCCTATTATTTTTCAAGAGACCCCTCATATTTCTTTTCCAAATGATTCTTGTCAAGAGAGCTGGAATAGTGAGTAGGATAAGGAGTTTGTGAAGTAAAAGAGAAGGCTCTTTCGACTAATAGATTTGTTCACGAATTAAAGGATGAAAAATTAGATCAGTTGGATGTGAATGATGAACATAATCAATTAAGACAACAAGAGAAAGATGATGTCAAATAAATGGTTCATGAACACGAAGTGAAGGTTCTAAATCAAGAAGATGAGGTAAAGAAAGCAGTTAGCCAGCAAGAGGTCAGTATTGGAGTTCCAATTTTTGTTTCTTCAAGAGGTTCTCCTATAAGACATCTAGCTAGAATAGATGACAATGAACCACCACCAATCAAAGATGTACCTAATCATGAAGATCTTGAAGAAGTTGAAGTTGAGCATGAGGTTATAGCAGAAAAAGAGAAAAGGGAATTCACTAATATATTTCAAAGTATTAATGTGCATGCACAACAAGAAGTAAATGATTTTTTCTTGTGTTTTTAAAGAAATATTGTAGCTCTTTGTTGGATTTTTGTCCATTATATATCTCTATTGGGTTTCTAATAATCATTTGAAGAATTGTATGTTGAAAAGAAGAGGTATTTATCTCAGTCAATCAATAAATATTTTTTCTAAAGTCACTAGCTCCTTTCTAGTTAGATAGGGTAGAATAGTTTTGTTTCAAGTTTTTTCATTCCCCTAAGTGTTAGGGAACATGTTTTATTAGTAGTGTTGGTGCTGCTATTCAATATTTCTAACAATGATTTCAAGGTCTCATTGTGATTTTTTCAAGCTATATGTTGACTCCATTCCTAATGGATTGCTTAATTCTAATTGTCCTACATGTTTAGTAGGCAAATACCCTTGAGAGGTTGCCAAAATGTTACCTATTTTTCACCCTAGGGAAAAAATGTGTTTATAATGAGTCTTTAGTTGAGATAGAAAACAAGAGTTTGCAAAAGAATGGTTTTGGGGCTAAAATGTTTTTAATATGTGAGAAGACTTGGTTCTAAAAGGGAAAAAATAATGTTTTTAGTTCAAACCTCATCAAAAGATTTTTAAGAAATCACTCACGTTAAAGTCAATGGGAAAAACATGTTTTTGTCTTTATGGAGGGAGTTTTAAGTTTTCATTTTTTCCAAGCCTTCTTAATTACAAGCCTAACTTGAGTCAAATGAGGAGTTGGATTTAGAAGTAAGGAGCCCTAATAATTCCCATGGTTATGCTTGAAAACCTCTGGTTTCATGATGAGGAGAAGCAATAGTAAAGAAAATTGTTTGGGTTCCAACAACAACATACTCTTAATTTAATGTCAATATTAAAGAACTATAGATTCATGAGTAGATAGAGGATTTTCAATGCAGATGGAAACCAACTAAAAAAAGATAGCTAATTAGAATGAAAGGAAAAATAGATAAATAATAGTTAACAATACTTCCATTCCTAAAATGAATTTTCTGAGTGTATTTCATTAGAAGATAGTAGATCCAATGAAAAAACATCGAGTTTAAAGCAAAGAGCAACAATTGTAATTTTTTAGCAGCAATAAAGGCAAATAGAGAAAAAAGATAATGAACAACATGTTTTCATTGAAAGAGTGCCAAGACTTGAAAGAAACCAAGCACATCTCATGCAAAGAACAATAATTCCATTATGTGAACAACAAATTATAGTATGAAAATAGAGAACCATGAGTTAGAGCAACACTTGTAAGTGTGGACAATAATTTTCAATAAAGAGCATCATGGAAAAAATCATGAAGGAGCATATTTCATGGAAAATAAAAGATATGTTGGAGTGGAAAGAGAGTTACAAGAAAAGAACACCATAATTTAATGAATAACAAAAGGTTTTCAAAGAGGTAAGGTTACATTAACCTATGAACCCTAGAAGAATGAAGGTGTTCCTTCATTATTATCTTCATAATAATGGTTATTTTGTTGTTAGCTACATCTTTTCACTCTTATCATATGGGGCATTCACTATTTTGATAAATAAGAGATCTATTTTCATAAACGTCGGGTTTATTGTTTGATGAGAGCTCCACTATCTATTTGAAGAAGCATGACTTTTCTATAGAATTACGTTCATTGTATTCCCTTTTAGACAGGTATATTTAAACATTCAAGGATCAATGATTGCACAAAAATAGAGATATTTTTATTGTCATTTAGATAAAACCAATACATTGTGATTAGATAATTTCATTGTTATATTAAATCAAGAGGATACAATGAAGGTGTATCAAGGAAATGTATGGTAACAGTTCAATCCATGAATTCTTATCCAAAGACAATATTTCCAATACAAATGAAGTCAACTACAATAACTCTAAAATGAATAGTGTTAAGATGCTCAAAATAGTGGTATTTGAAGGGGAAATGAAAATCACTGGCTATCATAAAGACTACTATGAGATGTAAAAGATATCCATACAGAGTAGAGAGTAGTCGTGTGATTGTCTTTAAGACAAAGAATACATGATGATCACAATAAAAGGGAAGACATTTTTGATGATAATGAATGAGCAATGAGGAAGGAAATCAATATCAGATCAATGAGAAGAAGAATAAAATCTAAACATAGAGATCACTTCTTTACAATAAAAAAAACAATGTCATTTCATGTCAAAGAACAATCATGTGATCTATCTAATGAAAAAAGACCATGGAAATCACGGAGATAAAAGTGATATGTTATTTGGTAAAAAAAGTACTATATGAATATGAAGACAATGTAATCAATCATAAATGATAGTTTTATTATATAGGAGTAGATAAAAATTACTTGCATAAGGAACATGATGACAAGGTTGTGAAGACATGTCATGAGGATGGAATTTAAAACACGACCATGACAACATCAACATGAAAGGGTAGTGAAAAGGAATTGTGACTTTGTTTTGATGCAAAAGATTGAAAAAACAATAAGAATATACAAGAACTAAGGACAATGACAATAATATGTAAAGAGAAGTGCATGTAGCTGCTCAGGACAACAAAGAAAGTGATTAGAACATGTAGATAAAGTAACAATTAAGGTTACATGTCTAGTTACAATGGGAATGGTGTTAGGGTCAACAAAATCAGAGTAGTCCTGGCATGCTTTGCTAAATTTTTATAGGAAGGAGACAATGACTATTAATAAGCATCAAAACAATGATCAATACTGAATCAAGATGCATTATAGTGAAGAAGTAGTGGAATATGATATTGTAAGAAAAGATGAAATAAAATAGAAATAGTGTCATAGTATAGGGAAAAAATAAGAATATCATATGT
Organism: Thuja plicata; assembly: GCA_018584345.1. Lineage (NCBI taxonomy): Eukaryota > Viridiplantae > Streptophyta > Pinopsida > Cupressales > Cupressaceae > Thuja > Thuja plicata. Next base: position 1,672,220 of record MU223850.1, read on the forward strand.
GAAATTCAATGAAATGATTGCAGTCATAGTAATCAAGACCCGAGGTAGTGTCACAACAATAAAAAAGGAAGGATACTATTGCAATAGTAATGACATTTAAAAGAATGCTTTGAAATCGGTAAAATATCAAAGACAGTGGGACCTATAAAAGGGGTGTGTATTTAAAATAAGTGTGATGCTTAAATTGCTACAAAGATACATAGTGACAATATGACTGTCATAAGGTACAATGTATGGAAAAAAAATGTAAAATAGGGGTAGTAATCCATATTCCTAGTTAAATCAAGAGACTTCTAGAGCTCACAATCAATTGTGAATAAAATGTAACCAGATAGGAGAAATTCAAGGCATGAAATAAGGAGTTTTGGAGGAGAATGCAATAGTTCAAGAACAATTAGAGACCCCACATAGATTGGCCATGACTCAAGGGAAATTTTGAGAGCATAATTAGGAGATTTGCATTAGTTGTGACCCCCTTTTATGGGATTTTCAAGGCAGCTCAACCAAGAGGGATCATTTAAGAAAGTTGATGTATCTTTCAAGGTTGGAGACAATTAGTTGAAGCACATGTCAAGTTCCTTCTTCAAATTCAAGCCTAGTTTCATCGTCCATTAGGAAAGAAGACATGTTTTGTATAAAGCTTCATATTTTATCTTGTTGGTCCCACTGAGAGGGGAGGATTGATGTATGATAAACATCAAGGCTTGCTTTAACACCCTCCAAGAGACTTCACTTGCCTCCTAGGATCCTATTCCTCTATAGGATCTCCCAATACACTTAGATCATTAACTAAGACCTATTCAAACTCTGCTATAAGATTCAATCTCTGAAAACTTAACCTTGAATGATCAACACCTTAGTTTTGATTCACTTCTCCACACTCACTTAGAAGGCTCTAAGTGCCAAATCTCCATAAACATGCTCCAACATTGCAGGGGTCTTCTCCATCATGAAAAAATTCCTTTTATAGTCCATTTGATCCATCTTGGAAGGGTATTCAATCATCTTCTTATCGGATTCCATGAATCTTCATGAATTGACCTTAAAAATAGGCCTATCCTAGTAGCCCTAACCAGACACCTTTTCCTATTTCTTGCAAACCTTTTCCAAACAACTTGGAAAAATAAGAATTGATTAAAATACCATTTTGGAAGTTTTAAAACATTCACAAATTTTATGGTTCTGATAGTGACCGTACAGGGGGTTCCTACAAACAAGGACAAGATGCCTAATAGGCCTAATTTCTAGGACTGAACTTTGATTTTGATAGCAAACTTGTTCAAACCAAATCCTAAATGATTAGTAGGACTTCTATCTTCCTATTATGGATAGATATGATGTTTACCTTCATGAAAAACTCCTTCCCTTGTACAAATTTGTACCTCCACGCAATGTTTCATCACTCTTTCTACCTCTAGACCTCTAACCGGGCTTCACAAACTCGCCTAGGGCCTAGCATATAAAATAGTTCCTCATACTTTCCAGACTCCTAACTCCTAAAAATATATACACTAATTACTCCTCTACCATTTCCATCTAATACAGATTATTATCCATGGTTAGATTTCATGGGGGAGCCATGACTTCCTAAACTACTCAAAACACTAGTAAATTAGACACCCTGAACTAGATTGCTGAAAATCAGAAGATAGATGACCTCAAAATGACTAAAACTTTAAATGAAAAAGTTCATAAACAACCTGTAGAACACTAATCTAGCACTATTTTTAGTCGTTCAGTCCATTAAGTATGAATTTCCACAAAAACACCAGTAATTTTTTGTAAAAATGCTTGCAGAGCTCTATTAACTTTTCTCCAAACTATTACATTCTTTCATAATACTTTTGTGTTTGAGTATTAGATGTCATTTCCTTCATTTTAGGGCCTATTGGTAAATCATAACCTCCTATAACTTAGGGAATCCAAAGATACCCGAATGACATGCACTCTTTTGCAATAATTGCAAAATTAAAGACAACTTCTTTTGAACATTTGGAAACTTCCACATATGCCATGTTCCTATATTCTTGGTCTTCTAGCCTCCTATGTCTTGAGGATACAAATCCATTTATAACCTTATGGAATCTATATAACAACAAGATGTGTTAGAACACATTTAAGACTCTCACCTAAGCTAAGCTTCTAACTTAAGAAATTAAATAAACAACTAACAAAGGCTATTATTGTGACCTTAGTCCTAATGACTAAATCACCTAGCCAACATAGAAAGAGACCTTATAAGGTCCTAAAACAACCTACACTAATCTCTTGACTTGGCTAGAGTCAATTACAAGCCAGAATTTACTAACCAATGGAGGCTAGCCTAGGTGTTCCTGCACCATCCTCCCCAAAATTAAGAACTTCAATCCACCCTTGGATTGATGATGGTAGGATCAATGCCCTTCCTTTTAAACTCTATTTATTTGACCCAACTTGCATCAGCAGCACTTTGTCCATACCTCTGAATGAGGTGTTCCTTATACTCCTTGAGTCTAGTCTTTTTGTAGACTCCAGTGTCTAGTACACTGTTTGGTCCTGTATTTGTAGCAGTAGGAAGTTGTAGATCTTCAACATCCTTAATCACCTCATGTATGGTTTGGTCACTATCTTGTTGTGGTCCCTTGTAATGGACAAGGTTTGCAACATTAAAAATATTTGATAGTCCACTGTCCTCTGGCAGGTCTATCTTGAAGGCATTGTCACCATACTTTTCCAATATAGGACAGGGTCCTATCCTCCTCATTTGCAGCTTGTGAGGTTCTCCTTTTTGCAATCTAGATTTGTTTAGGTGCACCATGACAAGATCACCAACATTGAACTCCACTATCCTTCTACCTTCACCCACCTTGGCTTTGTGTTTTTTGGTGTTGTCCACTAATGTCTTCCTCACTATTTCATGCACTTCTTGCATAGAAAATGCAAATTCATTAGCATATGCACCTGCCTTGACTCCATCTTTCAAATTCCTCAATTCATAGACACCTCAAGGATGTAGGCCATATAAAATTTCAAAAGGACTCTTCCCTGTGGATCTATTTATGGTGTCATTGTAGGCATATTCAGCTTGCCCAATCAACTGATCCCATTGATGTCCATACTCTTTAGTCAAGCATCTTAGAAGGTTTCCAAGGCTCCTATTAACAACCTCAGTTTGACCATCAGTTTGGGGATGGTAGGTTGACCCAAAAGATAATTTGGTGCCCAATCTTTGCCAAAGAGTCTTCCAAAAATGAGTCATAAACTTTGTGTCTCTGTCTGAAACAATGTTGATAGGAAATCCATGGATTCTCACTATCTCTTTGAAGAATAGAGATGCTATTTGACTTGCATCATTTGTAGTCTTACATGGCACAAAGTGAGCCATTTTACTAAATCTGTCCACAACTACATAAACACTATCCATACCTTATTTTGTTTTGTGTAACCCAACTACAAAGTCCATGCTTAAGCATTCCCAAGGCCTAGTAGGAATAGGTAGGGGCTGATAAATACCAGCATTTGATGAAGTACCCTTGATTCTTTGACACACAATACAACTCTCCACATACCTCTTGACATCAATATTCATCCTCAGGAAATAGTAGAACCTTTGAACTAGTTCTTGTGTCTTTGTGATCCCAAAATGACCACTCAATGCACCATTGTGCTTCTCTTGAATCATGTTCTCCTTAATGGAACCTCTAGGGACACATAGTTTATTGCCTTTAAACAAAAGGTTACTTTGCAAAGTATATTCAGCATACTCACTATGGAAATGGTTCTTGTATTCAACACATACCTTGTAAATATCTACAAAGTCCTCATCCTCAACATATATATCCTTGAAGTGATCTATTCCCATGCTCTTCAACTGAATCTCTTGAATGGTAAGAGCTCTTCTTGACAATGCATCAACAACTTTTTTTAGGACACCTTTCTTATGTTTGATGTTAAAGGTGTAGGCTTGTAGGTAATCAATCCACTTCATGTGCTTGTGGCTCAACTTCTCTTGAGAATTCAGAAAACTCAAGGCTTGATTATCTGAATAAATAATGAACTCCTTGGGTAGAAAGTAGTGCCTCCACTTTCTCAAGGCTTGAACCAATGCATACAACCCAAGGTCATAAGAAGAATACTTCTTCTTTGCTTCACTCAACTTCTCAGAGTGAAATGCTACTGGTCTACCCTCTTGGCTTAGGGAAGCCCCAATAGCTATGTTGCTTGCATCACATTCAATGGTGAAGAGATTTTCAAATCTTGGTAGGACTAACATTGGTTGGGTAGCAATATTTTTCTTCAGCATCTCAAAACTCTTGTTGGCTTGTTCATTCCACATGAACTTGGTCTTCATTCCTCCTTTGATTGTATCCAACATTGGAGCACAAATAGCACTAAATTTCCTTATGAACTTCCTATAATACTGAGAAAGTCCATGAAAAATCCTTACCACTGTTGTTGTCCTTGGAGTGGGCCAATTCATAATGGCCTCCACTTTACTTTTATCCATTTTCAGATTACCATGAGATAGAACAAATCCTAGGTACACTAGCTCTATTTTGATGAACTCACATTTCTCCAAGTTAATCATTAACTTCTCTTCATGTATCCTCTTAAGTATTGATTCCACATGCTTGAGGTGATCCTCTCTTGTCTTACTAAAGATGAGTATATCATCTAAGTATACCACTACAAACTTGCCAATGTGATCTTTGAGCACTTCATTCATCAACCTTATAAAAGTTGATGAAGCATTTGATAAGCCAAATGGCATGAATATCCATTCATATAACCCTTCCATGGTCTTGAAGGTTGTCTTCCACTCATCTCCTTCATTTACCCTTATCTGGTGATAGCCACTTTTTAAATCTATCTTGGTGAAGTACCTTGCACCTCCTAGACAATCCATCAAGTCTTATATCCTAGGGATAGGGAACCTATATCTAATAGTGATCCTATTTATGGCTCTAGATTCAATACACAATCTCCAAGTACCTCCTTTCTTAGGGGCTAGGACTGTGGGTATAGCACAAGGACTAATACTCTTCCTTATAAGGCCTTGTTCTAGTAACTCTTGAATTTTCCTAGCTATTTCCTCATTCTGTTGAGGTGTCATCTTGTAGGCTGCCTTATTGGGTAGGGTATCTCTAGGAATAAGGTCAATCTTATGGCTTATCGATCTTATAGGGGGTAAGGTTGATGGATGTCCATCACTTACAATGCCTTTATATTTCTGCAACATTTCTTGTATCTCTTGTGGCAACTCTGTCCTCTTTACTATTTTGTCTTCACCTCCCTTAGGCTTCAACACTAGAGAAAAACCAACCCCTTCTCCTTCTTCTAGGGCCTCCAAGAACTCCTTTTCATCAACCATAAGGACATTAGGACCTCCTGTCCTCACTTTTGCATCTTCTAAGAGTGACCAAATTCTGAAAGTCACATTGTCCTTCTTAAAAACATAAGAGTTCTTCACTCCATCATGGACAGCTTGACGGTCAAATTTCCATGGCCTACCTAGGAGCGAGTGACATGCATCCATAGGCAGCACATCACACAAGACCTTGTCTTTATACCTTCCTATGGAGAACTCCACCCAAGCTTGTTCATTTACCAAGACATGTTGTCCCTTATTGAGCCAAGTGACCTTGTAACGACTAGTGTGGGGTAGTCTTATCATATTTAACTTGTTGATAGCCTCCTTTAACACAATTTTGTTAGTAGAAATAGAGTCAATGATGACTCTACATACCTTGTTCATCATCTTGCATTTGATCCTAAACAAAGATCTCCTTTGGCTTGGCTCCTCTTTCACCAGTTCCTTGATTAGAGTCCTCCTCATCATGAGGTTCTCACCTTCCTCTGAGTTCAATGGTACCTCAAGGTGTTTATCATCTGCACTTGTGTCTTCTTGGACTAGATTAGTCCTCTTGTTACCTCCTTGAGAAGTACTACTCTTCTCTGGACACCTATAAGCAAGGTGCCCCATTTGATTGCAATGGTAACATTTCATATTGGCAAAGTAAATGCCTCTTCCTCCTTGTACACCACTTCTACCTCTAAAACTTGGGTTCCTTCCTCTACCACCTCTACTAGAACTTCCTTCTTTCTACTCACTATATTTTACTTCTCCTTGTGTTCTTGATTTAGAACTCCTTCCACCATAGTCACCTCTTGATCCTCTATTATCCCTTCCTTTACCTCTTCCTTTAGAACTTTGTTCTTGTTTTCTTTTTCCTTTCTCCTCTATCTTCAAGGCCATTTGATAGCATTGGTGGATGTTTTTGAAGCTCACAAGACTCATGTCTTATTAAATAGACCACTTTAGTCCATTCATATACCTAGCTAGCTTGATGCTTTCATCTTCAACCACTTGTGACCTTAAGCACAATTTTTGGAACTCTTCAATGTATGCTTGGACATCCAAATATTTTTGTCTAAGATTGTGTCTCCTTCTATAAAGTTGAACTTCATAATCATCAGGCAAGTAAGTTTGCTGGAGCTTAGTTACCATTCCTTTCCATGAGAGTATAGGACTCTTTCCTTCTTTCTCCCTTTTAGTTTAAACAAACTTCCACCATGTGAGAGCTGATCCTCTCAACCTTCACTTGGCCACACTCACTTTTTGGGCCTCTATGATACCATCACATTCAAAATGGTTCTCTATGCTATCTATCCAACCCACAACTAAATCTGGATCCATTTGTCCACTAAATAGTGGTACACCCTCCAAAGATTTTCCACTTAAAGCCTTCAATGCCTTTAGGAAGGGTTCTTGATCACTGAAAGGGTCAGGAGTTGGTAATTCCTCTTCTATATCCACCCCATTTTCCCTTTCTTCTTCTTCTTCTTTTTGATCTATCTTATCTTTCATCTTCTCAGCTTTGTCTTGGACTTCTCCCAAGAGTTGCTCCATTTGAGACAACCTTTCTCTCAAAAATCTATTGCCACCTTTTAGCTAGCTCAGCATTAGTCACCATGTCTTTATCTTTCTCTACACTTCCAGTATTATTTTCTCCCACTGACTCAATAGGCTGCAACATCCACCACAAGCTTGATCAAATCCAAACTCTGATACCAATATGATGTATGATAAACTTCAAGGATTGCTTTCACACCCTCCAAGAGACTTCAATTTCTTCCTAGGATCCTATTCCTATATAGGATCTCCCAATAGGCTTATATCATTAACTAATACCTATTCAAACTCTGACATTAGAGTCAATCTCTGAAAACTTAACCTTGAATGATCAACACCTTAGTTTTGATTCACTTCTCCACACTCACTTAGAAGGCTCTAAGTGCCAAATCTCCATAAACATGCTCCAACATTGCAGGGGTATT
>MU223850.1:1680326-1701650 GCA_018584345.1 Thuja plicata
ACTAATCCAGCACTGGTTTTTGTCGTTCAATCCATTAAGTATGACTATCCACAAAAACACCAGTAATTTTATGTAAAATGCTTGTAGAGCTCTATTAACTTTTCTCCAAACTATTACATTATTTCATAATAATTTTGTGTTCGAGTCTTAGATATAATTAGATGCCATTTCCTTCATTTTACGGCCTGTTGGTCAAGCATAACCTCCTATAACTTAGGGAATCCAAAGATACCTGAATGGCATGCACCCTTTTGCAATAATTGCAAAATTGAAGACAACTTCTTTTGAACATTTGGCAACTTCCACATATGCCATGTTCCTATATTCTTGGGATTCTAACCTCCTATGTCTCGAGGATCCAAATCCATTTATAACCTTATGGAATCTTTATAGCAACAAGATGTGTTAGAACATATTTAAGACTCTCACCTAAGCTAATCTTCTAACTTAAGAAATTAAATAAACAACTAGCAAAGGCTATTATTGTGACCTTAGTCCTAATGACTAACTCACCTAGCCAACATAGCAAGAGACCTTATAAGGTCCTAAAAAAAAATACACTAAGCTCTTGACTTGGCTAGAGTCAAGTACAAGCCATAATTTACTAACCAATGGAGGCTAGCCTAAGTGCTCCTACACCAAGGATGAATCAAGCCAAATCAAATTTAAACACTTAAAACTCAACTCATTAATTCACCCAGTGGCACTGAATACAGTAAAACCCGATTCACCAAATAAATCAATAACCATACATCTCATAATATGCAAATCCATCATTCAAACTTAGTAATCACATATTTAACTAGGTTGACACTAGATTTAACGAGGAAACCCAATTTGGGATAAACCTCTATGGGAATTGTGGCCCACAATAAAAATGTACCTTTCTAAAGTATGCTTGGTTAATAACTTATCTTGTTAAAGATTACAAACAAATTTTCTAAATGTGACCCTATTAAGGGATTTCCCTCAGATCGGTTAAGATCTTCACCCTGTTAGGAGTGGCCTTGCTAGAGGGATTTAAACACTGTTTTGGAATGTCACCTACATCTAGGATTTACAAATAGGATTGTCAAATCCACTTGGTTAAGATATTTTTTTTTTACAAATGCTAATAAGAAACAATAAAACTTTGATCTATAAATATAGCAACTACATTGTGCTTGTGTCAGATCCTTTATGCTCACATGAATACTGGCATCACATACTCCATTTTTTGCTATTTCAAACTCTAGATTCTTCTCTTTCTTCTTCTCTATTCTGCTCGGTTACTCAGTTCTTCAGCTTCTTTTGCTTCTTGATTCAATTTTCCAGCATCATAATCTCTATTAATTTCTCATCATTTATATAGACAAACTTTTACCTCTTAATCTCCTTTCTTAGGTTTTCCATCATTTTCCCTCAGTCATTCGATCATCTTCATAAATCTCAACTTGGTAAACCATTTCACTTTTACCTCGCAACCTAAAATTTTCTCAGAAATCTCACAATCAGGTTTAACTGCTTGATCTTCACCTTAGATCTTCTCATTGAATTTTTTCACTCGTAGATCTTTCAACAAACTTCCTTCAATTCTTATCTCCATCCAAATAATCATAGATTCGTATTACAATCAATATCTTGTACTCGGTAGTTTGCTTTGCAACTTGGTAACTAGCTTTGTTCACTACTCGGTGCTTAGTACTCGATAACTAAAAACCGATAAATACAACTCTATACCGACTGACTTGGTCTAGCTCGGTAGAGTAACTCTTTTCAGTCATAACTTAACTCTTTGCAATTTTTGACTTAACCAATCAAGTGTACTGACTTGATAACATCAAATATATAGTAGCAAACAACTATATCAACATCACTTCATCATTGTCTGATATGTATTTGTCACCCATTTAACTTCTCCTTCCTATGATATGGTAACTCAATAAAAATCAGTAAAGCAATTGCTTGACATCAATGGCAAAGTACTAATTGATCTAACCATTTCTACAAACATGTATACTCATTATCACTCGGTCTTCATCATTTCCATCCGTTGATTAACAATCTCCCTCTTTGGCATTGATGGAAACACTTATAGTATCACTATAGCAATTGATGATGACAAATTTTAATACTGTCAATCTCTTTCATTACTCCCTCTGAGTTGATATTCTATTTTTGATCTTCAAACTGTTCACTATTCTCCCTTTTGGATAAATATTCTGATATTGTAGCATATATTCTAATTCTCTTTTATGAGTAAATGGTAACAACTCTCTCTCTCTCTCTCTCTCTCTCTCTCTCTCTCTCTCTCTCTCTCTCTCTCTCTCACCAATATCTCCCTTATTAATAAATTTCATCAATTCATTCATCATTTTGATACTTCCCTCTTTGAACAAAAAATCATACTCCTGAAAACTTGTTTCAGCAGTGGATTATACCTTACATGTACAAATACTCATTACATACAGAAATCTTTACACAACTTCAAGAATCACCTAAAGTGTGTCATACTAACATCAATTCAATAGTAGATATTCTAAGAAATTATAGAATTGATGTAGCATGCCTCATGCTTCTTAGTGAATATTGGATAGGGCAAGAACCTCTAATTTACCTCTGAGATACTCAAAAGCATCCTTGGGTAGTGACTTTGTAAATATATCAGCCAATTATTTCTTTGAATTCATGTATTCCAATACCACATTCTTCTCTTGAACTTGTTCTCTCAAGTAGTGATACTTGATAGAAATGTGCTTGGTCTTTGAATGCATAATCGGGTTCTTTGATATATTGATAGCACTTGTGTTATCACAAAAAATAGTTATATGATCTGAAATAATATCTTGCATAACTTCAAGTAATTGTTTGATGCAAACACTATTTGCACAATTCATGGTAGCAACAACATATTTTGCCTCGAAAGTAGACTATGAAATGCAACTCCACTTCTTGCTTAGCCATGTGACCAATCTTTCACCTAGAAAGAATGTGCCTTGAATAGTACTTTTTATGTCATCAATGTTTCTAGCCCAATCTACATTATTGTAGAATTGTAGATCAAAAGTACCTCATTTCTTATACAATAAACCAAAATCATCAGTTCTTTTCAGATATCTAAAAATTCTCTTGACTGCAGACATATGTGTTTCCTTCGGCTTAGAATACAATCTTGCAACAATCCCAACTGTGTGTGTTATATCAGGTCTATTGTGAACAACATAGTACAATTTACTAGTCATGGATCGATAAAGAGTATTTTCCACCTCTTCTGTCTCATCTTCTTTAGATAACTTACATCTTGTGACCATCGGTGTTCCAACAGGCTTGGAATCTTCCATACCAAAAGTTTTGAGGATATCTTTGATATACTTAGCTTGTGTAATATAGATCCCTTCTGCAACTTGTTGTATTTTTAGTCCTAGAAAGAACTTAATCTCTCCAATCATAGACATTTCAAACTCTTTTCTCATTTCATCAGCAAATGCCTTACATAAGGTGTTATTGCCTCCAAAAATAATATCATCAACAAAAATTTCAGCAATCAAAACCTTGTTGTCACTGTCACACTTCAAGTAAACATTATTGTTATCACTTGTTCTTTGAAATCTTATTTTGATTAGATAAGAGTGCAACCTCTCATACCATGCTTGGGGTGCTTGCTTCAAACCATAAAGATCTTTATGTAACTTACATACCTTGTTCTTATTTGTGCTCTAAATGAATCCTTCATGTTGTTAAATGTAAAATTCTTCTTCCATTATCTCATTCAGAAATGTAGACTTGAAATTCATTTGATAAAATTTGAATCCTTTGTAAGCTGCATAAGCTAGAAGTATTTTAACTCCTTTCAATCTAGCAACAGGTGCAAAAGTCTCACCATAATTTAGGCCTTCTTCTTGTGCATAACCTTTGAAAACCAATCTAGCTTTATTTCTAATAACTTCACCATTCTCATTCAGCTTATTTCTGAAAAATCCATTTAGTACCAATAACATTTTTATCCTTTGGCCTAGGTACAAAAGTCCATGAACTATTCTTTTTTATCTGATCAAACTCTTCCTTCATTACTTTCATCCAATCTTCATCATCTAGTGCATCTTTAACTTTCTTTGGCTCAAATGAAGATATCAAACATGTATTGTCTCTTACCTTGCTTCTAGTCATCACTCCAACATCTTTATTTCTAATAATCTTGCTCGGGTAGTGGTGCCACATCACATATTTTGCTAAAACAGGCTTGGCAAGTCTTGGTGCTTCATCCACATCGTTCAGCTGTAGAGAAATCTATTAAGATTCGTCAATAGTAGGTGCTCTCGGTAAGGTGTCAGGAACATCAAGTTGTACATATACAAACTTATCATAGTCTTTAGGTTCCTTTTTTCTTTCTTTGTCATTCTTTTCTGCAAACTCATCAATTCTCACATTTTCACTTTCCACCATTTTGTTATTAACTTTATTCAAACACTTATAGGATTTACTCCTTGTAGAATAACCTAAGAATATTCCTTCATCCCCTTTAGAATCAAACTTTCCTTCTCTATAATCTTTCAAGATATAAAATCTGCTTCCAAAAAATTTGAAATAACTAACATTAGGTTTGTGATCATACCAGATTTCATAAGGTGTTCTGTTGGTACCTTTTTTCATTTGTACTCGGTTTAATGTGTAAATAGAAGTACTAACTACTTCTCTCTAGAAGTTTTGTGAAATACCCTTCTCAATCATCATTGTCCTAGCACAATCAACAATAGATCTATTTCTTCTCTCAGCAATCTCATTCTTCTATGGTGTCCTCGGTGCTGACATCTATCTCTTAATTCCATTTTCATTAAAAAAACAATGTAAACTCACCTCCTCTATCAGATCTCAGATATTTTAGTTTTCTTCCAGTTTCTTTCTCATCTCAGGCCTTATACCACTTAAACATTTGAAATGCATCAGATTTTTCTTTTAAGAACATTACAAACATCATTCTATAAAAATCATCCACAAATAGAATAAAATATTTGTCTCCATAGTAACTTTGAGTTCTCATGGGTCCACACAAATCAGTATGAACTAAATCCAAAATTCCTTGTGTAACATAAGTTTTGCTTGTAAAACTAGATTTAGTCATCTTACCCATTTGACATTCCCTGCACATAGTATTCTCAGGTTTCTCTAATCTTGGTAATCCTCTTATTCTATTCTTTTTACTTACTTTGATCAATTTTTCAAAATTAACATGACAAATCCTTTTGTGTCATAGTCAGACATCCTTAACTTTAGCATATAGGAAACTCTTCATAGAAGTATCAAGATAAAATAAATTACCTTTTGATTGTTCTCCAGTAGCATTTAGATTTACTTTCTTATCAAAAACTTTCACCTTTCCATGTTGAAATTCCAGTCGGTGACCTGTGTTATTTAACTGTGCAATACTCTATAGATTATACTTTAATCCTTCAACCTAATAAACATCATCACATCTTGTGTTGTTAAGTAGAATTATAGAACCTTTTTCATTTATAGGGTATGGAGCATCATTACTAAATATAACATATCCTCCGTCATTATTTCTTAGGAAATAACTTAAGTGTGTCACCAGTCATGTGATGTGAACAACCACTATCTATAATCCATGTTTCATTCTTACTTGTGATATTAGGGCTCTTGGTTCTTCCTCATCAGAATTGTCTTTAATAACAACATAAACAAATTCTTTTTCATCACTGTCATCTAAATCATCATCGCTTAAATATTGATTAGCAATGTGACAAGATTTCTTACCTTTGTTTTTGTAGTCTCTGAATCTCCTAAATCTGTTTTCTCTTTTGTCCTTATCTTTGTTATCTTTCTTCTCCTCATTATCTTTCTCAGGGTAGTTAGATGCAAAATGACCAATCTTGTTTCAGTTAAAACATTTTAAGGGTAAATTACCTCGATATTTTCCTTTGCCTCTTTGTAGCCTTCTAGCTAACAAAGCTTCAAACTCTATCTCATTCTCTTCATATGCAACATATAATTATTCCTAACCACTTTGACACCTATAAAATCTCTCACTAGCACTGCTCAAATATCCATCACTGGGTCTAGAATCCTTACAGCTTCCTATCTTCAAAGATGACTTAAATGCAGACTCAATCTTAGATGTAGCAGGTAAATTATTATCAAAATCATTAATCTTAAATGTAACCAGCTTACCAATAGTAGCATCAAGAGAAATATTCAACTGAGGAATGGATCTCAACTCTTGTATAGCAGATACTCAAATAACATAACTCGGTAGCAGGGTTCTCAACACTTTTCTTGTAACATCTTTCTTTGTTATGGCACCACCAACTCCTCTGATATAATTAAAAATCTCCTTAAGTCTAGTGGTGTATTGTATTATATTTTCTCCATCTTTCATTCTCATCGAATCAAATCTACCTCTCAAACTTTCTGCTTTTTCTTTCTGAAAATGTTGATCTCCATCATAGGTCAAAATAAGTTCATCCCACATTTTTTTGAAGTAGTACATCCACCAAGTTCATCATATTCCTAGTTGGAAAGTGTAGAAGCTATCTCAATCATAACTTGTGTGTGTTATTTCTTTTATCTCTGCTTGGTGATTGTTAAAGGTGCAGTAGTCTGTGCAACATATTCAATATCAAGAAAATTAATTCCATATTCTTCTATACTAGACATATGTAATCTCATTCTACTATTCCATGTAGATAAATGTTCCCTATTCAACTTTGGTGCTTCCCTCTTATACATCTTTAGATCTTTACTTAAGTCCTTTTAAACTTAACACTTCAGATAACCAATGCTCTAATACCAATTTTTTGTACCATTGAGGGGGGTGAATCAGGCCAAATCAAATTTAAACACTTAAAACTCAACTCATCGATTCACTCGATAACACTGAATACAGTAATAACCGATTCACCAAATAACTTAATAACCATACATCTCATAATATGCAAATCTATCAATCAAACTTAGTAATCACAGATTTAACTAGGTTGACACCATATTTAACAAGGAAGCCCAATTTGGGAAAAACCTCTATGGGAATTGTGACCCAAAATAAAAATGTACCTTTCTGAAGTACGCTCAGTTAAGAACTTATCTTGTTAAAGATTACAAACATATTTTCTAAATGTGACACTATTAAGGGATTTCCCTCAAATCGGTTAAGATCTTCGCCTTGTTAGGAGTGGCCTTGCTAGAGGACTTTAAATGCTCTTTTAGCATGTCACCTACGTCTAGGATTTACAAATAGGAGTGTTAAATCCACTCGGTTAAGAGATTGTCTTTGTTACAAATGCTAATAAGAAACAACAAAAATTTGATCTGTAAATATAGCAACTACCTTTTTCTTATGTCATATCCTTTATGATCACATGAATATTAGCATCACATACTCCATTTGTCTCTATTTTAGACTGTAGATTCTTCTCTTTCTTCTTCTAAGTTTTGCTCAGTAACTCTATTCTTCTGCTTCTTTTGCTTCTTGATTCAATTTGCCAGCATTATAATCTCTCTTAATTTCTCATCATTTATATAGACAAACTTTTGCCTCTTAATCTCCTTGCATACGTTTTCCATTATTTGCACTCAGTCATTCAATCATCTTCTTCATAAATATCAACTCAGTAAATTGTTTCACTTTTACCTCGCAACTTGATCTTTTCTTGGGACTCTCACAATCAGGTTTAACTGCTTGATCTTCACCTTAGATCTTCTCATTGAATTTTCTCGCTCGTATATCTTTTAAAAAACTTCCTTTAATTCTTATCTCCATCCAGGTCATCATAGCTTCATATTAAATTCGATCTTATCATAATTTACAATCAATATCTTGTACTTAGTCATTTTCTTTGCAACTCGGTAACTAACTTGTAACTTTGTTCACTACTCAGCGCTCAGTACTCAATAACTGAAAACTAATCAATACAACTCTATACCGATTGACTCGGTCTAGCTCGGTAGAGTAACTCTTTTCAGTCATAATTTAACTCTTTGCAATTTCTGACTTAACCAATCAAGTGTACCAAATTGATAACATCAAATATATAGTATAAAACAACTATATCAACATCACTTCATCATTGTTTGATATTTATTTGTCACTCATTTAACTTCTCCTGCGTATGATATGGTAACTCAAAAAAAAATAGTAAATCAATTGCTTGACATCAATGAAAAAATAATAATTGATCTAGCCATTTATACAAACATGTATACTCATTATCACTCAATCTTCATCATCTCCATCAGTTGATTACCATCTCTTTTCTAGCTAGTTATTTCTTCTTAGATTTTTCGCACACAATAAAAAGAAGAAGATTTTGTAACTCTTTGATTTAGAATTTTATGGCTATGAAAGAACACCTTTCAATTAATAAAAATTAGGTCTTTTACCTTTTATGAGTTGCTTCAATGTGTAAATATTTTGAAATGATGGATGTGATCATGTGATGTATTTGTCTCCTTGATTTTTGTCTCATTTCTATTGCCTTTATGTAGAAATTAAGTTGTATACTTTGCAGGTTATTGCTTATATTTATCAATTAGGTAACAGAGGTTATGATGTGATGGCCTTTTACATCTCCTTCTTAATGCTTGCCCTAATATTTTGAACCTAGTTTTAAATAATGTTTGCAAAGAGCATATGAAATTATTAGTTATGTAAGCCTTGGCTTGATAAATTAGTTATTATGTGTGTCTAGAACAATGGTATAATTATGAAAAATACATTTGGTGCATCATCTTCTAGGATAGGTTTCATTTAAAAATAGAGATATTGTTATTTTCATTTAGATCAAAACCAATACATTGTGATTAGAGAATTTCACTATTATATCAGATCAAAGGGATACAATGAATATGTATTAAGGAAATATATGGTAACAATGATCCATGAATGCTTATCCAAAGATAATGTTTCCAATGCAAATGAAGTCAACAATAATAACTCTGAAATAAACAGTGTTATGATGCTTAAAACAATGGTATTTGAAGGGGAAAGGAAAAACATTGGCTATCATAAGGCACTGTTGTGAGATGTAAAAGATAGCCATACAAAGCATGGAGCAATAAAGATTGTCTTTAAGACAAATAATGCATGATGATCATAGTAAAAGAGAAGACATTGCTAATGATAATGAATGAAAAATGATAAAGGAAATAAATATCATATCAATGAGATGAAGGATGAAAGATGAACAGAGAAATCATTGCTTTACAATGAAAAAAACAATGTCATTTCATGTCAAAGAACAATCATGTGATCTATCTAATACAAAAAGACCATGGAAATCACAACAATGAAACTGATATGTTCTTTGTTAAAACATAGTACTATATGAATATAAACATAGTGTAATCAGTCATAAATGACAGTGTTATTATATATGAGCATATAAAAATCACTGGCATAAGGAACATGATGACAAGGTTATGAAGAAATGTCATGAGGATGGAATTAAAAGCGCTTCCATGACAACACCATCATGAAAGGATAGTGAAATAGGCATTGCAACTTTGTTTTGATGCAAAATATTGAAAAATAAATAAGAATATATAAGGACTAAGGACATCGGAAATAATATGTAAAGAGTAGTGCACGGAGCTTCTCCGAACAACAAAGAAAGTGATTAGAACATGTAGAGAAAGTAAAAATTAAGGTTCCATGTCTAGTTACAGTGGTAATGCTAATAGGATCAACAAAATCAAAGTAGTCTTGGCGTGCTTTGATAAAGTTACATACAAAGGAGAGAATGACTATTAATAAGCATCAAAACAATGATCAAGACCAAATCAAGATGCATTATAGTGAAGATGCATTATAGTGAAGAAGCACTGAAATACAATGTTGTAAGTAAAGATAAAATAAAATAGAAATACTGTCATAGTACATGGGATAAAATAGTAGTATCATATGTGAAATGATTGTAGTCACCATAATCAAGATTCAAGGCATTGTCATAACAGTAAATAGGGAAGGAGACTATTGTAGTAGTAATGATATTTAAAATAATGCTTTGAAATTAATCAAATATCAAAGATAGTAGGACCTACAAAAGGGGTGTATATTTAACATAAGTATGATGCTTAAATTGTGGCAAATAAATATAGTGACAATATGACTATTATAAGGTATAGTATATACAACAAATATGAAATAAAGGTAGTAATCCAGATTCCTAGTTAAACCAAGAGACTTATATATCTCACAATTAGTTGTGAACAACATGTAATCGTCTAGGAGAAATTCAAGGCATGAAACAAGGAGTTTTGGAGGATAGTACAATAGTTAAAGAGAATTTAGAGACACCACATGGATTGGCCATGAATCAAGGGTATTTTTGAGAGCATAATCAAGAGATTTGCATCAATTGTGACCCCCTTTTGTGGGATTTTCAAGGCTACTCGACCAAGAGGTATCTTTTCAAGAAAAATGACATATCTTTCAAGGATGGAGATAATCAGTTGAAGCACATGTCAAGGTCCTTCCAATTCAGACCTAGTTTCATTTTCCAATTAGAAAAAAAGACTTATTTTGTATAAAACTTCTTCTTGTCTCCTTTCTAGCTAGTTCTTTCTTCTTAGCTTTCTTGCACACAACAAAAAGAAGATTTTGTAACTCTTTAATTTAGAATTATATGGCTATGATAAGACACCTTTTGATGAATAAAAATTGGGTATTTTGCCTTCTATAAGTTGCTTCATTGTGCAAATATTTTTAAATGATGGATGTGGTCATGTGATGTAGTTTTCTCCTTGATTTATGTCTCATTTCTATTGCCTTTATGTAGAAATTTGTATACTTTGTAGGTTATTGCTTGTGTTTATCAATTAGGTAACATAGGTTATGCTTTGATGCCTTTTACAACTCCTTAATGTTGTATTTAATATTTTGAACCTAGTTTTAAATCTTTTTTGCAAAGAGCATTTGAAATTCTTAGTTGTGTAAGACATGGCTTGATAATTTAGTTATTATGTGTGTCCACAACAACGATATAATTTTGAAAACACATTTGGAGCATCACCTCCTAGGATATGTTTTTTTTAAAAGCAACCAATCCTTCTCCCCTTCTCCTTGTCAAGAAGATCTAGTTTTAGGAGGTATAAAAAAGAATCTGACCCTATAATCTTGAGATTGATCTTCACAATAGGAAACCCACAAGCCTGAAGATCATTCCATGTTTCACGAGATTTCTTAGCTCCAAGATTTCAATATCATATCTATTTTCTAATATTTTAATGCATGCTTTCAATTCAATTACATTTACATTTCAATTTATTTTTGAGGTTGATTCCAAACTAGGGTTTTCCCTAGGGAAACCCCTATCAACCCAACAATTTGTTTTCTCTTTTGCATGTGTAGGTGATAGGATTTGAAGACACAAATATGGATTCAAGAAGATCAGATAGAGACATTAAAATTTTGTAGAGGAAAAACGTAGGGTCAATGTCACTTTGAAGAAACATCATGTCTAACACTTTTTTTAAAGAATCTTTTGAGGAAGGTTTTGAACATCATATTGATCTTGGAAACACAATTTTCATCTATATTTGACATTCCTAGGTCAAGGTCACCCAAAACCCAATTTGACCAACACATTCAAACTCACATTTCAGATACAAGTTCTTCTCTTCGTCCTCTTTCCAGATCTATACTCCATTTCTACATATCTAATCTAATACTTTTTGTGCATATTGATTATTGTCAATTTCACACTTTTGGCCCTAGGTCTATTTAATTCATATACTTGAATATTTCATTTTCAAATCAAACAAGGAGTAATTGGATCCACCTTGTGCCCAATCCTTTACAATCAGATTTGAGGTTGAGCCTAGTGGTTCTAATATCCTTAAAGTAATCAAAGGGAAAAAGAAAACCTAGTTCCTAGTTTGCATACATAAACTAGTGAACACCCATTTTCCCTCAGCATTGCATAGTGATATCAAATCCTTGCAATAAAAGTAGTCATCTAACCATCTTGCCACTATTAACTAGCTTGTTCATCAAGTGCCTTATTACAACATAATCAATATGTACAAATACTTGATATCCAAATATATAATGCCTAAATTTGTTGATACCAGTATAGATGACTAACAAAATTTCCTTTTATGTGATTATATAGTTAAGATCAATTTATTGTAAGTTACTAATGACATAATAGATAACATATTCAATAGTGCATTTTGTTTTCCCAATCACTCCTACAATAACAAGATTTGAAGCATGGGTATGAAAATGGTAAGTTCCAATTTGGCCCTCTTAGGACGAGTGGTTTAGTCAACAAATATTTGAATACTTGAAAAACCTTCTAGCAATCATCAATCCAAGAAAATTCTACATTTTTGGTAAGAAAGACATATAGTGGTGCTACAATCTTGTTGAAGTCTTTGATAAATCTTCTATAGCATCCAACATGTCGTAGGAATATTATTTAAACATCCTTATTCTTGAATGGAACAAGCAAACTTTTAATCACCTCAATTTTCATTTGGTCAACTTGTATACCATATTGGGAGACATAAAGTTCAAGAACTACCCCTTCTTGCATCATCATATATCAGTTTACATTTCTTAATGACTAATTGTGGTCTTCACACCTTTTCAACACTTTCTTTAGAATTGTCAATGCTACATCATAGGTATCACCATAAGTGGTGAAATCATCCATATAAACTTCCATGCAATCATGTGTTAGATCTAAGAAACTAATGAGGATTTCTCTGTGGAAGGTGGAAGGTGGAAGGTAGAAGGAACACTACAAAGACCAAAGGATAAAATTGCATATGCATACGTACCCCAAGGACAAGTAAACATGTTCTTGTATTAGTCTTCAGTTGCAACTATTATCTAATTACAACCACTAAATCCATCTAAAAATTAGAAATGTTTCTTACCTACTAGAGAGTCTAACACTTGATCAATGAAAGGAATGAAAATTTATCCTTCATTATTGCTGAATTGATCTCTCGATAGTCCACACAAACTTTAAAATTTTCTCATTTATTTGGAACAACTACAAGTAGTGAGACCCATTGTCTGTACAAAATATTGTATATAAATATAGCATTCAACAACTTCTATAGTTGTGTCCTAACAATTTCTTTGATATTTGGATGCATCCTCCTCTAAGGCAGTTTGATTGGTCTTCAATATTACTTGATGTATATTCTCTATGTACAAATATTTGGGAATAGTCCCTTCCTTTCTTGATAGTTCTAAGAAAAGGTTGTACATTGTTCCTACAATAGAGAAGTTAATTGCTTATGCTACTATTGATTGCGCTTTTTATTAATGTTGAGATGTTTCTTAGGGGTTATTTCCACTTGAGTGGTAAGAAGGCTCATTAAATAAACATTCACACATGCAATTATTACATCATTAGTGTGATGAAGTATCTTATGAAGTAAGTTTGTAGTGGACAGGTATTGTTCAACCGATGTTGCAGGAAGAAGAGTATATAATGGACATAAGCAGAAAGCTAAGTAGGAAGGTCTATATGGATCTCTATTGTATTTTTTTTGGACTATATGTGATAAAACAATGTATTCATCCTAGGATAAGAGCATTAGACTTCTATAAATTATCATGAGTGTGTGCATTATGTTTTATTCTTCATCCCTAAGATAAAACCATATTTTCTAATCAATATCATGATGTGGTTGGGTTGGCAGACACAAAAATGTTACGAGTGTGGTTTTCATTACACCAAAAGGTTGGCATGTTAATTCTTGATACAACCACTAGATTTATAGAGTCCACAAGATATAGCTAGTCCCTTGTCATGAATCCTAAGGAGAGCGCTGACCATTTTTCCAACAGTCTCCCCTCTGCATTACCCAAGAAGATTCAAACCTGTGACCAAGCTCTGATGCCACTTGTTACAAGTGTGGTTGTCTTTGCACAAAAAGATCGACCTATCAATGCCTAATACAACCACTAGACTTATAGAATCCACAGGAGGCAATTAGTCCCTTGTCATGAACCCTGAGGGGGGTGTTGACCATTTTGCCAATAAAAACCACTTTTTTAGTGACACTACCATTTGAAATAATCATCTCACCTAATCTACACCCAATAAAGGAATTTTTAATGGTCAACTAGGGCTTTCCTAAGATGAGTGGAAACCCTCCTAGGTTGGCCATAGGGTGTCCATAGGTTTTAGGATTATAAACTCTAAAAAATATTTCTATGAATTTAATCTAATGACTAAGTCTTCCATAATATTCTTGGGCTTTACAATAGAGTTATTAGCTAACTAAGAGACCACAAGAGTGGGCCTTAGGTTAGACATATATAAATTTTTCATGGTTTCTCATGTCCTTACATTAATAATTTCCCTAAGATCAATTAGTGTATTGGATATCAATATTCTATTTATAGTAAAATTTACCATAGGGCTACTAGGATCAATGTATTTGGGAGCAATGATCTTTCCTGGTAAGATATTTGCCAACTTTCATACAACATGAATTGTTGGGGGATATTTTTTCTTCCTACCAAGCTTCTTAATGCACAACTATTTAATGGTCTTTTTATAGATAGACACATACTTGATTTCTTGAAATAATGGAAACTTGATGCAATCAAGGATGGAGGAAACTCAAAGAGATATGTCTGATCCTTGCATCGTGAATTACATAATGAAAGAAACTCTATTCGACACACCACTCTTATTTTTCAACACAAATGTAAAGCCCTATATGAACTCAACCCATCTCATATGTCTCTGATTTAACTTACCTTGGTTGCTCAAGTACTTCAATTCTTGATGGTCAGTATACAATACAAACCCCTTGGGTAACAAATAATGTCTCCATTTCTTCAATGCTTGTATTATGGCATAAAATTACTGATCATACACTGAATAGCTTCTTTTAGAATCATTTAAATTCTCACTTAAGTATGCAACATGCCTCCTCTCTTGACTCAAGACAACTCTAATTTCATTTCCACTAGCATCACCATCTACTTGAAATACCTTATTAAAATGAGGTAAAGCTAACACCGGTTATTCAGTCACCTTTTTCTTCAGCAATTCAAAACTCCTTTGTGCTCCATGTGTCAAGTTAAATTCCTTCTTATCTCATGTCATAGTTTCAATCATTGGTCCACGGATTGAACTAAAGTTTCTGATGAACTTTCGGTAAAAACTAGCCAACCCATGGAATGATCTTACCTCCCCCAAAATTCTTTGGTGTAGGCCACTCAACAATGGATTTCACTTTCTCAAGATCCATCTTCAACCCTTCATAAAATATTACAAATCCCAAGTATACTAACTCTTATTTCATGAAAGTACACTTTTTGATGTTGATTAGTAACTTCTCTTATCTTAACCTCTACAATACTTGTCTAACATGCATCAAATGATCCTCTTTTCTCTTACTAAAAATTAAAATATCATCCAAATATAGAATGATAAACTTACCTAATAATTTCTTCAGAATTTCATTCATTAACCTCATGAAATTACTAGGTGCATTATACAATCCAAAGGGCATTACCAACCACTCATACAATCTTTCATTTGTCTTGAATGTGGTCTTCCACTCATCACCTTCTCTGATTCTAATATGATGATATTCACTCTTCAAATATATCTTTGTCAAATATCTGTCTCCACTCAAACAATCCATCAAATCATCCATCCTTGGCAAAGGAAACCGGTACTTAATTATGATCTGGTTGATGGCTCTAGAATCAGTAAATATCCTTCATTGTCCATCTTTCTTAGGTGCTAATACTACAGACACTGCACATGGACTCATAATTTCTCTAATCAATCCATGTTGCAACAAATCTTGTACTTTTCTATTGAGTTCCTCATTCTCTGTTGGTGTCATCATATATGTTGCTTTGTTTGGAAAAATAGCCCTTGTTATCAAATCCATACAATTACTAATACTCCTCACAGGTGATAATCCATCAAGGATATTATCTGATATGATGTCTGCATAATCATTCAACAATCCAATGATTTATTTCATGTGTTCTTCTCCTGATACAATATCCTTATACTTTTTGGGTACTAAACAAAAACACACATTATCATGCCTCATGCCATCCAAGAACTTTCTTCCATCCACTAATCAAATCCTTGCACTAGTACACACTTCATTCTTAAGGGGTTCCTCTAAAGGTAACAAAATTTGATTCATTCCATTGACAATAATGGTGTATACATTCTTCCTTCCATCATGTATATCTTTCATATCATACTATCATGGTCTACCCAACAAGATATGACACACATCCATAGGCATAATATCACACAAAACCTCCTCATAATACTTCCCAATCTTGGATTTAACTAGGAATTTTTCAATTAATAGTACCTTGTGTTCATCTTGTATCCATGCAATCTGATAGGGTTTAGGATGCTTCAATCTTTTCAACTTCAGTTTGTCAACCAATTCCTCTAAGGAAAGATTATCAAAATTTTCATTGTCTATGAAAACATTGCACACCCTCTCTTGTACCTTGCATCTAGTTCTAAATAAATTCTTCCTTTGTAAAGATTCCTTATATTGTTCTCTATGATATAGGATTCTTTGAGTCATTAAGGTTTCTCCTTCCTCTACTTGATTGTTGTTTACTGATCCAATGGACTCCTCATACGCAAATTTTGTTCGCCTACTACCTTCTTCCTTCTTCTCAGAGTTGCCTTGTTTGCACTCAAAAGCTCAGTGCCCTACTTAACCACATTTGAAAAAAGTGCCACTGAACTTCCTTCTTTCACCACTACCTTGTCCTTCACTATGATAGGAACTCTTATCATTCCTCCTATAACGATCATTATCCTTAGTTTCTGACTCATTCCTTCCTTGATCTATAGAATATCTACCTCGTCAAGTATTAGTACTAGATCGAGCTCTCCTAAATATTCCTCCTCTACCTCTTTGCCTTTGCTCATGCCTTCGGTTCAATTTTTCTTCAGCCTTCAAAGCCCACTTGTAAGATTCTTGCAAGATCTTAATTTGTATCAGATTGATTTCATCTTGTATTGACACCCTTAAATCATTAAGGTAGATAACACTATTTAGATTCATCATCTACATGACTAGATCTAATATTCAGCTTGTTAAACTCTTCAGTATAACTCTTAACACTTAAGTCCTTCTTCTTCAAGTTCTCCAACTTTCAAAAAAAACTTACTTGGTAATATCCAGCCAAAAACTTAGCATTTGATTTACTCACCATCCTATCCCAAGATTTGATCTTGTCTTTACCTCTTCTCTGCTGATATGTTTGTAAATGTTATCACCATAAGGATGCATGTCCTTTTAACTTAGTGCAGGCATATTTTTCCTTCTTCTCTTAACTACTTCCTTCAAGTTCAAAGTACTTATCCATCTTTGTGATCCAATTTATCAATTCATCTAAATCAATTTTACCATGATAGTGAGGTGGATTAAAATGAGATCTCTTATTAACATTAGTCAAGGCTCTGATGAACCTCTCATCTTCTTGAATCAACTTTGGTTGTGCCTCATTATTCTCTCCTTCCCTGACCTGATTCCAATTTTGTTCATCTCCTTCTTCATCACTTGCATCATCTATATGGTGTCCTCTCCTCTCATAAATTTCCACCACTTCCAATCTAGTATAAATTTACTTCAACAAATCTAAGACAATTGTATTTGTATTCCTTGCTCCACCTCTATCATTTATCCTATCCATCTTTATAATATTTATCAGCTATAGGTTGGATCCTTTCCTCCATCACCCCACCATAAAAACCTAAGGTTGCAAAACCTTGCACTGGTACCACTTGATGTATTCAAGGATGGAGAGAACTCAAAGAGATCCATCTTATCCTTGCAGCATGAATTACACAATGAAAGCAACTCTATTTAACACACCATTATTATGTTTCAACATAAATTTATAGCTTTTTATGAACTCAACCCATCCCATATGTCTCTGATTTAACTTACTGTGGCTTGGAAAGTACTTCAATGCTTGATGGTCAGTATACAATACAAACTCCCTCTGTAATAAATAATGTCTCCATTTCTTTAATGCTTGGATTATGGCATAAAAGTCTTGATTATACACTCAATGCCTTCTTTTAGCGTCATTTAACTTCTCACTGAAGTATGTAATAGGCCTCACCTCTTAACTCAATATATCTCCAATTGCATTTCCACTAGCATCACAATCTACTTTAAATACCTTATTAAAATCAGCTAAAGCTAACACTGGTTGTTCAGTCACCTTTTGCTTTATAAATTCAAAACTCCTTTGTGCTCTATGTGTCCACTTAAATTCCTTCCTATCTCTAATGCAAGATTTCCAAGATCCCAATATGCTCCTGCATCATAACCTCATGATAAAATATTTGAGTTGGTCTAGGAAATCAAAGATTGAGTTATGTTTTGGCTTTCGTAGATTCAACCTTTCTAAAAATGGTGGATTTAAAGTCTCAATAGATAATGGTTTTGTTTTGGTAGGTTCTTGCCCTTGTAAAGGATATTGGTTATTCAATGAGGGGTCAACATCTATTGAAGCTTCTTGTAGAGGGATTTCATTAATAAGAGGTGATGTTAGAGCAACTAGAGTCTTTTTAGAGAAACGATGCATATTATTGATGTCTAGGACATGAGCAAGAAATTGTTGCATGTCACTATCATACACCTACTAAAAAAGATAATTATTAGGGTTATCTGCAGGTTATTTTGGTAATTGAGTTGATTTAGGTGTAGGAGAAAGATTAGTAATATTAGGCATAGTGGTTAGCTAAGGTGGAGGGCCTTGTAGTAGCTGGTAGCTTAATTTTGGGTTTTCCCAAGGTTGGTTACTCCTCTATCAATGTTGTTGTTTCAAACTTGATTGAGGAACTTTTGAATTAGGATATTAGCTTGGAAAGAGGTTCATCGTGTAGGAGGAGTGTTCCATGGTGAGGAAGTATAGTTCACCTGACCTTGAGGAGGTTGGTTTTTCCATGGAATATACTTATAATAGGGCATATTATATGACAAGGGGTCCTAAGGCATACAGTTTCTCTTATTTCATGGATTCCTTGGTATAGGTATAAAACCTATCCATCTTCATCTTCCAAGGCCTTTAATTTGGGTCTCTCCTTTAGTCTTATAATTCTTTTGTACTTGCAATCCTTTCTCTTGTAATGACAATGAAGATAATATTTAGTTTTGACAAATTCTACTTCTTCCTATCTCTTCTTTTCTTACAGTGTGTCTAGTTGAGTGACCCTATGGTTAATAATATCTTTCTTCATGTTTGTCAACATGTTGTTGATTTCCATCTAGGATATTCTTGGTGTTTCTTTTGAAGTTAGTGCTCTAATGCTGCGAGTCTTCTTCATAGTTTATCTAGAATAATTTCTAGCAAATTGAAAATATGTCATCCCAAAGAATCTTGGAAATAACTCTTCCTCCCATCATGTCCAATGCATCCATGAAATCCTCATTGAATCCACTAAGGAAAATCAACTTGACGGATTTATCTCTCATCCTATTGTGATTGGATTTTTCTCTAGTTGTTCATCCTCCTTCTAACTCATCTTGAAGATATCATCTCCACACATATCTCCTTCCTTGCAGTAGTCTTTATATTTTGGGAGAAAATTATCCTTCAAGGAAGCCCAATTAGCCATTGCATCTCTTCCTAGACCCAAAAACCACCTTAAGTCATAATTCTTAAAGGTTACAGGGAATAATTTTAACCTATGGGTACATATGGTGTAGTCATAACTATGACATAACACATCATACTTAAAGATAAATGTGTCGAGATCTTTAGTAATGATCCCATGGAATTTTGTACAAGTAGAAGGTGGTATGTTCTTGAAATTAGCATTCATTTCTTATTTCATTATGGGGAAATGAAAAATGGAGGTTACATTATCTTGGTTATCATTGTTTGCATCCCCCATATTGAATCTAGTTAAGGAGTTATGAGATTAGTGAGAGTTGGCTTGAGAGGATAGAGAAGATGGTGGAGAATGATATTCTTGTAGTATTTCTACCACAACTGTTATATTTGATGAAGGAAGGAATATTTCAAGAGGGTTATCTTATTCTTTGCATACAAAAATATACTCCCTTTCCTAGCTAACTTGCAAATTGCTAGTGAAGAGTTTGGATTTTTGCTTAAGTTCTAAAGGTCCTAAGTGCTGAAAATAATGAAATATATCCCTAGGAAGATAGGAAGAACTCTTGAAAAACCCAACTAATTTCATGGCTTGAAACCATCCCCACAAATGATGCCACAAATATAGAGTTCCCTATGTGCACTTGTGATCATAGCTATCCTGGTAGCTTGTAAACTCAAATATTTTTTGAATTGAGTGACCCTTCATGGTATATATGTTACATTTAATTATTAAACCAGGGATGTAAACTTGAAATGCACTTACAATGTATGTGCATTGTAACATCATCAAGGTTTGTGTCCTACATAATAAAAATTAATTGTACTTAATTAAAATGCATATATTAATCAACCTGAGATAACAATATAATCAATAATAAATTAATATAGTAAAGATAGATATACCAAATCATTCCAAAATTTGATATTGAAATTATGTGATTGAGAAATGATCACTACTATAAGATACTATCTACAACAATCAAAACATTCTAAAAATACCTTAAATGCAACAACATAATCAATATCTAACTAATAACATATAAACAAAGATTAGAGATGTGTTACCTCAAGTGGGCCTCCTTCGGTAAAAATATTTGATGAAAAATGATATGGATAAACTAAAACAATAACTCATATATTGATGCATTCAACATCAATTTGATACAAAGGTGACATGTACTCAAATTGAAAAGAGACATAAAACATTAAACTTCTTTAGGTTCATTGTGGACTCATGTATAGTCCTAAGCTTAATAACTTTGCCTATCATTGATTCCTCAAATCTAGGAGGACATTTATTACTAATAAATGAAATCATTAAAATTAGAGAGTCCTAAGAGGATTGAACCTCTTAACTATATCAAAACATAACTCTTCCATTTACATTAATGTAACATGATCTATAAATGACATACTAAAGATGATAAGTTGACCCTTAGCCACCTTTGGAAAATTCTTCAAGTAACTCATGTCCTTCAACTATCCAAGATAACATAACTACCATTTTGAATTTTTTGAGGCAATTTCTAATAATGGCTACAGGAACACACATAATCTCCACTATAGGAGCTATTTTAGTTAACCTAGTTGAAATGTTGCAAAAAACATTAGCATACCAAAACATTTCACATATCACTCAACCATTCAAATTCATCATATTACACATCCAATTTAAAGTACAAATACACACACACACACACACACACACACACAGATATATATATATA
>MU223850.1:1750674-1769567 GCA_018584345.1 Thuja plicata
AAAATTGTGGAAAGTGCAAATGTTAGAATTGATGAATATGTAGAAAGAAATGAAGCAGAAAGCACATAGGAACCTGAAATTTACAAATCATTTGTCTATCTGGATGAGGAATATTCTAATGTATTACCTAAACATGAGAATGAGGTTGCCGAGCAAAAGCTAGCACCTGTCGAGTCACAAAATGAGGTTGTCGTGCAACAGGAGGTAATTATTGAGCTATCTGATGGAGATGCTGAGACACAGAATCAACCTAAATTGAACAAGAATAATTAATCTGAAGCAAAACAAGAACCTACTCTAGCAAAGTATGTGAGGAGGCACCACAAACCTAATCAAATTATAGGATCAAAGGATTCTCTAGTTATGACAAGAAGTAAGTTGAGAGATGGTACATGCTTGTTATGTGATTTTGAGCCTAAAATAGTAAAAGATGCTTTAGAGAATGAAGACTGGATACAAGCCATGAATGAAGAGATTGAACAGATTGAAAAGAATAAGACTTGGACACTTGTACCTAGGTCAAATGACAAAAATGTAATTGGTACTAAGTGGGTATTCAGAAATAAGCTAAATGAACATGGAGAAGTAACAAGGAATAAAGCTAGACTGGTATGCAAGGGTCATGCACAAGAGGAAGGAATTGATTATGGAGAAAAATTCACCCCAGGTGAAAGATTGGAAGGAGTCATAACCTTACTTGCAAATGTAGCCTACAAAGGTTTTAAAGTTTATCAAATGGATGTAAAGTGAGCATTTCTTAATGGACTATTAGAAGAAGTGTACATTGAACAAGATGATGGATTTGTTGAACCAAGCAAGAGGAACATGGTTTGCATATTACACAAGGCACTATATGGACTAAAGCAAGCACCAAGAGCATGGTATGAGAGATTGCACAATTATTTGATAAAGATTGGATTTGCAAGAACCAATGACAACAACAATCTACATTTGAAGACAAAAAAAAATAAAGGTACTTTATTAGCTAAAATTTTTGTTGATGACATTATATTTGGTAGAAAAGGTGTGTTATGCCAAACATTTGCAAAAGAGATGCAAACTAAATTTGAGACGTCTATGTTTGGTGAAATCAAATTCTTTGTTGGCCTACAAATATATCAAATGAAGAATGGTGTCTATATTACTCAATCAAAATATGTCAAGGAGATACTAAAAACTTTTGGAATGGAAGAATCAAAACTAGTCAGTACATCCATGGCTACTGGACAGAAGTTAACAAAAAATGATGATATAGAAGAAGTGAATCAAACCCTTTACAGGTCAATGATTGGAAAGCTGCAATATGTTGTGCACATCAGACCTGGTATTGCTTTGGCTGTTGGAATTGTTGCAAGATTTTCTGCCAATCCTAAGGAAACTCATATCATGGCAGTAAAAATAATTCTAAGATATTTGAAAGGAACAGATGAATATGGTCTGTATTACAAAAAGAATGATAAGTTTGAGCTTAGAGTTTACACTGACTCTGATTGGGATGGAAATGTGGATGAGTGGAAAAGCACCATAGGTGGCGCATTTATTTTGGGAAAGAGATTGGTTTCATGGAAAAGCAAGAAACAGAATTGCACCTCACAATCTACAGCTGAAGCTGAGTATGTAGCAGCAACAGTTAGCTGCTCTAATATTGTGTGGTTGAAGATACTACTGAGAGGTATGAAAGAGGAGATAATAGAACCAATTGTTTTATATTGTGATAACATGAGTGTCATTAATATTTCTAAGAACCCTATGATGCACTCTAAGACAAAGCATATATCTATCAAGTATCATTACTTGAGGGAGCTAGTTCAAAGCAAGGAAGTGAGATTGGAATATGTGCATACTAAGGAACAGTTAGCAGACATATTTACAAAAGCACTACCCAAGGATGTGTTGACGGGGTTTTGCTGACCGGGTCTGCCAACAGTCATAAGTTGTCACCAGGTTCTGGGGAAATCGGCCAACTCCGCCTGCAAAGGTTGTCTGGGGGAAATAAATCCTCTGGGTCTTCAAGCACCTGGGTGTCGGGTCACGACGGCGTGGGGCTCGGTTGGGAGAGGTGACTTTTTTCGAGGGGGATAGTTGGTTTCTTCAACTCATCTTCTCTGGAGATTCGATCAAGGTGAGATTTTCCCAAGCGTTCTATACTTAACAAATAAAGAGAAAAAGATCCTGCAGGGTTAGAAGTATTTCATCTAACTACAGTCATGCTAGAATGTCTGGAACATCAATAATACTCTGGTAAACTACACTAAATACCGAAGAAACACATAACCATTAGCTAGCATTTTATCAGTAGCGAGAATAAAGAGTTCGTTAATCTACTTTAACATACCAGAGTAGAAGACATAAAGAACATCAAAACATGAAATACCATTAACTCAGAAGCAGGAATGCCAACAACATCATTGCCAAGAATTCTTCCTTCTTTATTAATGTTCCTTCCAGTAAGCACTGGTGCGTGATACAATGGTGGCTCCAGGGGAGCATCTAACTACTAAGAATAGAACAATAGAGCATTGAGCTCTGCAACTTGAAAAGAAAATTTCCTTTGCTATTGCTATGGACAACAAAATCATCAATTTCGCCGACCCTTGGAAATGGGTCGATCTGCCTATTTATACAACTCTCTTCTAACCCTAAACCCTATTTACATCACGTTCCAATAAAATACAATATCTAGGGGCCGGTACTACCTACGCCACCCTACAAAAGACCTGGAGACGGAATAGGTCTGCCATGTCAGAAGAATAAGACAAGGATATACAGCGGAAGAATCGGTCTCGAGAAGAGAGCAAGAAAGGAGAAAGAAGGAAGTAGGTCCCTCGGGGACCGAGGCTACATGCCTCATAAATGGGAAATGCGGTGCCCTGTCTCCAACGCGCCAGGTGTACCTTTGAGCGGCGCCTCAAGAAGACCACCCTGTCAAAAGACCAACTGCCAAGTTGACGTCTCTTTGATGTGGCCAACCATCCTCTAACAATTTCATTAACTGCCTCTGAAAGTGATCGGTCGGCCTCAAGGACCAGGACATGAATCACTTTAAAGAATACAAAATTTTGGATCTGGGACTCCGGGATCTGGGAACTTGCGCCCCAAAAGAATAAGAAATACTCAGAATAAAGAACGCTCAACACTTGAGTTCTCCCCGGCCCCCGGAGAAAGCTCAAGGTTGCTTATTATCGTTGAAGGCCTGGAGGAGGCGAGAAATTGCATCCTCATCTATCTCTTTTAGGCTGGCCCTTCTGTGCCTAGCCACTTCAACTTGTTCCCCCAGGTCTGGAACATTTCCTTTAAATTCATCTGCCATTCTTGCAGCATCATGACCCTTACGTATCATCTTGGTTAGTTTCGCCATCTGGGCCCCATCTATCCCCTCTGGGGATTGGTACTGGGATTTTGTTATTTCATCAAAACTCCCCAAAACTAAATCTTTGGGGGTATAGATATCTGTACTAAGGGCATCAGCCCCGGAAGCCTTTATCACAAAAGACTTGTATAAATCAGAAGAATATTTCACAGTATTTACCTTTTCTTGCAAGGACTCTACCAGTTGCTTGGTTACCTCCAATGTGAGGTCAAGTCTGGAGTGCTAAGTTCTTACAAAATCAAATGATTCCTCACCCAGAATTCTAGATTTGAAAATTATATCTTCTCCCAAGGTGAGGAGCTCTTCGAGCTCCACCTTCCACACTTGGTAATTTTTGGCGTCACTCTCCCACTGCTCAATAAGCACTTCCACCTGGTGAATAACCTACCTGGCCATGTATAAATCTGGGAGAGTGGACGCCAGGAAACGTCATGAGTTTCCTATCTGTAGGGTGACCCATTCGTCTAATGCTTGGGCCTTCTTTTTCATCATTCGCAGGGAGTCTATGTCACTCTGCGGTAATTCTTCTGAGGTGGAGGCTTTTGGAGGGGCGGCATTGATGGGTCTGGCCAACTTAGTAAGCAATCCCATAAGGTTTGCATTCTTTTCTTTTTCAGCCTTGAGCCTCTGGGCCTCCTTTTCGTATCGGGCTTCTACTGCCCTCGCTGCCTCTTTAAGCAAGTCTACCTCACCTTGCTTTCCTCTTTTGCCCAGGGACACCTCTGCAACATTGTAATCCGCAGGATCTATAGTTTCCTCATCGGCGTTTGGGGGAGGTGTTGCCATGACGGCAACTATTTCTCTGCCCGGCCTAGTTCGCAGAGTATGAACTGTCTGGGCTTTCTTTTCTTTTGGTGGGGCCTGAACTTGGGCCATCATTTCAGCCAGGGAGAGAGGAATTACCGGAGAAGACTGAGCTTTTCTCTTTTTTCTTTCAACCAGCCACTGAGGGGGGAGGGGTGGCCTTCTTGCCAGAGTTTGTTCTCCTGATTCTTTCCCAGTGTCCTGTGGCTGTTGCTCCTCTTCAACGTGGACTTCATCCGTCTCTCTCTCTGCCTCAACTTCTTCTGCAACAACGTCCTTTTCAACCTCCATCTCCTCAGCTGGGTCCTGTATGTCAATCGTTGGATCTGGACCCTGGTAGGCTTCCTCGGGGATTTCTTCTTCAAGCTGCTCTTCTTCTTCTTGTTCTTCTTCTTGTTCTTCTTCTGTTGGCAGTAGGGGAGGTATCGAGCCAAGATTTAGAGTTTGGGCCGCTGTGATAACCTCCCCGAAGGTTGCTCCCGGGAGTGGCCCTTGGAACGTGGCAGTTGGGTTTACGGTTATTCTCAAAGGTCCGGTTCCCCCAGCGGATGCCATTTGTTTGCTTGGCTTTAGTTGGTCCACTCCCAGACCTTGCATTGCTTGAGCCTCGGAGATAATCTCCAGTTCTGGCTCTTTTTCTTCTGCTTCCTGCTCTTGTTCTTGTGCAGGCTCCTATTCCAAGTCTTCTGGGTTTACAGCCTCTTATCCTTTCTCCGGGACTTCTGTCCCTGCTTGTGTATCATCCCCCTGCAAATTCTCAAACTCATCAATTGCAAATACATCAAATTCTTCTTGCAGAGGGGGACTAGCTGGGACCTCTGTAGGTTCTACTTCTTTCTCCGGTTCTGGGGAACTGGAAGAAAGGATCTCTATTTCCCGGGGGAGGGATGTCTCCGGCACTGGTACCGGCTCTACTTTGACCTGCTTGATGTGCTTCCTCTTCCTCTAGGTGACCAAAGGTGGCCCCGCATCGACTATTTCTGCCGCCTCCATGGGATCCTCCCCCGTTGCCTTGACCATTAGGGCTGCCAGCGACGAGGAGGAAGGGGGACAAATTGGTCTGGCCATGAGCGGGGGAGTGGCCAGCTTTGTTATTAACTGTTCCCTCATCTGCTGGGAGGCTGTCATAGACTTCTTGATCTATTCTTGTATCAGGACTTCCTGCACGGAGGGGGTTGTAGCTATTCTCTTTCCTTTGTCTACGCCCTGCGAAGAAGTCCCGGCCCCCGGGGTCAATCTTGGTACCGGCTGTGGTGCTAATTTTGGCGTCAGTCGGGGAGCTTGACACATACTCCCGGAGCACATTCTTTTTAAATAGGCATGACTTCGCTCGACCACCTCCCGAGTGAAGTCCTCAATCGTGGGCCCCTCCTGGGCGGCCCAATCCATTGCCAGTAGTGCCATTTTATCAGTCCCCTTTTCTTTGTACTGGGGATCTATGGTGGGGGCGGTGTCAGAGAAGCCCGGAGGGAATCTCTGGAGCTTCAGTTCCTGCATCATTCCGGCTATCATTCTGATATAGTGCCTGCTCCGCACATCCACATCATCTTGGCAATTAGCTCAAAAGTCCTCCATGTGTATTTGATGGGGCTCTGAAGCCCGGGGCATTACCGTTGCTATCTTCCCATGCGGATCAAAGTTTTTCTGTGCTAGATAGAATTATTGCAAGTTATAACCTTTAAGCTCATTGTCTGCCTCCTTTGCGGGGGTCAGACTGTAGGTGTAGTTCCCACAGGTGATTGGGAATGGGACGTTGGGGACCTTCTTGAGGGCAAAGAAGGTGTGCAACTCCATCATTTGTCGGCAGTATTCCAACAGCATGATCTTATCCCCGCAATTCCTGGGAAACAAGTAGGGTTTTCTAGAGAAGCCAGCGACCCTAATGTATGTATGCTGCTGGAACTAAATATAGTAGTTCCCATAACTACTAACTAGCTTCATCGCCTCAGTGGATAGGCGGTATCCGGCAACCCGGGTGGGTGTAAGCAAGTGGTAGTAAACGAATGCATCATTCACCTAACAGAAACTGGGGAAGCTGGCCTCCCATTGAATTTGTGGGAAATGCTCCCATGGTGCCTTTTATTCTGGGCAATTTTCGAGCACGCCGTCTTTAAGTAGGCCGTTGGAGTGGGGCCTCTACTGTGCTAGGGCCCAGAAAATGTAAGAAGACATATAGAACTTCTTCTTCCTGTCCACCTAGAGGAACTGGGAGTCGATGTGATTAGAGATTATGGCAGCCCAGTCAAAGAATTCTCCCTTGGAGGAGATGCCGAGAAGGAAATAGTACATCCATTTGGCAAACTCTTGGGTAGAGGGCTGCCCAAATACCCGAGCCAATGCTATTATCCCCATCTGGATGCTCTACTTGAATTCAGAGTGGGGGATTTCTATCCTCATCCTCTTTGGGTCCCTCTTTGGGGCCTTAAGCCAGTGGGTATTCATGTACACCCAGGAAGCATCTTCCAGTTGAGTAAACTGGTCCAATGCATCAGCCCTTGTAACTACTGTGGCTCTGTCGAATTGTGGGATTCCCAATCCCACCCGAAATGTGTCTGGGTTAAGGGATACCAGCGGAGTGGGGTATCCTGTGGGTTCAGTGGCCGCAAGCATAACGGCCCAAAAGGAGGAGTTGTAGTTGGCATCCAGTGTCAAGATGAGCTCCGGAGACTGCACGGAGCATGGAAAGCAAGCTACCCGGAGGATCCCGAAACCTCCGACGTTGATCGCTAATTGATCCCCAGGTTGTCGCTGGATGTGCATTACTTTTACCAAGGCCTGCATCTCTGCCCATGTTCTGATGCTGGTGTCAGTTATAAGTTTAACCTTGGACTCAATATTTGAGCCTGTAATGATGTTGTTCTGTATGAACTTCATGGTGAGGGGCAGTTTCTCCAGGGCCCTCTCCATCTTGGATCTTATAGCTGCCCTGGTTTCTGTTGCTATTGGTAGTTCCAGACTTCTAGGAGGAGACGATGCGGACGCTTCAGACATGTTTGGAAGATAAAGTCCAGGAACCTGCGAGATAAAGCGACCATCAGAACATGTTTATCAAAATAGAATAGTTACTCTGGGGTCCGGAGATCTTACCACCGCGACATTTTCTTTCTTGAAAAGTTAGTATCATGCAAAGGTAACCAAAAAGTAAAACACATCATAAACTTAGGATCTTCATCATACATCCGGGTCTGGGAAATTTTAATACACTTAGGAAAGACGCAGGATGGATGGTGGTAAGAGGCCCAAATCCTGGAGAAGTGACCGTTAGCAAGGATGTGTGAAAAGGCAAGTTGTCGAACCTACGTGGACGCCACGTGCGTTGGCATTAAATGGATGCAATGGCGATGACGGCGGAGCCAACTGTCCGAACGCGTGAAAAGGGAAAGCCACTTGGCTGGAATTGATTGCGTGCATGGGACGTAAATGAGGCTCCGACAGACTTCATGGAGGAGAGAGAAAACTGCCTATTTGAAACTGGCCGAGAGCCGAGTTTCAAACAGGTGTTTTTTGGCCTCGAAGCGAACTTGGAGGCAGAAAACCAGAAATGGGGGTGACGCGACCAGCTAGCCAAGCCACCCAGAAGGATATACATAGATCTGAGGGGTATATACATAGAAATGGGGAGATATACAGAGACTATACTACATCTATATACATATATACATGAATATACAATGCAGGACGATGCCCGCGGGAAAACCAGACGAGACAGAAACTTATCTATAACTATTTACACTTTTTACTGAAACAACCTCTGCACAGAGGGCGGACAACCCTCTGGCAGAGCTGACCCACCAACGGGCTGCGAAACCAGAAGACAACAGACCAGACAAGACGGAAAAGCAAAATAAAATAAGATGAATGAAAGCAAGACAAAAACCAAAGAAAACCAGAGAAACGGGAAAATAGGAACACCAACCTGAGAATGCAAAAGGCGAAGAAAAGGAAGGGTTACCGCAGGAGCTCTGTAACAGTTCGAGTTCTCAATCGGTTAGAATCACCACCGCGAAGCACTCACACCTGCCTGAGAACAACTGAAAATTGTTAAGTGTTGATTACCATAAACTTCCTGCAAATGCTATGTTAATCGCTTTGAAATCGCTCTTTGATTCACTCTAAGTGCTTGAAGGTTTTAATCATGGTGAATGTGAAAGTGACAGATAATTTCTATTTATACCCACGGTAAAAATGTAATCCTCCTCCTTCCGGCGATCTCTGGACAAGCAAAACCTCCGGACTCTGGGCCTCGGGATCCCTCAAGATAATATCCTTAAGAACATCACGACGAAGAATCCCGGAGTCCAGAATCTGGTTCCAAACAAAAGGCAACCTTTAGGACCGGAGTCTGGGAGACGGAAAGCAAACAAACAAGACGCAACGCCAGGGAAGAAAACCCCGGAGAAAGAAAAACAAGAAGGGAAAGAAAGAAAGGCAAAACCGCAAGAAAAAGCAAACAAAAGCAAAAAGGGGGACCCAACATTTTGCACACAAAATGTAGGGACGGGGATGCAAGGCATAAAAAATGGTGACTACCTGGGACAAATGCCTTAGCGCATTTGAGAACTAAATAATCTCTAGTTAGCAAAACTGGAACAAGCCGCTTCCCGAAGCGTCTGACAGGAAAAGAGTAACATATCCGAGAGAATCCAACCACACAAGAGTTAGTCTGTAGTCTTTCATCAGTGGTGTCATGTGTTCTTGGGAAGGAAACCAAGCTGATGACCTTTGGGAGGAATAGAGAAGGGGTACTAATCACATCAAACCAGTCATCAATTTGCTCGTTTCCCCCGGAGACCAAAGTTTTATCCCGCTTTTCTTCTTGTTATTTTACTTATTTCTGGGTGGGGAAGGCGGTACTTCTTTCACTATTAATCTTAAGCTTAGCTAATTTTTAATGGTGGTACTTCTTTCACCTATTCACCTGCGTTTAGATATTTGAAGAGGGGATAAAGCTCCAGACCCGGGAAGAATTCTTTAAAGTTTCAGACCTAGGTCAATTAAAGAGTATAGCCGATCTACCCTCAATATGTCTAATTACTTGTTCCTTGTATTATTCGTGTTCACTGATTTCCAGGCTCCCAGAGACAACACCCAATGGAGATTGCTCAAAATGTGCCATAACCTGTGAAACAACCCCGGAGACCGGGCTGGCTCCACCGTGCTAAAAATAGATTCTAAAGTTCACCATGTCGTAGACATTGTATCGGAGGCCAACGTTATGCGAAGCATTCAAATTCCTGCAAGACGGAACAAAACACCGAGACCGAAAGAAAACCGAAAATAAAAACCAAGATGGGAAAAGAGGGTCATCCCGGAGGATAGCCAACAAGGCTACTTACAAGGTAGGGCACCTCGCAATGAGACACCCAGAGGGGATATTTACAAGCAGAAGACTTTACATATAATACAACTTAGGATAAACTCACCTTATTCGAAATAGTGTTTGAGAAACTGTCCATTAACGGGCAATGCGACAGGTTCCCCAGTCAAGGTGTTAAGGCAGTAAGTGTTAGCCCCACAAATTTCTGAGATCAAGTATGGTCCGAGCCAGAGCCGTTGGAATTTGGTATGCTTTCCCTTCTTCTCCTGGGCCTTGTCCCACAACAGGACCAGATCTGAGATCTGAAAAGCCTTATATTGGGCTCTTCTGTCAAACCATCTTTTTACCACTGCTTGATGACGCGTGAAATGTTCAAGGGCTATGTCTTGTTGTTCTTCCATTCGCACCAGATTCAAGAGCCGAACCTCTACGATGTTGTCCCTATTGTTGAATTCCTGCATAAACTGTAGTATTGGGATCTGTAAATTAACTGGGAATACAGGGTTCTGGCCATAAACCAGGTGGAATGGTGATGTTCCCAGGGCGGCCTTAATATGAATGTGATCTGTCCAGAGGGCGAATTTCAATTTTCGCTGCCAATCCCGGGGATTCTTCTCTAGCAGGTGTTTAATCACTTCAAGTAGATTTTTGTTTGTTGATTCATCAATGCCATTTCCCTGGGGATAAAAGTTGCTAGAGAACTTCAGTGTGATCTTCCGATTGTAGGTCCATTCGAGCAACTGTGCTGAAGAGAATACCAGACCATTGTCACATACTAAAGCGAGGGGCATTCCAAACTGTGTGACGATATTTTCTTCCAAGAACTTGATAACTACGTCCGTCGTGTTATTTTTACAAGGCATAGATTCAGACCACCGAGTGCAATATTCAGTAGCAGTAAGGATGTATCGGTGGTTGGTAGATGAGTTGGGGTTGATCTCCCCGATGAAGTTGAATTCCCATTGGGCAAAGGGTCTAGCCTCATAGACCGGTTGTAGAGGCATAGCTGGGTTACGCTCATGATGCGCTGCGGTTTGGCAAGTATGGCATTTCCTAACATGAGTGTAAACGTCCTTGAAGATACAGAGCCAATAGTATCCAGCCTGAAGGATCTGATGGGCAGTGGCGTCGGTTGAGGCATGCCCGATTCCAAACTGTCCGAGGAATTCATCAATTATTCTCACAACTTAGTCTCTGTCGATGCACCAAAGGTACACTCCCTCATAATTTCTATGGTAAAGCACAGATTTTTTGATCATGAAGTATGCGCTTTTCATCCGTAGAGCGCGGCGTTTGTGGGGAGGTAACCCCTCCGGACATTTGTTGTTTAGCAACAAGTATACCAAATCGGTGTACCACAGATCTTGGATAATGGACTCCACTGTGTAAGTTTGGCATTCTACGCGGGGAGTCTCTTCTGCCATTGCTCGACTTAGTCCCTGGCCTTGGACTATCTTCATGGGCTGCATTTCTAAGTCATATTCTTGGAGGATGGCCATCCATTTCCCCCGTCTCTCACCCAATTCACTCTGCATCAGCAGAGACTTGACGGCCTGGTCCGGGATGATAGCATGTACTTTGCTCTGGAGAATGTAATGCTAGAATTTCTTCACAGCGCAAACTAGAGCGAAGGCCTATTTTTCTAGTGATGAATACCAGACTTCGACATTCTTGAAGGGGGAACTCATGAAAGCTATTGGTCATTCCTCCCCTTCAACCTTTTGGGTCAACACTGCCGCAGCGGGATGCGGTGAAGCAAATGAGTAAATGTAAAACGGAAGGGAGTAGTCCAGACTAGCCAGGATAGGTGCCTCTATTATGGTCTATTTGATCTGGGCGAATGCCCATTTTGCTTCAGGACTCCACTCAATCTTGGTATCTTTCTTCATCATCTCATTGAGTGGTTTAACTATTTCTGTGAATCCCGTGATGAATCATCGTACAAAGTTGATTTTTCTGAAGAAGGATCGCATCTCTTTTTTGTTGCCAGACATCTGTAGATTCAGCAACGCTTTGACTCTATCAGGGTCTATGGATATACCCTTCTCAGAGACAATATGCCCGAGCAACTTCCCCTCGGTGACCCCGAATATGCACTTCTTGGGGTTGAGGGATATTCCATACCGGTGACATCTCTCACAGATCTGAGCGAGGTGGGCGGGATGATCATGCCTGTCCTGGGAGAAGATAGTCAAATCATCCATGTAGATGATTATGCACCGATTTACGAGGCCCTTGAACGCAATGTCCATGGCCTTTTGAAATGTAGCCCCTGCATTGATCAGACCGAAGGGCATTCTTCTGTATGCAAACGTTCCCCACTTGGTGGTAAACGTTGTTTTCTCTCTGTCTTCATACTTGACCATGACTTGGTTGTATCCTGAATATCCATCCAAGAAGGACATCATCTAGGATCAATTTACTATCTGCAACACCTCATCCAACAAAGGGAGAGGGTGATTATCCTTTTTAGATGCCTTGTTCAAATTTTGGAAATCTACGCAAAGGCGGATCTCGCCATTCTTCTTCCTGACAGGAACCAAGTTGGCAACCCATGTAGTGTGCCAGATTGGGAAGATTATCCAGGCTAACAGCAGTTTTTCTACCTCTTGACGGATCAGAGGCTCTATTAGGGGGTTGACTGGTCTTTTCTTTTGTCGAAAAAGCTTAGCGTCGGGTTTCAGGGGAATAGTATGGGTCATGATGGATGTATCATACATTTTCAAGTCTTCATAACCCCAAGCGATCACATCAATGTATTCCCGGAGGACCACGAGAATCTTCTCCTTTTCCTCAGGGGAGCAGGAGGTACCGATGTGGATGATCTTTTCTTCATCGGGCTGGCCAGTGTTAACCTTTTTAAACTTTCCTCCCTCAGAGGAGGATGACACCTTCTCACGAGCCCGAGGGTCCAAGTCGAAGATTCGTTCCAATGCAACCATCCCCTTTGGGATGGTGTTAGTGGGCAGATCCATGATCCCATCATCTTCATCACCCTGCCCAGTATCATCATGGTCTTATTCCTCCACTATCTGGTCTTCGAAGACACCAACATTCACCATGAAGGCTAGGATGTGTTGATCATCTTCAAAAACCTGAAAGTGGGTAACATTATCTGGGATGGAGGGGGTGGGGACCATTTCGAATGAAAATCTCCGGAGTCGTGAGCCGGCCATCAGCTCAAGTGTGCTGGCAGAAACAACAAGGGCATCCGGGATATAGTTCCGTCACCAGGGAATGAGGTCAATGCCAAAGGCATCGAAATCTTTGATAAGGCCCCAAGCCCGGTTGCGGTATGCGGCCAGGCTTTTGTCATTACATGTGTATTGACTCCGGACTTGTTTGACAACCAATTCTGAATCACCCAGAGCCCGAAGGTGGGTGATACCTTTCCTTAACGCAAATAAGAGTCCAAGGACTAAAGCCTCATACTCTGTGACATTATTTGTACAGTTAAACTGCAGTCTGTAGGACGCGAGGAAGGATTTCCCTCGTGGGTTGATTAATTCTACCCCGGCCCCACAGCCTTTTTTGGATCGGGACCCATTGAACTTAAGGGTCTATAAGTCATTGTTTGTAATCTGGGGCTGGGGAGGGGGAGTTTTCTTTGGATTATTGCTGGGGGACTTAGGGTCCCCTTCCCGAACTACCGACGTGAAAGTAGAATTTTCCTCCGGAGCCTTTTGAATTTGGGATTCCCAGGGAGATGGAACCAAAGGAGCACATCTCGTAGGAGTACTGGGTCCCGGGGAATTAGTTGCATGTTGTTTGTTCCGGAGGGTATCAAGGTGCTGGTTAGCGATCGAGAGACATGGCCCACACTCAAGCTCTGAATGTTTCTGGTAGTGTATCCGGAACCAAGTGTCAGACAGGAGTGTGGCAAGAGTTGTTGTGGTACCTTGAGAATTGACTTCAACTCTCATCTTTTCTTCTAGGTCTTGGGCTATCTGTAGTACGACAGGATTTTCTCCGGGGATGAAATCAAATGTTAAAATTTCAAAAGGTTTGTACACCCCCAGGGAAGTCTCGGAGAAAAAGACCTCATTGACCCTTCCAACTTCCGTAAGGGCCTACTTCATCCGGGGTTCGCTTTTGACCTGGATCTTATTTGATTCTCCTTCCCATGGAAGCCATAGGTGGGTGAAGTCGGTCAAAAAGTATCCATTCAAGGACTTAGACCAATTCTAACTTAGTAACATCCCATAAGTCTCTGGGATGTCCACCACCTGGATATCAATGATGCTGGCTATCCTGGGGTCCTGGAGAAGATGTATCCGGACATTCTTCAGTTCCCCCACCATTTTTATAGCAGTCTTATCCAGTTGGATTACTGCGCCATTAGATGGGGTGGGGTGGAATCCGAGCTTCTGGCAGATGGACAAGGGCATGATATTACCCGAAGCTCCAGAGTCCACTAGGCAATTGTGTATGTTCTTACCGTGTATATTCAGGCCTAGTAAGAAGGGAGGATCCTCATTGTTTCCGCAGAAGACAGCCGCATTAGCATCTTCAAATGAGACAGTCTTGGGCGAGCGGCTGATGGCTTCCGGGTTTCCTAAGAGCTTCAGAAGAGATTTCTTCTGCTCGAGACAGTTCAACAAAACCTCCATCAGGGTCATGGAGGTGGTGGTCCGTTCTAACACCTTTGTAATGTCAAATCTTCCTCCTGGGAACTGGCAATTTTCCTCCATGAGATCTTTTGCTTGGTTAGAGCTAGGACCTTTTGGAGGCGCGGGTTGATCAGTCTCGTTATTCCAGGGAGGAGGAGTATCTTTGGTAGGGGGCACAGGCGTGTAAACTGGTCCTTTACCAAACTGACTCCGGGTATTGTATGGAGCCCGCGGGTTAGTAAAGGCGTTGGCCTCGAAGGGTGGGATGGATTCATCAAAGAATCCCTGTAATTCAGATTCTTCTTCATCTTCTCCGGAAGTCCCAAAGAAGATGGTGTCACAGG
Source organism: Thuja plicata (assembly GCA_018584345.1). Lineage (NCBI taxonomy): Eukaryota > Viridiplantae > Streptophyta > Pinopsida > Cupressales > Cupressaceae > Thuja > Thuja plicata. The sequence goes on from MU223850.1 coordinate 1,765,120, forward strand.
TGAAGGCACTGTGGGTCATTTCCTGGACAGGAGGCTCTGGAGGGGTAGTATCATGCGACTGCTGCCTGTCTAGCTAAGAGAACATGATGACCTTCTCTAAAGTGGTGCAATTTACCTCATTGTGTGAACCAGTATCGTGCAATCTACACCAGTTAGTCATGGGCTGGAAGTTTGCGACTGGCGTGAAATGTGATGGTCCAGCACCATTTTAGTTGGTGTTTTGGTTCGGAGGCGGGCCTCTGGTGTTTGTGTTGTTATTCCATTGCTACTGATTTGGCCTAGGCCNGTTGTTGAAGTTTCTCCCTCCGGCATTTTTGTTTCATTGGCCGGAGAAAATGTTTCCCCTCTGGGAATTTGAATTCTGGGGCGCGTAGGATCCCGCCTTCAGTTGGCCCATGTCCATGGTCAAGGTGGACAACATTCGCTGGAGGGATTCGACCTCGGTGGTCAACTAAGTGTTAGCGTCACAATGTGACGACTGTTGTTGTTGTTGGCCTCTTGGGAAAGTAGCAGTATTAGCCAGAGTTGAGGGTGACAATCCTCCAGTCACGGACGACTGGAAGAATGGCACTCCGGATGGTTGTGTCTGAGTCTGTTGTGTCTGCTGCGGCTAATTTCAAGGGAAGGCTTCCAGACCCGGTGTCATCTGGGTCTGGGCTAGGTAAACGTACCATGCCTGCTGGTCTATCAAGGGCGGCGGGGGATTCATCGCCATCGAAGAGGTGCCTATTGCCAGATTAAGGTTATAGCCCCCGGCATATGCAATTCCACCGGGAACCATGTTGAAAGGAGTGTTCTGCCCAATCTCGTTGGGGATTTGTTAAGACCACGGGACAGCTCTAGGGATAGGTTGTATACTTTTGCCAAGGTATATCGGTCGCCCGGGGCGGTCATTCTCCAAAGGAGAGTGGCAATGAATGGGTCCATCACATTAAGATAGGTCTGTATGGTTACGTCTGGAGATGGGATAAAAGGACCCGTGCACCGCTTCAGGGCGCGTTGGAACCTATGGTTGAATGCAGCAAGAGGTTCATTAGGTTCCTTTCTAATGGAGATAAACTGGCTGTGGGACCAGGCTGGGTCCACATGTACGCGGAAGGCAGCCAGGAAGGCATCCTCCATATCCTGCCAAGTGTTGATGGAGTTGGCAGGCAAGTTAAGGTACCAGTTCAACTCGCTTTGTCCTAGGGACAAGGGGAACATACGGGTCACAACATCTTCATGTTGGATCCAGTGTCAGTTCATGGCATCTTTGTATGCCTGTAAGTGTTCTTCTGCGGTTCGTGAGCCTAAGTGCTCATATCACGGGCAGATCTTCTCCGGGTGGGAGGGTAAATCATTAGTTGCACCCGAAAAAGTGCCCATTGGGGACCCGGTGTTTCTAAAATATGCAGCCATCGGGGGAACTATATGTTGGGAAGTTTGGGTACTAGTTCCTGGGACTGTCTAGGGAGTTTGAGTATTAAGAGGTATGGTAGATCCCCAGATAATAGTGGTCGGCATGATTTTTGAGGTCCATTTCATTCAGGCTGGGGGCTCGAGTTTGACAAACTTTTCAGGATTCGGGGCGGACCTAAGGACTCTTTCAAATTTCGCTGGGGAGAAAGATCCAATCCCACTGAAGGCTTGTCTCCTAAAACTACAACTTGGAGAACCCTCAGAAGGTGTAAAATCATAATCTTGGGAAGGGGACGAGTTCATGCCCTCCTTCTAGCGCCAGTTTCTATTGACAGGGTTTTGCTGACCGGGTCCGCCAACAGTCATAAGTTGTCACCGGGTTCTGGGGAAATCGGCCAACTCCGCCTGCAAAGGTTGTCCGGGGGAAATAAATCCTTCGGGTCTTCAAGCACCTGGGTGTCGGGTCACGACGGTGCGGGGCTCGGTTGGGAGAGGTGACTATTTTCAAGGGGGATAGCTGGTTTCTTCAACTCATCTTCTCCGGAGATTCGATCAAGGTGAGATTTTCCCAAGTGTTCTATACTTAACAAATAAAGTGAAAAAGATCCTACAGGGTTAGAAGTATTTCATCTAACTACAGTCATGCTAGAATGTCTAAAACATCAATAATACTCTGGTAAACTACACTAAATACTGAAGAAACACATAACCATCATCTAACATTTTATCAGTAGCGAGAATAAAGAGTTCGTTAATCTACTTTAACATACCAGAGTAGAAGACATAAAGAACATCAAAACATGAAATACCATTAACTTAGAAGCAGGAATGCCAACAACATCATTGCCAAGAATTCTTCCTTCTTTATTAATGTTCCTTCCAACAAGCACTGGTGCGTGATACAATGGCGGCTCCAGGGGAGCATCTAACTACTGAGAACAGAACAATAGAGCATTGAGCTATGCAACTTGAAAAGAAAAGTTCCTTTGCTATTGCTATGGACAACAAAATCATCAATTTTGCCGACCCTTGGAAATGGGCCGATCTGCCTATTTATACAACTCTCTTCTAACCCTAAACCCTATTTACATCATGTTCTAATAAAATATAATGTCTAGGGGCTGGTACTACCTGTGCCACCCTACAAAAGACCTGGAGACAGAATAGGTCTGCCATGTCAAAAGAATAAGACAAGGATATATAGTGGAAGAATCAGTCTCGAGAAGAGAGCCAGAAAGGAGAAAGAAGTAAGTAGGTCCCTCGGGGACCGAGGCTACATGCCTCATAAATGGGAAATGTGGCACCCTATCTCCAACGCGCCAGGTGTAGCTCTGAGCGGTGCCTCGAGAATACCACCCTGTCAGAAGACCAACTGCCAAGTCGACATCTCTTTGATGTGGCCAACCATCCTCTGACAATTTCATTAACTGCCTCTGAAAGTGACCAGTCGGCCTCGGGGACCGAGACATGAATCACTTTAAAGAATACAAAATTTTGGATCCGGGACTCCAGGATCCAAGAACTTGTGCCCCAAAAGAATAAGGAAGGCTCAGAATAAAGAACGCTCAACACTTGAGTTCTCCCCAGCCCCCGGAGAAAGCTCAAGGTTGCTTATTATCGTTGAAGGCCTGGACGAGGCAAGAAATGCCATCCTCATCTATCTCTTTTAGGCTGGCCCTTCTGTGCCTAGCCACTTCAACTTGTTCCCCCAGGTCTGAAACATTTCCTTTAAATTCATCTATCATTCTTGCAGCGTCATGACCCTTAAGTATCATCTTCGTTAGTTTCGCCATCTGGGCTCCATCTATCCCCTCCAGGGATTGGTACCGGGATTTCATTATTTCATCAAAACTCCCCACAACTGAATCTTCGGGGGTATAAGTATCTATACTAAGGGGATCAGCCCCAGAAGCCTTTATCACAAAAGACTTGTATAAATTAGAAAAATATTTCACAGTATTTACCTTTTCTTGCAAGGACTCTACCAGTTGCTTGGTTACCTCCAATGTGAGGTCAAGTGTGGAGTGCTGAGTTCTTACAAAATCAAATGATTCCTCACCCAGAATTCGAGATTCAGAAATTATATCTTCTCCCAAAGTGAGGAGCTCTTCAAGCTCCACCTTCCACGCTTGGTAATTTTCGGCGTCACTCTCCCACTGCTCAATAAGCGCTTCCGCCTGGTGAATAACCTGCCTGGCCATGTATAAATCTGGGAGAGTGGACGCCAGGAAATGCTGGGTGTTTTCTATCTACAGGGTGACCCATTTGTCTACTGCTTGGGCCTTCTTTTTCATCATTCGCAGGGAGTCTATGTCACTCTGCGGTAATTCTTCTGAGGTGGAGGCTTCTGGAGGGGCAGCTTTGATGGGTCTGGCCAACTCAGTAAGAAATCCCATAAGGTTTGCATTCTTTTTTTTTTCAGCCTTGAGCCTCTGGGCCTCCTTTTTGTATCGGTCTTCTACTGCCCTCACTGCCTCCTTAAGCAATTCTACCTCTCCTTGCTTTCCTCTTTTTCCCAGGGACACCTCTGCAACATTGTAATCCGCAGGATCTATAGTTTCCTCATCGGTGTTTGGGGGAGGTGTTGCCACGATGGCAACTGTTTCTCCGCCTGGCCCAGTTCACAGAGTATGAACTGTCTGGGCTTTCTTTTCTTTTGGTGGGGCCTGAACTTGGGCCATCATTTCGCCCAGGGAGAGAGGAATTACCGGAGCAGACTGAGCTTTTCTCTTTTTTCTTTCAACCAACCACTGAGGGGGGAGGGGTGGCCTTCCTGCCAGAGTTTGTTCTCCTGATTCTTTCCCAGTGTCCTATGGTTGTTGCTCCTCTTCAACATGGACTTCATCCGTCTCTCTCTGCCTCAACTTCTTCTGCAGTAATGTCATTTTCAACCTCCATCTCCTCAGCTGGGTCTTGTATGTCAATCGCTAGATCTAGACCCTGGTAGGCTTCCTCGGAGATTTCTTCTTCAAGCTGCTCTTCTTCTTCTTGTTCTGCTTCTTGTTTTTCTTCTGTTGGCAGTAGGGGAGGTATCAGGCCAAGATTTAGAG
>MU223850.1:1786665-1802806 GCA_018584345.1 Thuja plicata
TATATATATATATATATATATATATATATATATATATATATACTTTTTAGGATTTTGAACATAAACTAACTTTTCAGGAAAAGGATGTGCCTTAGTGGTAAGATCTCCAGATCCTAGAATATTTTTATCTACAAATTCTAACAGTCCCCTTGCCTTGTAGGTTTTCAAAGCAATGTACCTACATTATGTCTGAGGCTTCTGCATCTTCAACACCTGGGAGTCTGAAACTTCCTTCCACAGCGGTCACCAGGGCAGCCGTCAGATCCAAAATGGAGAGGGCCTTAGAAAAATTGCCTCTCAGCATGAAGTACCTGAGGGACAACACCATTATGGGATCAAATATTGAGTCCCAAGTTCAATTAATTACTAACACTAGCGTTAGAATGTGGGCTGAGATGCAGGCCCTGGTCAAAATAATGTTCATTCAGCAATAGTCCAGGGATCCACTGGCGATCAGCGTCGGGGATTCTGAGATTCTGAAGGCTGCTTGTTTCTCATGCTTGGTGCAGGCCCCAAAGCTCATCCTCACACTTGCGGCACATTACAACTCTTCCATCTAGGTTGTCATGCTCACAGCCCCGATCCTGATCGGATATCCCACCCCCATGGTGTCTCTCAATGCCTCTACTTTTCGGGTAGGTTTGGGGATTCCTCAGTTTGATAACCCAAATATCGTGACCAAAGCTGATGCCTTAGCACAATTTCAACAGCTAGAGGTCACAACCCGGTAATACATGAACAACCATTGGCTCAAGAGTCTAAAGAGGGACATCAAGAAAATGAAATTAGAGATCCCCCAGTCTGAGTTTAAAGAGAGTATCCAAATGGGGATGATAGCACTATGCCAGATCTTCGGGCAACCCCATGCCCAAGAATTCTCAAGGTGGATGTATTACTTTTTTCTTGGCATTACCACCGGTGGGGAATACTTTGATTGGGCTACCATTATTTCCAACCATATAGATTCTCAGTTCCTTCAAGTGGTCCAGAAGTGTAAATTCCACATGACCTCTGATGTTCTTTGGGCCTTAGCGCAACAACGACCCATCACCAATGGGCTACTCACATCAAGTGTACTTGGGATCAGCCAAGGTTAGAAGACTCCCTAGGATTATTTCCCACAAATTCAATGGGAGGCTAGTTTCCCTAGTTTCTGCCGGGTGAACGAGGCCTTTGTCTACTACAACCTGCTCATGCATACCCAGGATGTAGGGTACCGCCTCTCCAAGGAGGCAATGGATCTGGTCAGAATTTATGGCCATTATTACATCTAATTCCAGCAACACACCTACATAAAGATAACTAGCTTCTTTGGGAAGCCTTACTTGTTGCCCAAACATTGTGGGAATAAGATAATTCTCTTGGAATATTGCAGGCAAATTTTGGAGTTGTACACCTTGTACGCTTTGAAGAAGGTGATGAATGTTCCATTCCCAATCACTTGTGGTAATTACTCGTGTATTCTAGCCATAGCCAAGGAGGCAGACAGTGAGATCAAGAGCCTAAACTTGGCAAAATTCTATCTAGCGCGGAAGAACTTTAATCCGCTGGGCAAAATTGCATTGGCACTTCCCCAAGCATCAGAGCCCCACCGATATCACATGGAGGAATTTTGGGAAGATTTCCAGGATGATGTTGAAGTCCGGAGCTGACATTACGTCTGGATGACTACGGGGATGATGAAAAGGTTGAAGCTCCAAAAATTTCCAAATGACTTCTCAGACACCAGACCCACAATAGATCCCCAGTACAAGGCAAAGGGGATTGATAAGTTGGCTCTCCCACCGGTAGACTGGAATACCTAGGAGGGGCCTACCATTGAGGAAATCACTCACAATGTGGTCCATTTCAGCCATGAATACTTTAAGAGAGTATGCCCTGGGACTACCCGCAGGGCCACCCCAACAATACAAAGGCTGACTTCCGGGGCCGGAACCTCCTCCAGGGCCAGAACCTCTTCACAAGGAGGGGATAAAGGAAAGGGAATAATGGGAACTCCAACCCCATAGGAGACCCCCATAAAGGAGAAATTGAAACAATCACTGGCAGACTCCCAATAGATGAAGGATAGAATAATCACATGTTTGGCCACTCCGGTGCTCATGACTGGACCTATCCGTCCTCCCTCTTCCCCTTCACTAGCAGCATTAATGGTCAGAGCAATAGTAATGGATGTGAAAGAGGAGTAGGTGGTCCTAAGGGATGTGGGACCTCCTTTGGTTACCCAACAAAAGAAAATTCTTAATCCAAAGCCAAAGACAGAACCGTAGCTTGGGATGCTGCAAATCCCACAAGTAGAAATCCTTTCTTCTGACTCCCCAGAGCTGGAGAAAGAACCAGAGCATGCCCACGTCCTGACAAATCCTCCCCCTCAAGAAGAATTTGATGATGTATTCAGAACTGATGAGTTTGGAAATTTGCAGGGGGGCATCGTATAGCCAGAGGCTGAAATCCCAGAGCAGGAGGAAGCTCCAAAACAAGAACCTGCGCAGGAGTAGGAGGAACAAATAGAAGAAGAAATGGGAGCAGAGAAAGAAATGGCCTCTGAATTCCTGGAAATATAGGATATGGGAGTATCAGGCCAAAAGAAAAATGAAAAAATGGCATCGGTTGGTAAAATTGGACCCACGGGAACAACCATGACCCCAACCGCCGTGTTCTAGGCACCACTCCTGAAGATAACATTTGGGGAGGTAATCACTGCGGCCCAAATGTTGAATCTTGGCCCGTTGCCTCCCCCACTACCAAAGTATGTATCGATGGAAGAAGACACCTCAGTAATAGAGGCTGAGGAAGAACAACAACAGGAATAAGAAGAAAAACCTAGGGGAACCGATGAGGACCCAAATATTGCTGAAGATATAGACAAGGCAAAGGACACAGGTATCACCGAAGCAAATGTCACCGGTGAAACAGAAAATATAGGGAAGGAACCAGACAAGGCTCATACTATTGAGGGGGCACAACAGGATATTGGGAAAAATTTATAGGAGCATATTTTGGCTGCAGAGCCACCCTGTATGCCATAGTGGTTGGTGGAATCTCGAAAGAGAAAGGCCCCATCAACACCCAGAGCCCATCTTTCTTTGGCAGAGATGATGGCCCAGGTGAAGAATTTTCCTAACGTTAAGAAAGCCTGGATGGTTCACACTCTTTGAACCGAGCTGGGAGGAGAAATAGTCACAGTAATCATGACACCTTCCCCAGATGCAAATGAGGCAACAGTTGAGGCTGGAGATTATAATGTTAAAGAGGTGTCGCTGGGGAAGCGAGGAAAATATGGTGATTTGGACCTGTTGAAAGAAGCATCCAAGGCTGTAGAGGCTCGCTACAAAAAAGAAGCTCAAAAGTTCAAGGCAGAAAAGGAGAAAAATGCAAACCTCATGGGGTTGCTGACTAAGCTGGCCCAACCTATTAGTGTTATTCCTCTGGGGGCCACTACATCAGATGCATCGCTTTCGCATAGTGATATACACTCATTATAGGCGATAAAGAAAAAAGCCCAAGCAGTTGATGAATGGGTCACCTTGCAGTTGGGAAACGTCTAGCGTTTCCTAGTGTCCACGCTCCTAGATTTATATGTAGCCTACCACATACTACATCAAGTTGAAACCACCATCAGCATATGGGAGGCAGACATTGATAATTATGAGGCATAGAAGGTTGAACTAGAGGAAATCATCAGCCTCGGAGAGGAGATTGTTTCCGAGTCTGGAATTTTAGGAAAAGAGTCATTTTACTTTGTGAGGACCTAGCACTCCAGACTTGACCTCACATTGGGGGTAATCAAGAAACCAGTGGGGACTCTATGGGACAAGGTCAATGCAGTCCAATATTCTTTCAATTTATACAAGTCTTTTGTTTCGAAGGTCTCCGAAGTTGATCCATTTAGCAATGACACATGCGCACTGGAGGAGTATGTTTTGGGAAGTTTGATGAGTTAATGGAATCAAGGTATCAATCCCCGGAGGGGATAGATGGATCTAAAATGATGCGAATAACTCGCATGATACTCAGCGGAAAAGATGGCCGAAGAATTTAAGAACAATATTCTGGACCTAGGAGAACAGATTGAGGTGGCCAAGTACTAGTGGGCTGGCCTTAAAGACATCGATGAAGATGGAATTTCCCATCTCCTCCATACCTTAAATGATAGTAAGAAACAATAGATATTCTCTGGGGGCCGGAGAAAACCTAAGTGTTTTGTATTATTTATTCTTTTGGAATGTAAGTTCCCGGATCCCAGAGTCCCGGATCCTACATTTTGTATTCTTTCAGTGACCCGTGTCCCGGTCCCCAAGGCTGACCGGTCACTTTCAAAGAAGTTAATAAAGGTTGTCAGAAGGTGGATAACTACATCAAGGCATGTCAGATCGGCAAGAGGTTTTCTGACACATGATCTTCCCAAGGCGCCGCTTCAACGTTACACCTGGCACATTAGAGATAGGGCACCACTTTTCCCATTTATGAGGCATGTAGCCTCAATCCCTGGGGGATCAAATTTCTTATTTCTCCTTCTCATCTCTCTTCTCGAGGCTGATTCTTCCATTCCACCTCTCTTGTCTTATTCTTCTGACATGTCAGGCCTATTCTATCTCTAGGTCTTTTGTAGAGTGGCGCAGGTAGTACCAGCCACCAGATAATGTATTTTATTATACAGTGTAACATAAGTTAGGGTTAGGGTTAGATGTGTATGTGTATAAATAATAAGTCTGACCTCATTCTAAGGGTCGGCAAAATTGATGATTTTGCAATCCATAGTAATAGAAAAATAGTTTTCTATTTCTCAGTTGCAAAGCTCAATGCTCCATAGTTTAAGCTTTTAGTAGTTAGATGCTCCCTTGGAGCCAACATTGTACCACGCACTAGTGCTTGCTGGAATAAATGTTAATGAAGAAGGAAGAATTCTCTCAATGATGTTGTTGGCATTCTATCTTCTGGGTTAACGGTATTTTATGCTTTATGTTCTTCATGTCCTTTGCTCTAATGCTTAAAGTAGATTAATGACCTTCTTTCCTTTGCTACTGATGAAATATGAACTGATGGTTGTATGTTTCTTCGGTATTTAGTGTAGTGTATTAGAGCATTGTTGATATCTTGAATGTTTAGCATAACTATAGGTAGATGAAATACTTCTAACTCTACAGTATCTTTTGAATTGTATTTGTTAAGTGAATGCGAGCTTGTAGGAACCCCCACTCACTTGAATCCCTAGAGAGAACGAGTTGAAGATAACTAGTTATCCCCCTCAAAAATAGTCACCTCTCCCAACTAAGCCCCGCACTGTCGAGACTTGACATGCTTGGAGGCCTGGGGAATCTCATTTCCCCAGACAACCTTTATAGGTGAAGTTGGCCGGTACCTCGGTACCTAGTGATAACTTACCTCTATTGACAGACCCAGTCACAAGAGTCCCGTCAACAGAAACTGGTGCTAGAGGGAGGGCATGAACTTGTCCCCCTCTCAGGATTTTGATTTTACACCTCCCGAGGGTTCCCAAGCCATAGTTTTAGGAGTCAAGCCTTCAGTGGGATTGGGTCTTTCTCCCCAGCAAGATTTGAAAGAATCCTTAGATCAGCCCCTAACCCTGGAAGTTTTGTCAAACTTGAGCCTCCTGCTCGAAAGAAATGGACCTCAAAAGTCACACCAACCACTATTGTCTGGGGGTCTAGTGTACCACAGAATATCCAAACTTCCCAGACAATCCTAGGAACCAGCACCCAACCTGCTCAAAATTTAGCTCCCCAAATGGTTGCATACTTCAGTAATACTGGGTCCCCTATGGGAACTTTTATGGGCGCAACAACCGACTTACCCTCACACCCATAAAAGATTTACCTAAGATATGAGCACCTACGCTCATAAACCGCAGAGGAACACTTGCAGGCATACAAAGATGCCATGAACCGACACCAGATCCAACATGAGGATGTTGTGATCGGGATGTTTCCCCTATGCCTCAGACAGGGCGAACTGAACTGGTACCTTAACCTTCCCACCAACTTCATCAATAGTTGGTAGGATATGGAGGACGCCTTCTTGGCTGCCTTTCACGTACATGTGGACCCAGCTTGGTCCCACAGCTAGTTCATTTCCATCAGAAAAGAACCAAATGAACCCCTTGTAGCATTCAATCATTGGTTCCAGCGTGCCCTGAAGTGGTGCATGGGCCCTTTCATCCCATCTGCGAAAGTAACCATATAGACCTATCTCAATGTGATGGACCCCTTCGTTGCCACTCTCCTCTAGAGAAAAACCACCCTGGGTGACCGAGATACTTTGGAAAAAGTTTACAACCTAGCCTTAGAACTGTCTCGTGGCCTTAATAAATCCCTGAGTGGGATTGGGTAGAGTACGCCATTCAACATGATCCCTGGCAAAACTGCGTAGCTAGGGGATATAACCCCAACCTTGCAGTAGGTGCCCCCGCGATGGTGATGAATCCCCCACCCCTGCTGATAGACCAACAGGCCTAGTATGTTTATCCATCACAGACTCAGGCAATACCAGGCCTCGAATCTTTCCCTTGGAACCAGCGGCAGCAGACACAGCTACCCAGAGTGCCTTTCTTCCAGTCACTCGTGGCTGGAGGATTGCCACCCTTGACTCTGGCAAATACTACTGCCTTCCCAGGGAACCAACAACAATAACAACCATCATATTATGACACAAACATTCAGCTGACCATCAAGGTTGAATCCCTCCAGCGAATGTTGTCCACCCTGACTATGGACATGAGTCAACTGAAAGCAGGGTCCTACGCACCCCAAAACTCTAATTCCCAAAGAGGGAATATTTTCTCTAGCCAACGGAACAACAATCCCAGAGGAATAAACTTCAACAACGGGCCTCGGCCCAACCAACAGCAGTGGAACAATAACGCAAACACCAGAGGTCCGCCCCTAAACCAAAATGCCAATCAAGGTGGTGCTGGACCATCCCATTTCACACCAGTCACAGACTTCTAGCCCATGACCAATTGGTGTAGATTGCATGACACAGGCTCCCACAACGAGGTAAACTATGCCACACTGGAGAAGGTCATCATGATCTCCCAGCTGGATAGACAACAAACATCTGACCATACTCCCCCAGAACCTCCCGTGCAACAGCCAACTCACAGTGCATTCACCTGTGAGACCGTCTTCTTTGGATCCTCCAGAGAAGACGAAGAAGAATCCAAATTGTAGGGATTCTTTGATGAATCAATTCTAGCCTTTGAGGCCAATGTCTTCACTTACCCACGGGCTCCTTACAACACTCAGAGCCAGGTTGGTAAAGGACCAGTTTACATGCTGACACCTCCTCCCAAAGATGCTCCTCCCTGGGACAATACAACCGACCGGCCTGTCCCTCCAAAAGGTTCTAGCTCTAATCAAGCAAAAGACCAGGCCGAGGGAAGCCACCAATTTTTGGGAGAAATATTTGACATCACAAAGGCATTAGAACAAACCACCACCTCCATGACCTTGATGGAGGTTTTGCTAAACTGTCTCAAGCAGAAGAAGTCTCTTCTGAAGCTCCTAGGAAATCCAAAAGTTGTCAGTTGCCCACCCAAGACTGTCTCTTTTGAGGACACCAACGCAGCCATCTTCTGAGGAAATAATGAAGATCCTCCATTCCTACTAGGCCTAAATATATAAGGAAAAAACATACACAACTGCCTAGTACAGTTTGGAGCTTTGGGCAACATCATGCCCTTATCTATATGCCAGAAGCTCAGATTCAGACCCACCCTATCTAATGGTGCAGTAATCCAATTGGATAAAACTGCTATGAAAATGGTGGGAGAATTGAAAAGTATTCAGATACAACTCATCCAGGACCCTAGAATAGCTAGCATAATTGATATCCAAGTGGTGGGCATCCCAGAGACTTACGGGATGTTATTAAGTCAGAAATGGTCTAAGTCATTAAATGGATACTTTTCGACTGACTTTTCCCACTTGTGGCTCCCTTGAGAAGGAGAATCAAACAAAATCTAGGTTGAAAGTGAGCCCCGAATGAAGCAAGCCCTTATCAAAGTTGAGAGGGTTAACGAGGTCTTCTTCTTTGAGACTTCCCCCAGGGTGTACCAACCCCTTGAAATATTAACGTTCGATTTCACCCTGGGAGAGGATCCCATAGTTCCACAGAGGACCCAGGAGCTAGAAGAAAAGTTGAGGGTTGAGGTTAACTCTCAAGGTGCCACAGTGACCCCCGCTACACTCTTGTTCGGCACTTGGTGCCGGGTGCACTATCAGAAACATTCAAAGCTAGAGTGTGAGCCTTGCCTTTCCGTCGCTACCTGGCACATTGATGCCTTCCAGAACAAAGAATATACAACTAGTTCCCCAAAACCCAGTATTCCTGCTGGAGTCACTTCTTTAGTGCCATTTCCTCAGGGATCTCAACCCCAAATCACCCCGAAGGCAAACCTCACCCATGCGCCACCAGTGCAGGAGGAAGCTCCTCCCAAGTCTCCCAAAAGCAATCCAAAGATTGCTCCATCTCCCTAGCTCCAGACTACAAGCGATGACCTGGGGACCCTTAAGTTCGACGGGTCCCGATCCAAACAAGGCTATGGGGCCGAGGTAGAATTAATCAACCCATGAGGGAAATCCTTCCTTGCATCCTACAGGCTACAGTTCAACTCCACAAATAACGTTATAGAGTATGAGGCTTTGGTCCTTGGACTCCTATTTGCATTAAGGAAAGGAATCACCTGCCTCCAGGCTCTAGGTGATTCAAAGTTGATTGTCAAACAGGTCTGGAGTCAGTACACCTATCATGATAAAAGGCTGGCCGCATACCGCAATCGGGCATGGAGCCTTATTGAAGATTTTGATGCCTTCAACATTGATCTTTTTCCTCGGTGATGAAATTATGTCCCGGATGCCCTTGCTATTTTTGCCAGCACGCTTGAGCCCATGGCTGGCTCATGACTCTAGAGATTTTCTGTTGAAATGATCCCCACCCCGTCCATTCCAGACAATTTCACCCACTTTCAGGTTTTTGAGAATGATCAACATATCTTGGCCTTCATGGCCAATGTTGGTATCTTTGAGGACCAGATAGTAGAAGAACGAGACCATGATGATATTGGGTAGGGTGATGAAGATGATGGCATCATGGACCTACCTACCAACACCATTCTGAAGGGGATGGTCGCATTTGAACGTATCTTCGACTCGGACCCTCAGGGATGGGAAAAGATATCATCCTCCTCCGAGGGAGGAAAATTTGAGAAAGTAAACATCGACCAGCCTGGTGAAGAAAAGATGATACACATTGGTACTTACTGCTCCCCTAAGGAGAAGGAGAAGATTCTCGCGGTTCTCCAAGAATACATAGACATGATCGCATGGGGATATGAGGATTTGAAGACGTACGACACATCCATTATGACTCATACCATCCCCCTGAAACCTAATGCTAAGCCTTTTTGGCAAAAGCAACGACCAGTCAACCCGCTGATTGAGCCTCTAATTTGTTAGGAGGTGGAAAAATTATTGACAGCTCAGATAATCTTTCCAATCTGACACACTACGTGGGTTGCCAATTTGGTCCCTGTTAGGAAGAAGAGCGGTGAAATTTGCCTCTGCATAGATTTCCAAAATTTGAATAGAGCCTCCAAGAAGGATGATCACCCTCTCCCCTCGTTGGATGAGGTGTTGCAGATAGTAAATGGGTCACAGATGATGTCTTTCTTGGACGGATACTCCGGATACAACCAAGTCATGGTTAGATATGAAGATAGAGAGAAAATGACGTTCACCACCAAGTGGGGAACATTTGCATATTGGAGGATGCCCTTTGGCTTGATCAACACAGGGGCCACATTTCAAAAGGCTATGGACATTGCGTTCGAGGGCCTTATGAATCGGTGCATAATCATCTACATGGATGATTTGACCATCTTTTCCTGGGATAGGCGTGACCATTTCGCCCACCTCGTCCAGATTTGCGAGAGATGTCACCGGTACGGAATATCCCTCAACCCCAAGAAGTGCATATTCAGGGTCACTGAAGGGAAGTTGCTCAGGCATATTATCTCTGAGAAGGTTATATCCATTGACCCAGAGAGAGTTGAAGCACTGCTAAATTTACAAATGTCCGGCAGTAAGAAAGAGATGTGATCTTTCTTTGAAAAGATCAACTTTGTCCAGGGGTTCATCACTGGATTCGCCGAAATAGTAAAGCCACTCAATGAAATGATGAAGAAAGACACCAAAATTGAGTGGAGTCCTGAGGCAAAGCGGGCATTTACCCAAACTAAATAGACGATAATGGAGGCACCCGTCCTAGCAAGTCCGAACTACTCCCATTTTACATTTACTCCTTTGCTTCATCGCATTCTGCCGCAGCAGTATTGACCCAAAAGGTTGAGGGGGAAGAATGACCAATAGCTTTCATGAGCTCCCCCTTTAAGAATGCCGAAGTCCAGTATTCACCATTGGAAAAGCAAGCCTTTTCTCTTGTTCACGCTGTGAAGAAATTCTGGCATTATATTCTCCGGAGCAAGGTACATGCTATCATCCCGGACCAGGTTGTGAAATCTTTGCTGATGCAGAGTGAACTAGGTGAAAGATGGGGGAAATGGATGGCCATCCTCTAGGAATATGACTTAGAAATGCAACCCATGAAGACAATCTGAGGCCAGGGACTAAGTCGAGCGATGGCAGAAGAGACTCCCCACATAGAATGCCAAACTTACACAGGAGAGTCTACTCGAGACCCATGGTACACCGACCTAGTGTACTTATTATTAAACAATAGATGCCCAGAGGGGTTACCTCCCAACAAATGTCGCACCCTGTGGATGAAAAGTGCCCACTTCATGATCAAAAACTTTGCACTTTACCATAGGAATTACGAGGGAGTGTACCTTTGGTGCATCGATAGGAACCAAGCCGCGCAAATGATTAAAGAATTCCATGGGTAGTTTGGAACTGGGCATGGCTCAGCTGACGCCACCGCCCATCAGATCCTTCATGCTGGATATTATTGGCCTTGCATATTTAAAGATGTTTATACTCACATCCAAAGATGCCATACTTGCCAAACCACGACACATCATGAGCGTAACTCAGCTATGCCTTTACAACTAGTCTTTGAGGCTAGGCCCTTTGCCCAATGGGCATTTGACTTTATCAATAAAATCAACCCCAACTTGTCTGCCAACCACTGATACATCTTAACTGCAATCGATTACTGCACCCGGTGGTCTGAAGCCATACCTTGCAAAAACAACATGGCAGATGTAGTTATCAAATTCCTAGAAGAAAATATCATCACAAGATTCAAAATGCCCTTCGCCATAGTATGTGACAATGGTCCGGCATTTTCTTTGATGTAACTACTTGAATGGACCTATGACCGAAAGATCACTCTGAAGTTTTCTAGCAACTATTACCCCTAGGGGAATGGTGTTGCTGAATCAACAAACAAAAATTTACTTGAAGTGATCAAACACCTACTAGAATAGAATCCCTAGGATTGACACCAAAAGCTAAGGTTCACCCTCTAGGTAGATCACATTCAAATTAAGGCCGCCCTAGGAATGTCCTCATTCCATCTGGTTTATGGCCAGAATCCAGTGTTCCCAATCAACTTACAGATCCCAATTTTGTAGTTTATGCAAGAATTTGACAACTAGGATAACATTGTAGAGGTTTGGCTCATGAATCTGGTGGGGATGGAGGAACAACAAGATGTAGCCCTCGAACATTTTGCATGTCACCAAACAGTGGTAAAATGATGGTTTGACTATAGAGCCCAATACAAGGCCTTTCAGATTTTGGACTTAGTCCTATTGTGGGACAAGGCCCGAGAAAAGAAAGGAAAGCACACCAAGTTCCAACGAATCTGGCTTGGACCATACCTAATCTTAGAGATCTATGGGGAAAATACCTACCACCTCAATACCATGACTAGACAACCTATCCCATTGCCCATCAATGGAAGGTTTCTCAAACATTACTTCGAATGAGGCTAATTTGCCCAGAGTTGTATTTTATGTAAAGTCCCTTGCTTGTGAATATTTCTTTATCGGTGCCTCGTTGGGAGGTGCCTTGCTTTGTGAATAGTCTTACTGGATGTCCTCCAAAACCACCCCTTTTCTTGTATTGTCTTTTGTTTTTCTTGTCTTCCTTTTTGGGTCCCGACATTTTTCTCTCCCTCTTGTGAGGATTGGTATGCTTCACATAACATCTAGTCTCCGGGAGATTGCCTTCAACATGACGATGAACTTAAGAATCTATCGTCAGCATGATGGAATCGGTCCAGTCTCCAGAGTTATTTTCCAATCTTGGTAGCAAATTATGAGTAGTCTTCATCAAATTTATCCCTAGAAGTCCAGTAATCAGTTAAATTAAAATTCTGAAGGAACAAGTAATCGGACACACCGAGGGTAGATCGGTCGCACTGGTTGATTGGCCCAAGTCTGAACTTTTAAAGATTCTTTCTAGATCTAGATTTTTCCTCCCCCATTTAGCAAATTAAGGTGGGTGAAGGGTGAAAGAAGTACCACCATTCAATTTAGCTAAGCTTAAGCTTGATGGTGAAAGAAGTACCATCCTCCCCACCCAGAAACGTCCAAAATAATAAGAAAAACAAAGAAATGGGATGAGACTCCGGTCTCCGAGAGAAATGAGTGAACTTGATGACTCTGGGGTTTGATATAATTAGTGCCTCCTCTTTGCTTCTCCCAGAGGTCATCATCTTGATTTCCTTCCAAAGCACACACTTCACCACTGATGAAAGGATCACAGATTAGACTGCGTATGACTGGATTTTCTCAGACGTTTCACACCTTACAAGTAACATGCTTTGAGTAATGATTTGTTCTAGCTTTGCTAACTAGAGATTCTATAGTTCTTGAATGTGCTAAGGCATTCATCCCAGATAGTCACCATTTTTTATGCCCTGCATCCCCATCCCTACATTTTGTGTGTAAAATGTTGGGTCCCCCTTTTTTTGTTTTTGCTTTTGGCTCTTGCCTTGTCCTTTTTTCCTTTGTTTCTTTTATTTCTTTCCTCAGGTTTTCTGTCCCGTGGTGCTAGTTTTTCTTTTTTTTTTTGTCCCTCATGTCTCTGGGACCCGGTCCCAGACTTGGTCGCTCCTTGTCTAGAAGCTGGACCCTAGATTTTGGGATTCTCTGCCATGATGTCTTCTTTTCGTAAGAGGGTATTGTCACATGGAATCCCCAAGCCCAGAGTCCAAAGGTATGCCTATTCCAGAGTTTGCGGAAGGAAAGGTAACTTACTTTTCACCTCGGGTATAAATAGGAATCACCTGTCATTTTCACAGTTACCGCGATAAAACACTTAAGCGATTTCAGAGCGATTTGAGTGAGAATTAAGTGCGAGTTATTCAGAGCTGTTCTAAGAAATTACCAGTTGTTTTCGGTGCTAGTTGGTGATCATTTGGATGTGGAAGTTGTTGCAGAGCATCTAGGGAGTTGGTCGTTCCTTTCCTTTCTTCAGATTTCAGGTTGGTGTTCCTGTTTCTTCTTCCATTTTTTTTGCTTTTTCATTGTTGTCTTTTTGGTTTGTGTTTTCGCTTTGTTTTGTTTTGTTTCTGCATTTTGGTCATCTAGATCGCCACCCGTTGGTGGGTCGGCTCTACCAGAGGGTTGTCCACCCTCTGTGTAGGTGTAGGATAATGTAAGTATTGTATATGTTATAAATTTTTTGGCTGTGTTTTAGGGTAGCTGCTCTGCGTCTGTTGTTGATATGTATATTTAGTGTATATTGATGTATATCCTTCCATTTTCCATGTATATACCTTTCAGCCCTGTTGTAAATTAGGTGTATATTCTATGTATATTCACCTGGTCTCTTGTAGAGCTCATCATACTTTGATTTCTTTCTTTTCAAGTTTGCGAGCTCATCCCAGGTAGAATACCACCTAGTTGAATCTCAGCTCTCGATTGGTTTCAACCAGGTGATTTTCTCTCTCCTCTGTCAGCCAGCCTTAATGTTTCATTTATGTCCCACGTATGCATTTAAGGTTGTCCAAGTGGCCTCTGCTTTTATGCACGTTTGGACAGTTGGCGCCGCCGTCGCCATAACTCTCCATTTATTGCATAGCCATGTGACGTCCACGTAGGCCTGACAGCTCACTTTTCGCCCACATCTTCCAATGGTTAGTTTTTCAGACCCTGGGTCTTTTATCTTTACCATCCCACATCTTACTTCCATTAAGTGTGCTGAAACCCCCAAGCCTGGATAGGGGTTAATTTTCTAAGTTTGCATTATATATATATATATATATATATATATATATACTTTTTGGGATTTTGAACCTAAACTAACTTTTTAGAAAAAGGNCATTAAGTGTGCTGAAACCCCCAAGCCTGGATAGGGGTTAATTTTCTAAGTTTGCATTATATATATATATATATATATATATATATACTTTTTGGGATTTTGAACCTAAACTAACTTTTTAGAAAAAGGACGTACCTCGGTGGTAAGATCTTTAGATCTTAGAATATTTTTATCTATGAATTCTAATAGTTTCCTTGCCTTGAAGGTTTTCAAAGCAACATACCTACATTATGTCTGAGGCTTCCGCATCTTCATCACCCGGGATTCTGGAACTTCCTTCCACGGCGGTCACCAGGGTAGTCATTAGATCCAAAATGGAGAGGGCCTTAGAAAAATTGCCTCTCAGCATGAAGTACCTGAGGGAAAACACCATTATGGGATCAAAGATTGAGTCCCAAGTTCAATTAATTACCAACACCAACATCAGAATGTGGGCCGAGATGCAGGCCCTGGTCAAAATAATGTTCATTCAGCGATAGTCCATGGATCCGCGAGTGATCAGCGTCAGGGATTCAGGAATTCTAAAGGCAGCCTATTTCCCATGCTAGATGCAGGCCCCAAAGCTCATCCTCACACTTGTGGCACATTACAACTCTTCCATCTGGGCCGTCATGCTCACAACCCAGGTCCCGACCGGATATCCCACCCCCATGGTGTCTCTCGACGCCGCTACTTTTTGGGTAGGTTTGGGGATTCCTCAGTTTGATAACCCAACTATCGTAACCAGAGTTGATGCCTTAGCACAATTTTAACAGCTAGAGGTCGTAGCTCAGCAATACATGAACAACCATTGGCTCAAGAGTCCGAAGAGGGACCCCAAGAAAATGAAATTAGAGAGCCCCTGGTCTGAGTTTAAAGAGAGTATCCAGATGGGGATGATAGCACTATGCCGGATCTTCAGGAAACCCCATGCCCGATAATTCTCAGGGTGGATGTATTACTTTTTGCTTAGCATCACCACCAGCAAGGAATACTTTGATTGGGCCACCATTATTTCCAACCATGTAGATTCTCAGTTCCTTCAAGTGGTCCAGAAGCGCAAATTCTACATGACCTCTTATGTTCTCTGGGCCTTAGCGTAACAATGACCCATCAACAACGGGTTGCTCACATCAGGTGTACTTGGGATCGGCCCAGGTTAGAAGGCTCTGTAGGATTATTTTCCACAAATTCAACGGGAGGCTAGTTTCCCCAGTTTCTGTCGGGTGAATGACGCCTTCATCTACTACAACCTGCTCATGCCTACCCGGGATGCAGGGTACCACCTCTCCGAAGAGCCAATGGATCTAGTCAGAAGTTATGGCCATTATTACATCCAATTCTAGAAACACACCTACATAAGGATAACCAGCTTCTTTGGGAAGCCTTACTTGTTGCTCAAACATTGTGGGAACAAGATAATTCTCTTGGAATATTGCAGGCAAATTTTGGCATTGCATGCCTTGTACGCTTTGAAGAAGGTGATGAATGTTCCATTCCCAATCACTCATGGGAATTAATCATGTAGTTTGGCTACAGCCAAGGAGGCAGACAGTGAGCTCAAGAGCCTAAACTTGGCAGAATTCTATCTAGCACGGAAGAACTTTGATCCGTTGGGCAAAATTGCATTGGCACTTCCCCGGGCATTAGAGCCCCACCGATATCACATGGAGGACTTCTAGGAAGATTGCTAGGATAAAGTTGAAGTCTGGAGCTGGCATTACATCAGGATTACTATGGGGATGATGGAAAGGTTGAAGCTCCAGAAATTTCCAGATAACTTCTCAGATGCCAGACCCACAATAGATCCCTAGTACAAGGCAAAGGGGATTGATAAGTTGGCTCTCCCA
>MU223850.1:1828243-1839727 GCA_018584345.1 Thuja plicata
AATGGATTTGCAGTCTCTGGCCTATCGGCCGCCATAGCCATTCTTCTGTCTTCTCTCTTCTGTCTGCTTCTTCTTCTTTGTAACAGCTTTGCATGTAGGTGTTCTTGGGAAGATTGCAGTTTAGCAATCTTAACATGGTATCAGAGCCACTCTGCAGCTGGCTGTTCGTTCTTTGTTGAAGCAGCGAGGGTTTGAAGCTTTTAGAGGCTTTTCTGGCATTTGCTTATTGGTTCTGGGGGGTCTCTATTTTTGGAGGCATTTTGGGCCCAAACAGACACTGCCATTGCGTCCAGAAGGCCCAAAAACCCCAGAAACCATATAAGGTTTGTCCGATTTGGACACCGGGGCCTCTGGGGAATTTTTTCGGCCTCCTACGGGCTGTACGGATGAGAAAATTCAAAAAAGAATTTTAAAAAACCTTAATTTTTAGGTTTTTATGCATTTTTTTATAACGCATCCACTGCAAAAGTGGTTCGGCCGCCGCCGCGCCACCGCCGGGCCTCCTGCGCCTCGCCGCCACCGGTCGGTGTGCGGCCCGCCCCACCTTGCACGTCCCGGCCCACCGGCCGCTCCGCATCCAGCGGCGCTCTGCCGCTCTGCGGCCACCTACTACCCTGCGGTCTCCGTCGCGCACAGAGGTCTCTGCTCTGCTCCGCTCGGGCTCCCAGCGCGCTCCGCTCCGCTCCGACAGCTCGGTCCCCTCCCCTCCGCCGCTCGGGAACCGCCCGGGTTACTTTCAGCCCCCGCGGGCCTATTCTATGAACAGCACGGTCCTATGGCGGACCAAGGGCTGCGGCCCAGTCCCCGGAGCGCGCCATGCGCCCAGGGGCTTATTTTTTTTAGCCCCTTGGGCTCTTTTGGAGCTTTTTTGGGGGTACCTGTCTGTTTTCGCTCTATAGGGAGCATACGGGGGTATTTTTCTGACTTCCATATACCGTCGGAAATCTCTTTCCGAGCACTTTCTGATGGTGAAGGTTAGAGGTTTTGGTTCTACCATTTCGATAGTGATTTGTTCTGTTTAAGTACGATGTCTTATTTTGCCTTCCGGGAGTCATATCTGGCTCATCCGGACTCCTTTTTTGGCAAACGAGATATCATTGGAAAGCTGATTTAGTGTACTATTCAGTGGCAGAGGTATTTCTTCTAGATTTTGCTCCAGGTTTTTCACTCCTCTGAGTTTTTCAGTTTATGCACTCTGGTGGTGTGCTTGGTTCTACAGGTCCGGGGATCTCTTCTTCTGGTTTCATAGTTCACTCCTCTTTCTGGATTCTGAGCTTGCATGTCTTTCTGTTGCTTCATTGTTCTATAAATGCACTGAGATAAAGTGCCTTCTTCTGCATTTCTTGGATCTTGTACACC
Organism: Thuja plicata; assembly: GCA_018584345.1. NCBI lineage: Eukaryota > Viridiplantae > Streptophyta > Pinopsida > Cupressales > Cupressaceae > Thuja > Thuja plicata. Next base: position 1,829,603 of record MU223850.1, read on the forward strand.
TGGTTTGGTTTTTGTACCCGCACTGTGTTATAAAGTGTCATGGGGGGATTACGATGCATTTGCCACTTTAGGCGCATCCACTCTTGTCAAGTGAGTGTACCTTCCATGACATTAGCCCATGTAGTCTGTGTCTGTGACACCGCCCTTTATCCTGTGTGTGTACTTTTGTTGCACTATTGGTGTTCTTGGTTCTTCTTCTGCAGTTGTTTCTGGCATCGCATTTCAGTGTTCCTATCACCTCTCCCAGTTTATCATTATGGGGGGGTTCACCTGTTGGTTCTATTGCTTCCTGGTTCGATTGATCAGCTCTTCAGACACTTGTCTTCTCTACCTGGTCATGCACTTCAGTGGGGGTTCCAGCAGTATCTTCTGACAAAGTTTTCAGACATGCTTCGGAGATGCTTCTAGCTCTATTCTTGTTCCTCTCTCTGGGACATCTTTTCCCTTTATGTTTTGGGTACCTGATCAGGCCTCGTTGCCGGGACCCATCTTTCCTGCTTTCTGCAGTAGTTTAGATTTTTTGCTTCTCCCTAAGTTACACTTAAGGGGGGGTGTTAGAGTAGTCGAGTATTGTTAATAATTAAATCAATTAATTATTAGTTATATACTCTTAGCTTAAGTTAGACTTAGGAAGTTTCTGTTTCCTAGTTGTTTCCCTTTTAGGGTTTCGGTATCCTTTATAAGGATTGACCGCTTTGTAATTCATAAGGAGATCATTTTGTAATTCATTATTATGTTAATAGAAATTTATTTTGTCACAATGGATTTGCAGTCTCTGGCCTATCGACCGCCATAGCCATTCTTCTGTCTTCTCTCTTTTGTCTGCTTCTTCTTCTTTGTAACAGCTTTGCATGCAGGTGTTCTTGGGAAGATTGCAGTTTAGCAATCTTAACAAATTATAGTTAGCTCTGAACTTCACACAACTCATCGAACGAGGAGTTCCTTGTGAGAAAAACTTAGTCAAACGAGGAATCCTTGCAGATCCAACATAAATGAATACAAACAAAAATGAAACAGACAAAGCTAAGTGGTGGAACAAAAACAAGAATGTCACTAATGATGGTGTCATTTACGTGAAGACAATCAACTATGCACAACCCAAGGTGTCACTGCAAGGCACACCTGTAGCCAACCAAAAACCCACAGGGCCCACTCAACAAGCATACACCCAAAACCAACCTCCCCCTGTACAAGCGGCCGCTGTGTCAAACAGTCAACAACAGAATCAACGTAGACCACAGTTTCAATTCCAGCAATGAGATTTCACACCATTAGGAGAGCTGATAGAATCAACTTTATGCAAGTTGATATAATCAAACACTATCACTCTCCTAGAAATCAGAGACTTTGAACATGACGCAAACAAACCAAGGTGGTATAATGATAAGGATTTCTGTGAGTTTCATCGGGTGAAAGGGCATAAAACATCTAACTATTACTGATTGAAACATGTTATCCAAGACCTGATTAACACAAGGGCCATTGATGTGAAAAATACCCAAACCAAAGGCACAATTGATCATACTATCTTCAATGATACCTTTCATGATCACAACAAGGGAAAAGCCTCCGGGTCTGGTGGACAGGAAAAACAAGTTAACTATACATATGCCAACAGTGATAATGTTATCAATTGCCTCAATCCTTCAGATAGCCATGTGGCTACTATCACTATCAAAGACCAAGGTAACAAATATGTTGTAACAATGCGTCACGCTAAGTCATCTTACAAGGAGTACCATCCTCATCTATTGTATTTTCCAATCCTAAAGCAAACTTAGATCCACTAAAGCGCAAACCTGCCCAGATCTCCATGTTTGACCTATTGCACATATCTCCACAACATAAACTGGCACTTGACCGAGCCCTTCAGAATGCAGTTGTCCCAAGGGACATAACAGTACCTAAGAGCTTCCAAATGATGGTTAACCATATAGCTGCTAACAAACATGTCACATTCACAGACCATGATGTGTCATCGCATAAACCCCTGCATAATGATCCTTTGCACTTACTGGTCCAGGTCCACAAAAGCGTTATCCGTAGGGTCCTTGTTGATGGTGGAGCTAGGTTAAACATCTGTACTCTAAAGTTAATCAAGCAATTGGGCTATTCAAAATCCAGCATTGATGTCACAAGAAGGATAAATATCAGAGCTTATGATGAAGAGGAAAGGTCCTCTAAAGGTATTATCATTCTACCTGTCTGTATCGGTCCAGTGGTAAAAAACACTCCCTTCCAGATCCTAGATCTTGAGTTGGGATACAACATGCCACTAGGGAGGCCCTGGATACATGAAATGCAAGCCATACCTTTGATGTACCATCAATGCATTCAGTTCCCACACCAGGGGGAGGAAATCATCATAGAGGGAGATCCCAATCCTTTCTAATACTGTAATGTTGTCCAAATCAGCATTGATAACCAGGTACCCTCAAACCAAGATGTAAGCATCCCATCCTCTTCAAATTCAAATCTTAAGGATGTCACACGGATAGCAGGAAAGATAGACATTAACCCAGACGCAAGTATCCACTCTTCAGTTTCAAATCCTAAGGATGTCACACGGAAAGCAGGAAAAATATCCATCATCGACAAAGGCTGTGGTGAGTACAGATATGAAGAGGCTTTCACCATCACGCACATGCCTCAGAGCCTGAGAACTTATGGCATGCCACAAAATATTATTTTAATAGAAACTCTGCATCCTGTTCTATTTAGATGTCTGCCCACAACCTTCGTCAGATGGGGAGACATAGCAGAAGAAAATCCATTTGAAAAAAATATCAGTACATGGTTATACCAAGACCCACAAGAGACAATTCGAAAAAAGCTACCCCTGTCAAACTATGGTAATGGTTATACAATGTTACAAAGATTCGGGTATGATGGTACAACCAGCCTGGGGGGAAGGCAACAAGGCATAATGAAATTGTCTATCCCACCAACCTAAAGAAATAAGAGAGGGTTGGGCTATGGACAACAAAGAACCGGTCTTGTGATCCAAGACATCCAGGTCGATCAGGATTAAATAACAAAGATGCACTGGAGGCACAACACAGAACAAGTCTTGATAAGCAACATATTAGCACAGTTGTTTCCCGTTGAAGAGGGAACCACACAAACCCGAATAGACCTCCACATAGAAATTGATGATAAAAAAGGAAGTGAGACATTTGACAAGCATTCTATTGAGACTGAATCCCACGAGTATGAGTGGATATCCCTTCACAACTCTGAACCATCGATCCCAGATTATTCCCCTCAGTCAGACACTATCATAAACCTAGAAGACTTATTTGACCAACTGTCCATTGCCAAACAACCCTACATAGATAAGCATGTCATTTATCATTCCTCCAGTGGTGCGTCCACATCATAGTCCAGTTTTGTAGGAACCATATCCGTAGTCCCTTTCAACCAACTAGAGTCAAACAACCACGAAAGTATCTGTCTTGTACACCCAGAGCTAATAGAGTGGGATCAACAAGGACCCCCTGATTTAGATGTCTTCGAGAATGATGAGGCTATTGCTAATTTCATGGGACTTAGGGAAGGCATTCCATCAAGAGAACATAGGGCAGGCTTCTCTATTGACCTCGACAGAGCGACATATTTTGGGGAGGCAGTTCCTCTTTCCAGTCCACAAAAGAAAAAAGAACAAAAGGATATAAAAAGCTAAAACAAGATGTATCTTCTAATGAAAACCTCACTGAGGCGCTAGAAGGTGGAAAGAAGGAACTCCTCCCCTTGACAGAGGAGAAATCAACATTACTAGAAGAAGAAACAGAGGAAGTCAATTTGGGAGATGACAAGAACCCAAAGAACATATACTTGGCGAAATCACTCACCCCTGAGGAGAGAGAATAATTTATCAGTTTCTTTAAAGCAAGGATGATCAATTTCACATGGTCCTACTCATATATGCCAAGGTTAGATCCAGAGCTAGTACTGCACCATCTCCTATTGCTACCCAACGCCAAAACTGTCAAGCAGAAGCTAAGAAAGATGCATCCCCATGTTGCACTGCTAGTCAAGGCAAAATTGAAGAAGCTCCTAGATGCTAAGTTCATAAGACTTATACCATACGCAGACTGGATATCTAACTTGGTGCCAGTTACAAAGCACAGTGGTCAGATATGGATTTGCACAGACTTTAGAGATCTCAACATAGCTTGTCCCAAGGATGACTTTCCCTTACCCAACATTGATATGATAGTAGATCTAACCACTGGACATTAAATGCTATCACTCATGGATGGCTTTTTCAGGGTATAATCAGATAAGGATCACACCAGAGGATCAACATAAAATGGCTTTCACATGTCCTTGGGGCACTTACTATTGGAACATCATGCCATTTGGTCTCAAGAATGCTGGTGCGAAATATCAAAGGGCTATGACAACAATATTTCATGATCTCATCCACAAAACAATGGCAAACTATGTGGAAAAAATACTAGCCAAGTCAATGCTTCGCAAGGATCATCTACAAGTATTGGGACCAATCTTTGACAGAATGCAAGAATTCAAGGTCTGTCTAAACCCAAAGAAATGTGCATTCGATGTCACAACAGGAAAGCTACTGGGGTTCATAGTGTCACATAGAGGCATCAAAGTAGACCCAGAGAAAGTCAAACAAATATTGGACATGCCTCCACCATCAAACCTGAGGAAACTAAGAGGGTTACAAGGAAGGCTCCAATCAATCAGGCGCTTCATAGCTCAGCTAGCAGACAAGTGCCACCTATTCCAACATCTACTGCACAAAGACATCAAATTCATATGGACCGAGCAATGCGAACAAGCATTCCAAATATTCAAGGACTACCTCCTCAAGTCTCCTATATTGGTGCCACCAGTCCAAGGTAGACCATTGCTTCTGTATATCTCAGCAACAGAGCTAGCATTAGGTGTACTCTTGGCACAACATGATGATGCAGGTAAAGAAAGGGCCATCTACTATCTAAGAAGAACATTGGTAGGATATGAGCTCAACTATATGCCAATTGAAAAGTCATGCCTTGCAATTGTCTTCGCTTCCTAGAAGCTGAGACATTATATGTCAAGTCACCAAACAAAGTTGATCACACATGTTGATCCTTTAAAATACCTTCTAAGAAAAGCAGCGCTCACCGGACGACTTGCAAAGTGGGTAACGATCTTAAGTGACTTTGACATTGAGTACGTAGATAGAAAGGCCATCAAAGGGCAAGTGATCAGGGATCAACTAGCAGAGGCACGCATTCAGGACCATCAACCCATTATTTTTGACTTTCCTGACGAAACTATTATGACACTACAACTAGCGATCGAGGTATGGCAACTATACTTTGATGGGTCATGCACGAACCATGGTACGGGGGCATGGATAGTGCTTATCACTCCAGATCATGATACAATTCCAAAGTCTTTCAGACTCAACTTCCCATGCACAAACAACATAGCAGAATATGAAGCACTGGTCATTGTTTTAAAGATAGCAATTCAATGGAGAATCAAGAAGCTTAAAGTCTTTGGAGATTCATAGATGGTCATCAGTTAAGTCAACAATTATTATACGACCAAAGATGAGAAGCTAATACCATATAGAGCACAGATGGAAACACTAGGCACCAAGTTCCATTACATCTTCTTCAAGCAATTCCCACGAGCACAGAACAAAGCTGCAGATGCGATGGCTACCATAACATCATTGATTGATATGCCAAGCAATGAAACAAGATTCTAGTTTCTAGTAGAGCAACTATTGGTGCCATCACATCAAACATCCATCACAGAATCAGCATGCATCCTTTTTGGTCCTGAAAACCCATGGTACCAAGATGTCTATAACTACCTCCAAAACAATGTCTTACCTCCCAACTTGTCTAGAAACCAGAGAAAGTCCCTCATCCCCCAAGCCTCTAGGTATACCATCCTCTCAACTACTTTATATAGCCGAAGTCTAGATGGAACGCTACTACAATGTCTCACTTCCATGGAATCCCAGAGAGCTTTGTACGAGGTACATGAAGGAATGTGTGGAACCCACAGAGGTGGCAACAAATTAGCTAAGAAGATCATCTGCATGGGGTACTATTGGACCACAATAGAGACAGATGCGCACAAACATGTACAAAGGTGTAGAAAGTGTCAAATTCATGGAGACCTCATCCATGCATCAACCCAAGAACTAAATCCTATCACATCACCATTGCCATTTTCCATGTGGGGATTTGACCTAGTGGGAAAAATTACACCTTCTTTAGCAAATGGACACAAATACACCATAGCAGCAATAGAGTACTTCACCAAGTGGGTGGAAGTAATTCCCCTCACTTACATAACTAGAAAGCAAATAGCAATGTTCATACTTAACCACATTATTTGTCGATACGGGATCCCTCAAACTATCCTGACAAATCATGGTACACCTTTCCAGAACAAGGATATCGAAGAGCTATGTGAACAGTTCCATATCAAACAAGGGTTATCCTCATTTTATTATCCTCAAGGGAATGGCCAAGCCGAAGCTACAAACAAAACAATGTTGAAAATCTTGAAGAAAATAGTGAACGAATCAGGGTGAGACTGGTATTTACAGCTTAGTCCCGCATTATGGGCATACAGAACTAGTGTGAGAACACCTATAGGAGCCACTCCTTTCTCCCTAGTCTATGGATCAGAGGTGGTATTACCCCTCAAAGTGGAAATCCCATCCCTCAGGATATCATTGAAGAACATGATTACAGATGAAGACTACAGAGTAGCAAGGCTCAGTGAACTGGAGTTACTAGATGAAAGAAGACAACATGCTTTCGACCACTTACAAGGCTATCAGAATTGCCTTAGAAGAAACTATCACAAGAAGGTGAGCCATGAACATTTGAGGTAGGAGAAATTGTCCTCATGGAAAATCAAAAGAACCAAGTTGAGCGAGTCAAACCCGGAAAGTTTGAGCCTAACTAGCTAGGACCATTTGTCATTGTCAGCTCTACCTAGACTGGGGCATTCATACTGGAGACATCAAAAGGAGATCAACTCAAGAGGTTCTACCCTTGAGATATCTATGGTTAAGACACCTATCTACATATCCAGAAAATACCAAAAAAAAAAAAAAAATACAAAAGTTACCTTGGTGAAAACCTGGCAANGAGATCAACTCAAGAGGTTCTACCCTTGAGGTATCTATGGTTAAGACACCTATCTACATATCCAGAAAATACCAAAAAAAAAAAAAAAATACAAAAGTTACCTTGGTGAAAACCTGGCAATCAGGCGCCTTGGCGACAACAAAAAAAAATCAAAAATCAAAAAATCAAAAAAGTAAAGAGAAACAAAATCACTCTCTCAGTGAAAACTTGGCAAATAGGCGCTATTGAGTAGGTACCTTGGTGAAAACCTGGCAAACAAGCGCCAAGTGTTCAAAACTAGCTTCACCATCAATGAACTCCAAGAGCTTGAGCACACTTCAAATGCAAGGTTGACTACCCAAGCTATATCCAGAAGCACACTCCCCTCTGAGCACCAAGCACTTACCCATGGCTAATATTGGTCCACCAGACTAGGGGGGATTCTAAATGTCCTGAAAAAATCCCCAAAAATTGGAAAACTCATAAAAAATCCTAAAAAGATCAAAATGTTCTGAGAAAATCAATCTTCATCTAAAACATTCAAAAAATTGCAAAATCCCAAGCAATAAAACCAACTCGGTTATCAAGAGAGCAAAGGGCGATCACGCCCAATCAATCAATGTCACAATCATGAGCTTTGCGAATCAACATTAGGCTCATCTGACACAGCTTTATCAATCTATCAAATCAATCAGCAAGGAACTAGCGACCAAGCCAAGCTATCAATTGTCATAATCATGAGCTTTGCGAACCAGCATGGGGCCCATCTAACATAGCTTGATCAGCTGCCAACACGATCACAATCAATCAATCAAATCATATCAATTGTCTTACATAGTGATGGATATCCTCAAACCATACAAGTCAGTCTTATATGAGTAATCTATTACTGAAACCAGCAATCAAGCCAATCAAGCCTATCCAAAGAGTCGAGCTAATCAAGAGAATCCAACTACATCAAGGAACCATCCAAAAAATGTTGAATAGGCCAGTCAGTCGGTCAGATGTCAGTCTATATTTTGCGGTTATGTTCTTACGCTACTCCAGGATCCACCATGTGAGGAGAGTAGCTATGATAGATCATGACTTATTTTCTTTGATTGTTGTCTGTTGAATGTTCACTTCGATTTTAGGGGCATGATGATTTAGGATAAATGCGGTAGGCGCTGTCACTTATCTGGCAGCTGCATAGTTCCATGATCTGAGCTTAACCCTAGGAAAGAATTTGACATTCCTTCTCTTTTATTTGCTTGTTTGCTTTATAGAATCAAGAGCTCACAACGTTATTCAGATGGACTTTGAGTGTGTTGGAGTTCTATCTTGGTTTCTATGGTCTTTCCCTTTATGTTGCAAACAAGAGCTCACGATGCTATCCAGATGGACTCTAGGGGGTAGGAGTTCTATCTTGTTTGCTTTGGCTTTCCCTTTTAGAATCAAGAGCTCGCGGTGTTATCTAGATGGACTCTGGGTGCATAGGAGTTCTATCTTGATATCCTTGTTGCAGTTTCTTTAGAGGACAAAGCGGTATCCAGATGATCAATATCTGGGTGCTTTTGGCTCTCTTTCTTTTCAAACAGGGAACATAGTTGAACCCAAGTGGTCAATATTTGGGTGCACTAAGCTCTCTTTCTATTTAATCTCTCTACTCCTTTCGCTTATCAAGAGGTCGTGGCGGTATCCAGGTGGTAGGTGATCTAGATACAATTAAATCTCTTCAGAATTTTGGAAAATACAAAAAAAAAATGCAATGATGACAAATATTGGAAACAGGGGCAGCAACTTGAGACACTCATCCTTTCTATCAATTCATATCTATCAAAATAAGAAAAAAAATCCTTTCTATCATTCCATTCTATTAGATCAATCTCAGAGAACATCTATCCAAACTAACTTATTTCTAATTAACACATGCATTACTCAGATATTTTGTGCATAATAGATTGCATTCATTCCATTTAAGTGCATTAGAAAATGAAAAAAACAAAAAAAACAAAAACAAAACATAGTAGTTGCATACATGGTAAATCATAAATCACATGCATCCATAAGAATCTCATATAAACATGCATTTCATTTTCACCATCCTGCATGATCATGTCAGTATCATAGGAAAAGTAAATCATCCATCTACAAGTTGGCATCATAGGAATAATTGCATATACATCTCATCATCTAAAACCACATCATATAAAATCATACATATAGCAAGTAAACCAATGCACATCATATCAAATCACTAGCTGCATCTCATATAATCAAAATAGTTGAGTACAATGAACGGTTGCAAGTCTGAACAAAGGAAGGTAATCAACATATATCAATAAATATCAGTGTGTCGGGATACAAAATGGATACTACTCAGAGTGTATCAAATGAACATCACTACAAAAATGGTACATGATACATAATGGGATCAACATGTGCTACCCCCACCCTCGCCAGAAGGTGGACATGGGGGTGGCATATTAGAAGTTGGTGTCTATGATGAACTAGGAGCTCTAACACCACTGCTTTGCGATCTTTGCGCTCTACTAGATCTCTGAGAAGTTGTGTAACTGGGCACTCTCTGCTTTGCAAGAATTGCACCCTCATAGTGGCACCTCTAGTACTCGATCTCTCTCTGTGCATCATGACCAAATCTATAGTATCGGTCTAGAACATCTAGGTGAGATGCATCCTGTACATTGTCAATGAATGACTGAACCTCTGCTTGAGCATGTCGCTCTCTAGCCTTGACTGCTGTAACCCGAGCTTCCAATGTTGTAGCACAGGCATCAACAGAAGCAAGCCTAGCCTAAAGATCCTGTACTTGCTAAGTGAGTCACTCCAACTCTGAGGGATCAACCTCCATACCTCCCATGGCCACATCCATATCTCCCTCCTCGACCCTGTCCCCCAATCCATCACCATCACCCTCTGAACTCTCCCCCATACTACTGCCAGTACTGCCACTACCAGTCAAGGAACTCGTACCTGCACTCTTCTCATCTAAAGCCTCCACATCTATGTA
>MU223850.1:1851843-1867060 GCA_018584345.1 Thuja plicata
TGATTTACACTTACAATTAAATTTCTACCAAATCACGACATTCATTTTTCTTCAAAGTAACACTTTACCTTATATATTTTATGCAAAAACATTTGATTCATATTTTCCTTTTCATGGACTGCTGCTAACATCAAGGTCTTGTGCTAGTTAATGCACAAGAAACCCGATGTAGCCATCAAAAACAGTGAAAACAATGGATAGCCAGGATACATTTTTTTAACCTACAAAGACGTGTGAGAGGGAGATAAAGACAGAACTAGAGAGATGGACATATAGAGAAAGATAAATGGAGTGAATAAGATTAAATGAACTTATTGTATTTACCTTTTCTAATTTTGTACTATATGTTCGAAATTATAAAATTGTTAATATAAGATTTCTTATTCAACTCCTAAAGCACATTAAATGGAATATCATACGGAATAAGAGTCATTTAACAATAATTAAACTTCATAAGCAAAAAGTCCAAATATAATGCATAAATGATATAGCCACCAAATACAATAAAATGAACACAACATAAAAAAAAAGGCGTAACCATTGCACACTTAAGTGCGATTGCTAGTCTTATGTAATCTCAACTACTTTTGTAACATCAACTACCATTATTGTGGAAAGTTTATGTAATCCTTGACCATAGTCTAAAATAAATATATATATATATATTTTTCTTTTTATAAAATTTAGATTTTTTTATAAAATTAACAAAAACATAAATATCTTTTCTTTAAACTTGGGTCATCAATTCAGCGAAATTCATTTATGATATGATGTCAACCTCATCATTATATATATCTAGTAGGGTGGGTAAGATAGTGAAGGCATGTAGTGTACATGTTTAACTAAATTTATCTATGATATGATGTCGACCTGATCGTTTATTGTATCAGGGCTTGCATTCAATACGTCTTGGTTCGTAAGAGCTCAATTAGAACTATCCAACTTCACCAGAAGATGAAATGTCCTAAATAGACTTGGTTCAAAAGAGCTCAATAAACTTTTGGTCCTTATGTGAAGTTGAATGGTTCGAAATGAGCTCTTTATGAACCCAGTCCTATTGAATGCAAAGCTGTGATACAATAAAAGATTTGCTCGACATCATATTCCAAATGAATTCAGTTGAACCTATGAGATAAATATAATGACGAGGTTGACATCATATCATAGATGAATTTAGTTAATCGAATACCCCTCACGCCTTCACTATCTAATGGACCATATCATATAAATATAATAATGAGGTCAACATAGTATATATAATGATTATGTAGATTTGACTATTAGACAAGAAGTTTGAGCCTAGCCCTCCCAAAAGAAAAGAAAGAGAATTCAATCTAAAGAAAAGAGACGTTGAAGGATTGAGTTAGCTCTAGATATTATGACAATCCAATGGACATGATACCAAGGAAGGCAAGTAGCCGTTAGGATTTGTGCCGGCCAGAAAGATAGAGCGTGAAACCAGGGCCCTCTCAAAACCATACACCTGTCTAATAGGGTCCACAATAAATAGCTGCAAATATTCTCTATTTTAATAAAAAAAGTATAAAAGAGGCAACCTAAAAGTGAAAGGATTAGACCCATAGAACAGTCTGGCATTACGAAGCTCCGGATATTAAAAGAAACGAAACCCCTTTAATTGAAGACTTCAAATCCGGTTCTTTCTTCTCGGGACAGCTTCTGCCGCATTTGCTGTGATCTTCGTGAAAAGTTGAGCTGTTTTAGCTTTATTTTGAAGGTGGAATTGGAAGGTCTTCCTCTTGTTTGTCTGTAAATTGAAGGTGTTCTTTTTTCCCCTTTTCGTTCGTATTGGATCGCTGATCAGTGGAAGGAGTTGTCTGTAGCGATGGGATTGTGGGAGGCTTTTCTTAACTGGCTTAGAAGGTATGTATATATCCAATTCAATTTGAGTCCCTTTTAGTGAGTACCCATTAGCTTGAATTGTTGAATCGAGTATACCTCAGTGGAGAAGGAATCAGGTTCTAATTCACTACAATTTTAGGGCTAGCTTCTTAAAAAAAACTTTTTCGATTGCGAATTTTCCAGGTGCTCATGAATCTCAATTTCTATCGTTTATCTGGGTACCTATTTGCGTGAATTGTTGAATAGAGTACTCATATGAAGAGAATTTATCGTGGTTGTAATTCACCGGTATTCTAGGGTTATATCTCTTGCTTGCTTTCTATTACTAAGTAATAGATGCTTTATATCATATCAATATCAATCACCTTTTATTGAATACCCTTTGTTTTTTCATTTGCTTAATCGAGAATCACCGAGTATAACATGAATTTTGAGCTACAATTCACCGCAAGTTTATGGCTGTAAGTGATTCTCTGGGTATTTGTTAAACTTAATTTTAGTCCTTTTTGTTGGTCTATTCGCTTGAATTACCCGGTAAAGAATAAATCTGTGTTATAGTTTACTGAAATTTCAGGGCCAGAACTTATTTTTTCTATATCGATGCCTTGTTATGTTGGACTGTGGGCAGCTATAAGAGTAATATATTTTGGGCAATGTAATGAATGAAAGACTGCTTATACATGCTCCTTCTGTTAGAAAACATCCTTAACTTTGTTAAAATGACCTTCGTACCACAGTGTTAGCATTACAATCTGACTTTTTAAAAGGGTGATGGAAAGGGGCGAGCTGTAGATGCAACTATTTTTCGAGAATACAAATGCTTACATGTACTTTTGGCTAGATTTTAAGTACATTTTGGAAACTTAAATTACTGTAGTTTTTAATTTATGAGGAATTTTGTTGTTGTTTTGGGTCCTAAATTTAACCTCACACTTAGGTAACTGTAGCTTTTATCTTCGATATTTTTTGGCCCAGAAATATAGTCAGTATGTTTGACGGAAGTTGTTAATTTTTGTTTGCTTATCTTCTGGATGAATAAGAAATTCGCACACAATTAATCCAGAAGATAAGAAAACAAATTTAAGCATGGACTGTGGAAATCTGATAGTATTAAGTAGTTAGTTGTTATACTAAACACACCCACTCGGTTTAACAAGTACAAAAAAGGAGTAGAAGGGGAATAAACTTGAGTAATGGGCAGAGGATGCAATGCTTTCTAAAGAATGACCTGAAATTATATAGTTTAAGGCTTAGGCACCTAAATTGTAAATAATTGTGTGTGGGTACGGGTAAATAAACTTTGAGCATTATCTCAGCTTCATGCCCTTCCTTTTGCGAGGGACTTTTTAATTGCTTCAATTTTACAGTCAGCAGATGTCAGTTACAGTGCTCAGAGGGGAAAAATTCAAAAAACATATTTTTAATTTACGCAATTGGCTGTTCTGTACAGTGGTGCTTGTGTTCATTGATAATCAGACATTTGTTTCCTACCATTCTGTTGGTGTTATTGTAAGGAAAGATATTAAATATTGAATGACACGGGTTTTGTTAGGGTCAATGTTTAATCGAGTCAAAAATTCCTTTCTTTAAGTGAGTTGATGATTTGAATGCATGTTTGGGAAGTTTAGTTATTTTGGGAGAGAAGCCTCACCAAGGTTTGGACATTTGAGAAGCTACGGATAAGGTTGTAAACTATGAAATATGTATTACTGAAAACTGATCAAAAATATATATGAAGTTTTTGATTCACTTACAAAAGAAATTTAAAATTTAAACTAAGTTGACAACAAAAATGTACTGCTCTAATAGAAAAATCAATGGTCTCTAGTATCTACCATTAAGTAGAGTTTTTGACAATCCAAAACATAGAAATTAAACTAGAACTGGAGCAAGGAGAAATAGGAAGTTATTTGATTTAAAGAAAAGACTTTCTGTTTTATGCAATTCCAGTCTATCTTCAAGCTGATTTATTTTTTAATGTTTTTGTATTGTAAATTATTATATTGTCTTGAACCACTGTTTCTTCTGTACTTTTGTGTCCAGCAATGAACTGATTTTTCTCATGTTCCTACTTCCATATTCTTGTCCAAGCTACTTTTTTCAATGATTCCTTTTTATTTGCCGTTGACGTCCTGTGTAACCCATTTTTGCCCTTTACATCCTGTGTAACCCATTGAAATTGACATTTTCTGGGAACCGTTACCTTTTCTGGTCTTGCACTCTCTTCATTTGCAAAGTTGTGGTGGCTTATTTCTATTGTGGAAAGCAATTATTGGGAACCCTTGTCTTTTCTGATGTGAATGTCAGAGAAAAATGGAGATGTGGGCATGTTTATCTACTTTTCTTTCAACTTTTTATTATGAAAGAGTTGTCATTTATAATATAGAACTGTGATTTGTGTGTTGACTGTCAACCTGTTATGCCAGAAAGGTTCAATGACAGCACTCAAACTAAGCTCAATGTGAATGAACTATTCCTGTATGCTAATTCAATGTGACTGAACTTCATCATGTTCTAATTTTCAAGAATAATGCGTTTTTCTTATTTTATGAACTTCATATATGGAAAATGTTCTAAATAAATCTTTATGTTAATATCAGGTAATGAATTAACCAACTGATCTGTTTTGTGGACTGTATTGTAAATCAAATTGTATTTCTTTTTATTATTAATATATTATTGCTGGCAACTGAAGAAGATTGCTTGTTTGAGTTCTCTAAGTCTAAATGAATTGTTTCGGTTTACAGAATAACAGGATAGTCTCTTGCATAATCGATTTCAATTTATTGTTTTATTGTTTATTAACATCATTTATCTGTTTCAGTCACTTCTTCTCATAAATATAGTCTATTGTTTCATTTTCTGTCTTCTTTTACCTATAACATGCCTTTTCATATCTGAGTGAATTACTGGTTTTACCATTGCAGCCTATTTTTCAAACAAGAAATGGAGCTATCATTAATAGGGCTACAAAATGCAGGAAAGACATCACTTGTAAATGTCATTGCGGTCAGTTTCTTATTTCTATTCTCTTTGAACAATCTTTTTGAGTAAGTAGGAGATATTTTTCCACAGCAAGTCAAAATGTGATATTGCTATCAGGATTTAACTGTGTAGTTTTTGAGTCAAACTCATTGACCCATAATTCATGAGTAGTGGTTCAACATGAACCCATAATCTTTTTGAGTGTTAATAGCAATAGATTGGCTGTTGTTTTCTCATGATATGGTTCTTGACTATTCTATTTAATATTTTTTTTGCAGACGGGTGGTTATAGCGAGGACATGATTCCAACTGTGAGTATTTGTCATGATATATGCAACCTTGTTGTAGCTCCTTTATCTTGTGTTTGTTGTCCTCTTGCATGGAAGAGTTTTAAATATATAATCAGTTCAAATTAAATATTAAATGATGAATCTGTGTCTTTGAACCATTCAATGGGTTTTCTAAAATTGTGCTATTTTCTAGGGATGCTATTTTATGCCTTTAAATGCCTTGGCAGGTTGGATTTAACATGCGAAAAGTTTCTAAAGGAAATGTAACAATCAAGTTATGGGACCTTGGGGGTCAGCCTCGTTTTCGTAGTATGTGGGAGCGCTATTGCCGTGGTGTCTCTGCAATTGTGTATGCTCTTTATAGCACTTTTCTTCTGCCCCAGTTTTACATTTGAAAATTTAAATAGTTAACCAGCAGAGGAATGTCAAAGGAAAATTAATTGATTATCAATGCATTGACATAATCTTTTCTTAGAACTAAATTTCATTCTGTTGTTTTGCTGCATTGGTAGAACCATCTGAAATAGCTGAATGTTGGCTGTGCACAAGCAAAAATATAATTCAGAATTGCAAGCAAAAATATAATTCAGAATTATATAAAATTGTGTGAAGGAAGAAATCGAAGGCTGATAAAGAAACTATGTCTACTTATGCTTCCTAATATTTTTCATGTAATTTAGACTTTAGACTAGGATGGTCATAAATAAATAATTACCTGAAGAATTTTAGCATTCAAAAAAGATCCAAAAGTCTTAAGCTTGTAAAATATTCTTTGCAAGTATGTTCAATAAATAAAAATCTGATCAAGTTGTTTCCTCAATGTATGGTTTGCTATATTAGTTATATTTTGCAATTTTTTTAAATTTATTTTTGGCTAAGTTATATTTATTTCAAGGATTACTCACTCAAAGTCAGTTTCCTGATAGAGCCTCTCTAGCTTCTTGTGATTCCTGTGTGATGCCTTGTAGGTCTCTCTAGCTTATCACTGTTACCATAATTTACAAGCTTTTTACAATACTGGTACAACTCTGAGTTGGGTATTGTTCCAAATTTATTCTCTCATCTTCTTCTTTCCTCTTCCATCCATGATCTTACAACCCTTCTTTTGTTGCATATTTTCAAAAGAAGGATTTTGGCTATTTTTTGTGTATGTTGAATACAAATGCCTCTGATTACATTGGCATTTGTTGTTTCTAAGAGCTTTGAAATCAGTACTAGTTTTTGAGGCGTTCCATTTAGAATGAGATTACATTTGTATTTAATAGAACAATGCACTAGGCTTTTCTCTTCATATAATTTGATTGTCATATTTTCTCACTAATTTATTATATCTCTTTTGTAGATATGTGGTGGATGCAGCAGACAAGGACAATATAACCATTTCTAAGGGTGAACTGCACGATTTGTTGAACAAACCATCATTGCATGGAATTCCATTGCTAGTTCTTGGAAATAAAATTGATAAGCCAGAAGCATTATCAAAGCAGGCATTGACTGATCAGATGTGAGTATTTATTAACTCTCCTAGAGTTACTGTATTCATTATGGACACATGACTACTATTGTGTTAGATGATTATGGTATCATTGAGCTGGAGTTTAAATTTCCAAGATACAATTTTGGGTACATTGAATTCCTTTAAAGCCTAGGTTATTGATATTAGAGTTTTAATCCATCCCTCTGGGTGTTGGATTTGGCAGGGGTCTGCAATCTATAACCGACAGAGAGGTTTGCTGCTACATGGTATCTTGCAAGAACTCCACAAACATTGATGTTGTTATTGATTGGCTTGTAAAGCATTCGAAGACAAAGAGTTGAATGATCTGAGCTGTTAATATAAATGTTTCTGTTTGGAGATTCACATTTTCTGTAAGTTACTGTGTATCCTTGAGTTCATTTTCTCAGTGCTACAATTGATAACTGTTGGTTACTGACGAGTCACAAATAACCTCCCTGTCAATGTCAAATCATGCTGGTTTTATTATTATATTGTACATTTAAACTACCCTTCATAGAGGGCAGTGCACAGTATGTGATTCTGTGTAGTGAACAAAGGTGTATGGGAAAAGGATTTTTTTCTGGGAGTGTCTTATATCGAAGCTAGGTAGCTTGCAGCTACCAGTTATGATTGTATTTGTGATTTCTGAGTGACATGCAAGTACCAGTTATGATTGTAATTGTGATTTCTGAGTCAGGTTGCTAGGCTCTGACCCGTTCTTAGTGTCTATTCGCACCGGATCAACTATTATATGTTGAGGCTTCTCGGGGCTTTTGTCACATTGGCAAGAGTTCATCTTCAAAATTATCATGTATAAAAATATTTATTCTTTTGAGTGTTCTTTTCTATTCTTATATGCTCAGCATAATCATGAACATTTTTCCATATAATGTTTGCATCAAGTTTGACAAGTTTTGGTTTAGGTCATTTTGGTTGTAATAACTTCTGTCATCTTATTTCTATGGTTCTTAGTGTCTATTCGCACTGGATCAAGTATTATATGTTGAGGCTTCTCGGGGCTTTTGTCACATTGGCAAGAGTTCAATTTCAAAATTATCATGTATAAAAATATGTTGAGGCTTCTCGGGGCTTTTGTCACATTGGCAAGAGTTCAATTTCAAAATTATCATGTATAAAAATATTTGTTCTTTTGAGTGTTCTTTTCTATTGTTATATAATGAACATTTTTCCATATAATGTTTGCATCAAGTTTGACAAGTTTTGGTTTAGGTCATTTTGGTTGTAATAACTTCTGTCATCTTATTTCTATGGTTCTAAGAATCTAGAGTTTTGAATCTACACATTTGTTGAGAGCAATAGGTTACACCTTTGCCTACATTGTGTAGATCTTCATTCCTATGTATTTATTTGTTTAGCAGTATAACTTAGATAATTGTGATTGGGCATTTCATATTCTGGAAGGGGCAATTATCAGTAATACCTTCTGATTATTCTCTGCTTGTGAGCTTGGGAACTTACTGGTTTATTTGTTTGGTTAATCACAAATCCATCATACACAAAACTAGTATGTTCTATATTTTTCATTACTACTATATTGTCAGTTTGTTGTATGTATGTTCTGTTCCTCTACTTTCCATATGTAAAATCTTTACATGCATGTTCTTACCATCATACTGAACCTATTCATTTATTTCAAGCACACCTTGCAAACTCAATATTGGTTTATATGTTTGTTTAAGTGCAAATCATTGGATACAAAACAAGTTCATTCCATATTTTCCATTATTGTCATATTACCAGTTTGCTTTATGCAAGTTTAGTATGGCCTTCATCTTTATGTCCATTTGCATACTTACCTTTAGACTCAACCTATTCATTTATTTCAAGCACATATTTGGAGATCCTTACAAAAGACCCTTCTAATTTTATCCAGCATTTTCAATCTTAACCTATTTTGTTTGTCCAAGTGATGGCACTTACTTCCATGCATCCTTCCATGACTTTTTAAAAATTTAGTTCTATCATTTTCTTGTTTTTAGCTATCACTTGCTAATGGTAGACGGACAATATTTTTAAAATATTACAACTGTATTATTCTTGTTGTTTACAATCGACATTCGCTTTTATTCCTTGACCATTGTAATTATTTGATCCTTCTTCAAAGTTTACTTTTAACACTTAATTGGTTGGTATGTTGGGACTGGTAACCGTACTAGTTTCACCAAAAATAATGATTAACAGATTACCCCTTCTGGAGAGTATGAGAGAACTCTGATTTGTGACGAAAAGTTCTAAGATTGCTACCTTAAAAAGGGATTCTTAAGGTCATTATCAAAGTTATGGATAAGTAATGTCTTTTTCTTGTATATATCTGATCTGTGTAATATTTACTAAGTTTCACAATGATGCCCCTAGTGTTTTTGATATTAACAACAACCAAAATAAGGGGGCTGACCTAGAAAAAACATAAAGAGGCTAAGCCACAAGGGGCCCAGCTACTGCACACAACTAGCGCAACACAGTAACAACAAACAATCAGCCTATCCCTTCCCTTAATATCAAAAATCCCATCCACCACTTAACCAACATCATCAAAGCAAAACGAGTAAGAAATCTATTCCACAACAACATAGCAAAAAAAGTTATAAACATACTGCTAAAAGAGTGAACAAACAATATCAGCACTAGAAGCTTGCAGCGCAGGGTTAGAAACCAACCACGGGTGTTAAAAGTTTTAACTAAGCCCATAGGGCTGAAAAACAAGTTTTGAAACAAAGAAACAAAGAAATAATGGTGAGAAAGAGAGTCCCACTGCACCACAACAACCCAACAGGGTCCCAAATTACTCCTTGTTGGAACGGGACATGAGCAATTGAATCCAATCATCATTCAGAGAATGGAACATATCCTTCTCCACGTCGTCTTCCTTGCCCTCCTCGTTTGCCTTCTCCTGATGCAGAAGACTAAGAGTGGTGGTAGAAGCATGACTTTGACGACAAACTTAGCCAACCTTTTGAAGCTCTTGTCTAGCATGCATACCTCTTCCTGTTAAGGAACCTCTTCTTGTTAAGGAATATTAGATCAGAAGATTGAATTATATTACTTACAATTGATATGTTGCTGTAGAATGCAATTGCCTTGTTGATTGATTGATTCCACAATATCAATGAGTATATATATATATACGTAAAGTCATGACCAAAAATGGCGGTTGCCATGTAGGGTCATGACCCTTCGTTTAGTTAATTTAATCAACCATAATAATAAGTGCACGATAACATGATTAAGTAATATGTTCTGGGCCGTAACTTTAATCATAACACCGGGGCACAATAACAGCGTGTACTGTAATGTTATTATAGATACACGATGACTATTGTGGCTGTAATAACATTACAGTCCACGATGGTATTGTGCAATGTAAGGTTAATGTAGTAACATGATAACTATTGTGTGACTGTAATGACATTACAGTCCACGATAGTATCGTGTCTGTATTCTAATATATATCGTGGCTGTGTTTATTGATGCACTCAATAATGCATTCGATTTGTTTCTATAATATGCTGATAATATATATATATATATGATCATTTTGCATACTTAAACACGAATGAAGCTATATTTCAACACTCCCTCTTAGTAAGAGAGGGTTTAAGATGTATTGTAGAAAGTCATAGTATTTCATGATTGCCTAAACAATTCGGGACAACATAAAGAAGTCTTAGTCATGATATATACTTAGACATTTCAATATCATGATATCTGGCACAATCCAAGACAACCCGTTACGGTGTCAATCATGATATATGGGTTATTACATCATATAGTAATAACATCCCAGCATCAAGATATTCGGCACAGTTCAGGACAACATGTTAGGGTGTCAATCTTGAAGTTTGGTTAACTATTGTCAAGATTGTCACCTTGTAATAGTAACCCCAATAGAAGATCGTCATCTTCTTGAACACAATTGAAATATTTCAAAATAACTTTATTTATATATTCATGAATACAAAGTACAAGAGTAGGAATTTCATCCCAACAAGTTTTAAAGTCTAGTCATACCAATTTTTTCCTGAAATAATCTATCTTCAATTTTGCAAGAGGTTTGGTAAATATGTCAGCATTTTGTTCTTCAGTGCTGATATAAACTAGTTTAATGATGTTCCTATCAACCATGTCTCTTATGTAGTGGTAAGGAATCTCTATGTGTTTTGATCGATTATGGAAGACTGGATTTACTGAGAGTTTGATGCAGCTTTGATTATCACAATGAATAATGGTAGGTTTCAAGGGTTTTCCAAAAAGATCAAACAATAGCTTCCTTAACCAGACTGCTTCTCGAGCTCCCATAGAGGCAACCATGTATTCTGCTTCAGTGGAACTCTGAGCAACAGTCGACTGTTTCCTGTTGAACCAAGATATCATTACTGATCCTAAACTGAAACAACATCCTGTGGTACTCTTGTGATCTGTGGAACTGCCTGCCCAATCTGAATCTGAGTAACCCTGAAGTTGGATCTCAACTTTTTCATATTTCAAACCAAGTCCAATAGTTCATCTTAAGTATCTCAGTATGTGCTTAGCAACCATTAAGTGAATTTGCTTAGGTTTGCACATGAAGTGACTTAGTACATTTGTTGCATAACAGATGTCAGGACGTGTGTTTACTAGATACATGATAGATCCAATAATTTGTCTGTATGGTGAGGGATCTATAGGTTCAGAATTTTCTGCTTCACTTTTAGCTTGTGTAGATTTGTTTCCATTGGGGTAGCCAATGGTTTACAATCCATCATTTCGAATTTGGTTAGGATGTCAGAGGTATACTTTTCCTGATTTAAGAAAATGTGATCTTCCTTTTGCCAAATTTCTAGACCCAGAAAGTAGTGTAGTAGGCCCATATCCTTCATATCAAACTCAGCTACTAGGTCTTGTTTGCACTTTATAATCAGGTGATCTTCTCCTGTTATAAGCAAGTCATCAACATGAAGGACTAGGATTATCATATCACCCTTTACTACTTTAAAGTAGATGTTAGGGTCTGCTATGTTTTTGGAGTACCCCAGTTTGGTGACATAATTGTCTATCCTTTCATACCATGCTCTGGGGGCTTGTTTAAGGCCATAAAGAGCCTTTTTTTAACTTACATACATATTGATCTTTGTTATGTGTGATAAATCCTTCTGGTTGTTCTATGTATACTTCTTCAATTTTCCCATTTAGAAAGGCAGTCTTGACATCCATTTGGTGTACCTTCCATCCTTTAGATGCTGTTGTTGCAAGTATGGTTCTTACAGAGGTGTATCGAGCTACGGGAGCAAAGGTTTCTTCATAGTCAATCCCAGCCTTTTGTGAGAATCCTCTGGCAACAAACCGGGCTTTGTGTTTTTCAATGCTACCATCTGGAGCATATTTGATTTTGAATAACCATTTTGAAGAGACAACTGATTTGTCTTTGGGTATGGGCACAACGTCCCAAACATCATTTTTCCAGATATGGACTGATACTCTTCAACCATGGCTTCTCTCCAAGCTTGTTTTGTCAAGGCTTTTTCAACACTATTAGGTTCAAATTCTGTAAGCTCGGTTAGAAGGGTAGTATAACATTTTTGTGTTCTTGTTCTCTTGTTTTCTCCAAATATTTGATCTGGCTCTACATTATTTTCTTCAAACATCTTTTTTGGCCATAAGGGTCTCTTTTTGTTATTTGATATTTCATTATTCTCAACATTTGGACATGTAGGCTCAATATTTGAAGATATAGGCTCAATATTTGAAGATGTAGGCCCAGGTTCTATTGTATTATTCTCTTTTTCATTCTCATTTGTAAGATCTCTATCTAGATCTGTTATGAAATCATCCTCACTATTTGTGGATATGAAGCTTTCTTCAAAATTTACATCTCTACTAATTTCTAATGATCTCTGGCCTGGGATATAGATTCGATATCCCTTAGTATCCTCATTGTATCCTACGAATATACCCTTCTTCCTAGAGGGTTCTAGCTTAGTTCTCTTTTCTTTTGGAACATGAATGTAAACAGGACAACCAAACACTCTTAGATGGCTTAAGTCTGGTTTGTTTCCTGTAAATACTTCTGCTGGTGTAGTATTTTCTAGGATAGCATGAGGACACCTATTTTGTATGTATACAGCCGTGTTTGCAGCTTCAACCCATAAGGAGATGTGAATGTTTTGGTCATGCATCATGGCTTTTGCTGCTTCAACAATGGTTCTATTTTTTCTTTCCGCTACTCCATTCTGTTGAGGATTATATGGTACAGTATACTCCCTCTTAATCCCAACAGATTTGCAGAATTCTTTAAAATTATCAAAAGTATATTCACCTCCATTATCAGACCTTAGGGTTTTTATTTTCTTGCCGGTTTGATTTTCAACTAGTGCTTTGTATTCTTTGAACTTAGATAGAACTTCATTGGATTTTTTTAGTTTTAAGAAGTATATCCAGGTTCTCCTAGAGTAATCATCAACAAAGATTACATAGTATAAGGTACCTGATAGTGAGTGTGTTGACATAGGACCACATAGATCCTTGTGAATAAGTTCTAATACATTTTTAGATTTGTGTTCGCTTGTTAGGAAGGACGCTTTAGTATTTTTTCCTAAGGCACAACCTTTGCATATACCTAAATGTTCAGGTTTAAGATGAGGTATCCTTGAGGCAATTCTTTTTAGGGATGGAAGAGCACTATATCTAATATGGCCCAACCTTTTGTGCCATATCTCATTATTGTTTTGAACTTCATGGTTTAAATAAATTTTTTGTTCTCCATATAATTTATATAGACTGTCTTCCCTAGATCCTATAGTAATAACATTCTTGATATTGGTGTTTTTAGTCCAGAGAAGAATTTTATCTTCATTGAATGTGACTCTATATCCTTGATCAACTGGTCCTGATATGGAGATTAAGTTCCTTTTTATTTCAGGTACATATAGTACTTCTTTTAACTGTAAAGTCACTCCTCTTATCTTGATTGAACATGTCCCAATTCCTTTCACGGGATAAGTAGAGTTGTCACCAATTGTAACTTCTTCCAAGGAGTTTCCTTTAAAGGTTTCAAATTGATCCCTAAATCTAGTGATGTGTCTGGAGGCTCCGCTATCAATTATTTAGGTACTTTTATTTGAGTTCAGTTCACTTGACAAGGCTAGGAAGAAGGGCGGGATTTCCATTTCTTTGACTTCAGCTAGTGCAACTTGAATTTTCTTTCTTTCTAGACAAAATTTGTGAATATGCCCGAATTTCTCACACTTGTAGCATTGTACTTTTGAAAGATCCCTTTTATTGAAGATTTTAGTGCTCCTCTTCCTTTTTGAATTTTTTTTCTTTTTATTAGACGTGTTTGTGTGGAGTGCCAGAACTTCGCTTTCTTTGTTAGGTCCTATTCCTCTTGAGATTAATCTCGATTCTTCTTGAGTGCAATCATTTTTCAGTTGTTCGAATTTTGGTAATGGAGGCCTTGCACTTATGCACTGAATGAATGATTACCTGGAGATAGGTAGTCCTCTTAGAGAAATTAAGGAAAGTTCCAGATCATCCATTTTATTTCCAATAGTAAGGAGTTGATCCCTTAACTCTGAAATTCTCAAAAAGTAAGAGGTGGTTGTTTCCCCTTTGTTCATTTTTATATTCATGAGTTGTTTCAGAGTCAATAATCTACTAGCATTGTTGATTTCAAATGTGTCTTGAATGGTTTTGAATATTTCAAATGCAGTGGTTAATCTTGAAATGCTAGGAAGTATAGAGGCTTTGACAGAGTCAATAATCAACTTCCTGGCTTTGTTATTTTGCCTTTTCCAAGTGGATTTTTCTACTTCATCTTCAGGTATTTTTGGTTCTTTCTCTATATAGTCCTCCAATTCGAGTTCTAATAGAAGTGAAGTAATTCTAGTTTTCCAAGATTAAAGTTGGATGCACCCTCAAATCTATCTTCCATTCTCATACCATGAGCCATTATACTATACACAAATATAATTTGTTATTTTATATGAGATGTCTAAAAATTAAAATAATATATCTTCTCTAATAACTTCGCTCTGATACCATGTTAAGGAATATCAGACCAAAAGATTGAATTATATTACTTACAATTGATATGCTGTTGTAGAATGCAATTGCCTTATTGATTGATTGATTCCACAATATCAGTGAGTATATATATTAATACGTAAAGTCATGACCAAACATGGCGGTTGCCATGTACGGTCATGACCCTTCGTTTAGTTAATTTAATCAACCATAATAATAAGCGCACGATAACATGATTAAGTAATACATTCTGGGCCGTAACTTTAATCATAACACCAGGGCACGATAACACCATGTACTATAATGTTATTACAGATACACGATGACTATCGTGGGTGTAATAACATTACAGTCCACGATGGTATCGTGCACTGTAAGGTTAATGCACTAACACGATAACTATTGTGTGATAGTATCGTGTCTGTATTTTAATATATATCGTGGCTGTGTTTATTGATGCACTCAATAATGCATTTGATCTATTTCTATAATATGCCGATAATAACAATTATATATATATATATATATATATATATATACACACACACACACATATATATATATA
>MU223850.1:1867157-1886556 GCA_018584345.1 Thuja plicata
TATATATATATATATATATATATATATATATATGCTTATGATCATTTGGCATACTTAAACACGAACGAAGCTATATTTCAACACTTCCTTCATCCTTCTCATATCTTCACTGTTGGCATCACAACCCGCACAAGAATTCATCTATATGTCCTCGTTCTCAGCAACCTGAGAATTTTTCCCTATGTCTTTAATATCAGTATTTTCCTTATCCTTCATGCAGGGAGAGGAGGAGATGGTAGCAGGGGAGGCACTTTTTTCTCCAACATTATCCATGGGGCCAGTAGGGTCATTTTTGAAGCTCACAGAAATATGAGTTGGATCCATACTATTATCCTTCCCCTTTTTCTCCTTCCCAAAGTAATCACTACCCTCTGAACCAGAATCATCCTCTTCATCATTGTACTTTTCCCTCACCACCTTCTCCTTCCTCCGGGGTTTAGCAACAATCTTGTTAGATCTTCAAGGAGTATCCCCATATTCAATGTTAGACTCCACTAGGTGGACACAAGCTTCTGTTTTGGGCTTTTTTGCTTCAATGGGAGGACCAAACTGGACACATGGGAGACCCTAGTGTTATACACTAAGCTCACCTCCCTTTGAAAAGAAAAACCACAACAGATAGATTGCATGGTTCTTAATTTGATCTCTTGCACTGTATTCATATTTATAGGCAAACTATATGATAATTGATTGATTTATAGCTTATGTTGCACAATAGTGGGTTGGAAATATTTATGATTCCAGGTGATGGTTGTAGAAATTAGCTAAGGAAACTAGGCAAAACGGAAGCAACAAATGAGAGCAAGTTGCAACCATAGACCAAAAATTACAATCATATTGTCAATTTGAAGAAGTTTTTTATCAAATTGCTGGAAAACTTTGCAGATGACTTTTAAATTACTACGGATTTATATATCAGGGCTATTAGTTTGTAGCCTTTACACAACATAGTGTAAATATCTTACAAATTTGACATGACTTGCACTCCTCACCTCAAATAATTATGCTGAAGTTGCTTGCAAATTATTTGGATTTTCATTACCATTCTACCAACAAAGCTCCGATACTATGTAGAAATTAGATAGGAAAATTAGGGGAAATGGAAACAATAAAAGATCTTAAGTTGATGTTCATGCATTAGAAAATAGGTACATATATAGGAGAAATATCCTACCCTTCCTTGTAACTAACTTGCTCCATAGGCAAGTTGCCATCTAAAAATGTTTAGTTGTGGTAAGAGTTGTATCCACAAATGGTTTGTACAAACCAATAAATGTAATGGATAAAGATGACATGGGAAAAATCCCTCCTCCAAAAGAGATTGCAAGAAAACAATCACATGCAAGTATTTGAATAAGTGATGAATATAGGATTTAGCATGACCTTCCAAGGACTATATATATATATATATATTTGACCCATAATAGGGAAAGTGAGAAACTATGTATCCCCTCCAAAATGTATCAATCTATACAAAAATTATAGATATTTGAAAATATACAAACAATATTTTTCCCTTGTAAAACAAACAAACTTGAGTATAGATGTAGGATTGCTTCTTGTTTCAAATAAGAATTTATATAAAACGGATAAAGATGAAGATGTATAATGATTGTGTCATTGAAATTTGATTTTGGATCACCATGTCCATGGAAGATGATTCCTAAGCTAGTCAGGTACATGCTCAATCAATGAACAAACCAAATTAGGTACATGCCCAATCAATAAACAAGGTGATAAATCAGGATCAAGTGTAATTGATGATATTGACGATTTGACGATAATAGTACAATGACAATTATAAAATAGGAGAGACCTTATATGTGACCTCCAAATTTATAATGCGAGATTCACAAAACAAATCCAATGTGCCTATCAAATTCTTGTCCCATAAAGCTGAACTTAATAGACTATGATGGTTGTACTGAATATAAATAATGAAAGTGTTAATCAATGATTTTGCATAGAAAACAAATGAAGGTGAAAGTTCAAAATATCTCTAAAAGTGGAGGAGGATTTGGAGAAATCTCACCATCAATGTCATTTGAAGATTCAAATCTGTCTAAAATATCAAACTCTTTAATTGATAAACACACTGTTATATTGAGAGGGGGGTAATTTGGTATAATATAGTCTTTTACTTTTTCCGCCTAAACAATCACAATGTCACCAATTATATAATATCAATAACAAGGAGAACACAAAATCAACACATGATTTATATGGAAAACCTCATGGGAAAAAAACACGATAAAATATTGCTTATATATAACTTTACATATTTCATAGGCACAAACCCGTAGGAGACACTAGTCCCCTCTTAATGATTCATAGGCATCAACCCACTAGAGACACCATTTTCCACCTTTGAGCACCAACTCAACAAGATACACCTATCTCTTTTGATAGGAGGCACAAACCTCTCTAGTATGAGGCATCAACCTTAATCACAATTAAATTTGTCTTCCTATGCATCTGCTTTAAAAAATATGCTAAAATCTTCCTTGAAATATGATATAAATCACTTTAAAAGGTCTACTATAATTTTTTTTTGACTTAATTCACCTTCAAAATATATTAGGAATCCTTTAAAATCCTACTCATAAGATCTTCATACATTTGACCATAAGGTTATCATAAATCTACCCTTAAAGTCTTCGAGTCTCCATACATATACCTCTCCTTAAATATTCTCAAATATTCTCTCTAATATGTTTCATAACTGTGCTCCAAACCTGCTATATATCACCTTCTAAAAATATGCTATTAGATTGCTCGCAAGTCTGCCCCAATTTGCTCTAAAATTGAAAGATATTTCATTCAATTGCTTGATCTCTTTGGCTCAACTTCATCTTTTATTTATACTCCAATTATGCCTTTTCACCCAAGGGGTCAATCTAAAATGAAAATAATAATTTTAATTGTATTTCACTAAGAAGGTGGGCCAACTTTTGCACATAAATAAATTTATTATATTATTAATACATAGGTCAACCAACCCTTAAAATTTAATATTTTTTTTAAAAATATTTTTAACTAAATAAATATTTTCTAATTAAATCAACTCGACATTAATTCTCCCTTTTGACATCAATGACAACAATATTATCAACAATTGTCTCCTTTGTAATTGATGTCAACCTTACAAAGAAATAATTTGTGATGACAACATGAGCATGATGGTTTTCCTTTCTCTAATGCTCCCCCTTTTTCTAACTCTTCCACTTTTCCATTAGGGGCAAAGGGATGTACAATATTTTTACAATGAAGACCACCTTTTGTAATGCTTCCTCTTTTCATTGGTAACATCATTTTCCTTTTTCCAAAAACTCACCCTTTCTGAAATAAATGGTAATGGGATGCTCCTTACTTTTAATTAGTCGATCTATATTTGAATTGTCTTCTCCACAAATCTGGTAAGATATCACATAATTAGTTCCCCTCAAATTCGTGCTTCTCCTCAAATTTGTGCATGAAGTGCACCTTTCACTATCATCTTTTTCTTAAAATGTTGTTCTTGTTTCCTTCTCCATACTTCTACAAGCTTTCTCTTTTTTGTTCATTGTATCTTCATTGTTCTATTTAGGTTCTATAAGAGAACTTCTACAAAATCTTTCTTTATGCCCATAGTTGTTACATTTGTAGCATATGATATTATAATCTACCAATGGAGCAAATGAGTTGTAATTCCTATTTGTCCACCCATAAGAACATTTTTGTTTCCAACATGATTAATGCAATATTTTACCTTTTCAACTGAACAATCATAATTTCATCAATTTCACAATATCAATAACAAGAACACATGATTTACATATAAATGCTTATGGGAGAAAACCACAATAAAATATTGTTTATATAACACTTCTCTTACGAATTTCATAGGCACCAACCCATAGGACAGACCGATCTCCTCTTGATAATTTGTAGGCACCAACCCACTAGAGACACCAATCCAGACCACTGAACACCAACTCAACAAGAGACAATAATCTCTTTTGATATATGGCACAAACCTCAATCAAGCAAAGTCTATCTTCCTCAAAAAAATGCTCTAACTAATGTGCTCAAATCTTCCCTAAAGTTTGATATAAATCACCTTGAAAGGTCTACTAAACTTTTTCCTTAAGTCACCTTCAAAATCTATTATAAATCCTTCAAAAGTCTTCTCATAAGATCTCCATACATTTTCCCATAAGATTATAATAAATGTGCCCATAGAGTCTTCATAAATCTACTCTATTCTCCTTAATTTTTCTCAAATATTCTATCTAATATGCTTCATAAATTTGCCCCAAACCTACTACAAATCACCTACAAAATTCTACTATTAGACTACTCTTAAGTCTTCTCCACATGTTTTCTAAATTTGAAAGATATTTTATTAAATTGCTTGATGTCTTTTATGTCAACTTCATCTTCTATTTATACCCCAATAGTGCCTTTGCACCCAAGAGGTAAATGTCAAAAGAAAATAATTTTAATTCAACTTTAACAAGGAGGTTGACCAACTTTTGCACATAAATAAATTTATTTCAATTCCCTAGGTATTATTTTATGAAGGAGGTCGACCAACTTTTGCACATAAATAAACTTATTTTATTACAAATACATAGGTTAGCCAACCATTAAAATTCAAATATTTATCTACAAAACTCAATAAATATTTTCTAATCAAACTTCCATTGACATCAATAATAAATAGTCTTGACATTACTTCCCCTTTGACATCAATGACAATACTATTTTCAACATTAATAATAATATAATATGATACATCGTCTAAATCATTGAGAGGTATAAGAGAGTTAATAATAAAATCATCTAGGAATGGTTGTGTATCAAGATCTCCGTATATCTCCCAACCTTAAGTCCAAAAAGCATGAGGGTGCTCATTGTGTGAAATCATATTCAATTTTTCATCACAAACAGTGCAACTAATCACTCTTAGGACACAATCCTTTTTGCAATTCTAAGGAAATTTCTTACCAATTGCACCTATAGGGAAAACACTTGACTATGCAAATGTGGGAGAAAATGAAACAAATAAAGATGTTTTAAAATGTCATCTCCCAATATTTGTAGTTTCCACTTTCCAACATAATCAAAGAAGGATTAAAAAAACCTCATAATGAACTGTGATAGATCTCCAAATTTGCAAATTTTAAAACCTCCAATAGTAATTAAAATTTACCAAATATGACTAAAACTATAAATGAAGCCTCTTGAAAAGGGTAGAAATTCTCGAGATGTCAATATGTCCAAGTAATTAGTCACAATGAGACATTGGAAAAAGATAGATAAAATGTACTTAGTAATATATCTAAAAACAGTGCATGGATAGATCAAAAGAGACCTTAATACATTTCCAACATTACAAGAATCATAAAAATAGGATAAATAGGCAAAAAATTATGAGCCCAGATGTCAAAAAAGGATATTTGACTGCAAATAGCAATGTAATCTAATAGTTTAGAAAAATATGATTATGTAATCTACACCATTAAAATATACATGGAACCACATTTATAACGATATTCTGTTTGCGAAAATTTGACTATTGGATCAAAACTTATGGCAATTTCACTAATGCTTCTAGTTAAGAAAAATAAAACAATAGTCCCTTAAGGGCAATAGCTCTCACATACTGCTTCTTGTGGTGGTTCCTAGTCTTGAGCCCCCCACTAGCTAGAGATGATCAAAGGCTTCAATGCTTGTGACCAATTGTAGAATTCCAAAGACTTAAGTTACAAAAAAATATTAATTTATGAAAGAAAAAATCAAGAGCAAGGAAATAAACAAGAATCCAAGAGAGTTATTTGTAGAGAAGATTGTTACCATAAGAAATGCACAAATTAGGAGCATACACCAAAAGAGCCAAGACAAGGAGACAAAAAGTTTAGAGAGGGGAAAAAAAAAACAAAAAAAACCCCTTGTGAATTATGAATGAGGAAAATCTAGAGAGAGAGAGAGAGAGAGAGAGAGAGAGAGAGAGAGAGACTAATTTACAATAACTTCATAGANAAAGAGGAAAATCTAGAGAGAGAGAGAGAGAGAGAGAGAGAGAGAGAGAGAGAGACTAATTTACAATAACTTCATAGAGTAGAAATGAGGGGCATATATTAAATAGAGATGAGGATAGGAGTTACTAAGTAACTCACCAATCTATGAATGCCAACATTCATAATAGGTGTGTGCAAGGTGGAAACATCCTCTTAAGGAGGATAAACTATTTTCCTTAATAAAGGAATTACAAGAAATTACATGTCCTCCCACTTGGACTTGAGGACAAAATACATGTAGGAATTCCATAAGAATCTCCTAATTAAGTAAATGTAGGTTACCTTGATTTATCCTAAATACAACCAAGGAAAGATTAAATATTCTAACACCCCCCCTTAATCTTTACTTGGCGAGTTTACATCAATGGGTATTAACCCCAAATTTTTACAATGAATTTGAAATTTCTCTTTAGAAAGATGCTTTGTCAAAATATCTGCAACTTGATGTTCTCCTTTGCAATAGACAAGGGACACTTGCTTGTTTTCAACTTGTTCTCTAATGAAGTGATGTTGGAGATCAATATGCTTTGTCCTTGCATGATAAATATGATTATTTTCCAAGGCAATGAAACTTTGGTTGTACACAATACAAAGGTGCAGGCTCTTGTTGAGGTAGACCCAAATCTTCAAGTATTCTTCTAATCCATAAAGCTTCTTTAGAGGATTTAGTACATCCTTTGTATTCAGCTCCAGTAGAACACAGAGAAACAAAATGTTCCTTTTTAATTTTCCAAGAAATGACACCTGAACCAAAAAAGAAAAAATATCCACAAGTACATTGCCCATCATTTGGATCTCCTCCTAGATCGAAATCAGTAAAACCCTTTGAAGTAAAATCACAATTTGTATCATAAAATAAACCAACATCAATAATGCCTTTAATATATCTTAAAATTCTTTTGGAAACTTTGAAATGAGTTTGCTGAGGTTTATACATAAATCTAGAAACTAAACCTACACTATAACCAATATCGAGTCTAGTAAGAGTTAGATAATTTAAACTTCCAGCCAATTGTCTATATAAAGTAGCATCAACTAAAGGAGTTTTCATATCAAGCATCAACTTAGTTCCTAATTCACATGAAATGGAAACATGAACAACATTATTCATCTTTAATTTTTCTAAACAAAAAAAAAAAAGGCCAAAATAAGCCCTTGAAAACTATTAGCAACCAGCTGACCACCAGAAAACCAAGGTCACTGTCCATACTAGCTAAGAAGGACAGTCTAGAAAACAAAACAAAAAGAGACCTAAAAGTAACATCAAATTCCATCTTTCAACTACACAAGGAGAAAGAACCCACCTCTATAGGGTACCAAATTCAAGCCCATAGTAAGCTTTGAAGTAAAAACAATATTCACTAATAGCTGGAGTAGTACTTTCTTGTCAACTAGAAAATAACCTACAACACCATATTTCATCACACAAAAAACAACATAAAAGCACAACGTCCAAAACCAGTGACAAAATCTAAAAAAAAATCATCAACAAGTGGGAATTTGACTCCATCTGTCAGCTGTCACAACACCTCCATAGAACTAGGGATCACAAACAGGACATCCATCACACTCTAGATACCCATAATCCCTTTCTCCATTTCCAAATTCCCATCCTCAGGAAAATCCACAGGGCTCACATAGTCATCCCAGTAATCAGGGTAGTCCTCATCTTCAAGAAAATGACAAGAAGCATTGAAGATTCACAAGCATTTCCCAATCGCTACCAGTCTGGAGCAACATATTCCCTTCAACCAGTACACCCTTGGACAAGCAACAAAAAATAACAACGTCCAAAACTAGTGAAAGGAGCAAAATATCGTACCTCTGTCATTAGCAAATGGGAGAGACCCCATCTGCCAGCTTCCTCAACACATTCGTAACACCAAAAATCCCAAACGGTGCAATAACCATTAAACTTGTCCCAGGAAGGAGCCAAAAAAAAAACCCTTTATCTGAGAAGGTCATTCAAACATACTTTCAAAATAGGAAGGAGGTTCCTCAAGTAAGATCCCATAATAGGTACCACATACCTCCGACTAGACTTATCTTCACGACTAGAGATCACACTTTTAACTCCCTCAAATCCCCCTGCAAATAAGAACTGCACCAAGATAGTGAGCAAGAAAGGGTGGCTAGGAGTCTAAAAAACCGAGACCTCTTCCCTCATAAGAAATCTCCCCTTTAGCATGAAAATCAAACATAGATAGCTACAACACAAAGAGCCAATACAGATACCTTGTTGCACACCAAAAAAATGTTAGGTAGGCAGTACTGTAACAAATGTTGACCCCTATAGAACCAAGCGATCTAACTAGAGTAGGGGATCAAGTAAAAAAAAAGCCTTAGAGGCCCAATAATAACACACAAATGGTGATCCAACCACATGAAATGGTGGGTCAGGAAATCCACTGAGTCTTAAACTCAAAGCTACGATAAATGAAAAAAGAAAAACAAGCCCAACCCATTCACAAAAAAGAGAACTCTAGCAAAAATGCATCCACATAGGATGCACAACAAAACGAGTCGAGCAGAGGCTCGGGACCCAAATAGCAACAAAGGCCAAAGAGGAATCCCCAACCTCGCTAAAATCATTGAAAAGAGGAACACTAGAGAAGAGATGCACAACCAACACTTGCCAAAACCTCTTAGATCCTCCTGAATCATCATCTTCATACCCATCCTCCCCCTCTACATCGATAAAATTTGAAACTCCCCCACCGCTCCTATTCCCGCTCATCGTTGTTTCCCATCTCTATAAAATATGATTTAATTACACCAACAATGTTGATAGTGTGGGATTGCTATACTTACGCTAAGATGCACACCTGCATCAATACACCACATGGTGGAAGGATACTTCCATTAAGTACGTTAAAGAAAATATATAAGAGAAAAAATCAAAATAGTTTTCTTCTCTAAAAAGCAATTTAATAAAAAATAATATAATATTATCTTTAATATTTTAATAAAGTTGCGTGACTCACAAAAATACCAAGAATTGACTGTTTAAAAAAGCAAAGTTGAGATCACACCTTAAATAACTTTGATACAATTATTATCTCTTAATTCTTAATTTTTAATAAAAATATTTGTTTAACTTTAATTTATTTGTTTAACTTTAATTCATATTTTTTTTAGCATCGACCAATCATAAATAAAGAAAATACAAAATTATTTGTTATCTTGGCGAAAACAATACAATAATATTCTCACCATTTCTTCTACAAATAAGACAAATAATAATGTGTGACATAATAGAATGAATCCAAACATCAAGTCTATTATAAAACATTTAAAACATAAAAAGTTACACAAAACTAATACAATTACCATTCTCTTTAAATAAATTTAATTCAAACTTCAATTATAATTTCTTCTACATGATGACATATAATGGTGGTTTACACATACAACTCACCGAGGGAAGATACAACAACTCAGTGATGACAACACTTGTGAATGGTTCATGAATGGGACAAGAGTTAAATCAAAATATCTTGGCTTAATGGGGACCAAGATAATCATTCTATAATGAGTTACAGTCTCCCTCACCATCCATGGTTCTATTCTTCTTTTGATTTTATGTTTGTGGGTCCATACCTATAAAATGATAGCTTTTTGGATATATGTGGTTTCAAAGGATGTATAATGTTGAGCTTGTCATTGAAAATGTGAATGTGGTCACCTAAATTTTGAGCATGTTGACTTCTTATGCTTTCATTTGGTAGTTTATTATTATCATTTCAATAATGGCCAGATAAGGATTTAGTTGTATCTTTCATGTTGGGTACATATTATTCAACTTTCAAGGGATTAAACCACAATATTCTTAAATATAAATGTTCAAATTTGATATTATGAATCATATTTTTTAATAATGAATGTGCATGTTTTATATTTTTATATTTATTTTTAAATGTTAGGTAATTTTTTTACGTAATCAATAATGCTAGTACGATATGTCTTTTGGTTCCACACGAAACACTTTTGATCCAAAATTATGAACTAGTGAGGTCACAAATAAGAGACCTCATATCTAATTATTAATGTAGAGGCTCAAACCTCTGAGTGCATTCGATCAAAGAAAGCACAAGCCTACAATCAAAATGACCCAACAAATGTTTGAACCTGGTGGTCACAACAACAATAGGATCACTCAACCAACACATTATATGATAAACTCTTTGATATTTATTTTTTAAATATTGTAATCATTATTTAAATATATATATATTTTTTTGGATCGGTAAAGGCCTAGGCCAAATAATTTTATTACTCAGAATAAAAGGTTACATCTCTGTTCGGTGCGGGCACTGGTAGGAAAGAACGGAGGAAAGAAAACCTCCAGTCTTGCCCGGGACCAAGTCCGAAAAATAAATACATTTTACAACTAAGTGATTGTAGTTCAGAGGGCATTCCCCATTTAAAATAAACTTACATTTTTCATAAGAACTAATTAAAATACAAATTTAGGAGCTTTTAATTGTGATCAGATATACATCTCAACATGAGTCACTATCCTTCCATTCTTGGTTATAACTTTGCCATATCCTTTATCGTTGTCCTTGGCTAATGCTTCGAGAAGATCTTAATTTACTGTTGATAATACCTACAAAATGAAGTTCTAAACATTCTTCCATATCTAGGCTAGTTTTATTCGATGTAACTAGAGAGAGCTTATACAAAGAATTAGAAAAATCAGGTAGATATAATTCCTATAGCGAAAATCCTCCACTTACTCCTTACCTAGTGAAGGCAATTTTGACAGTTAGAATAAAAAAAGAGAGATATTAGTTAATATAGTATCAACATTATATAGAAAAAAACAACATCAAAGCAAACATCATTTTTTACTTCTATGCTGATTTACTCTTGGAATCCCTTAATAAATGTTTGTCCAAAGTTTCTATATCTTTCACGTAGGCCATATAAAAGGCTTGCTGAGGCATCAACAAAAAAATATTAAAAGATTATCAGATTTAGTTCTGAAGTCATAGTTCAGAATAAATTGACGGAAGGTTATGAAAGAGATATAACAATAATGATAATGGTTTTCCATATTATTAGTATGGCTAAGCATATATATAAATACACACACACACACACACACACACACATTTGTGTCTATTTATGAAATTATATCTACCTCTATACATTCATATGTGATACAAGGTATTCATAAATAAATTATTTATTGATTAATGCAGTTTTTCAAACCTTAGTTACGCCCAAAGCTCTATACATAATTAAGACGGTCATCAGATAAATAATTCTTTATCCCTTAATACCTTTTCTAGCTGAGATGGCAATATGCGAAGATTAAACCTTGAAATCAAACTTAGAGTCTAGAGGGAAAGAAGGACATCAAAATTAATTAAAGTAATGAAATGCAAATATAACAGTGGTTAAGGTTACAGAAAGTAGAGTACAACATAGGCAGCCAATATAACACTTAACTTCTAGAATCTAGATAGAAAAAAATGACATTTCTTCATCCTTTCA
The DNA here is from genome assembly GCA_018584345.1 of Thuja plicata. NCBI lineage: Eukaryota > Viridiplantae > Streptophyta > Pinopsida > Cupressales > Cupressaceae > Thuja > Thuja plicata. The sequence goes on from MU223850.1 coordinate 1,878,722, forward strand.
TTATTCCTCAACACCTACACGAGATGCAACTTCAATAGGAGATTCAATTATTTGTCTTTTATTACTATGATGATCTTCTTCTTCCAACCATACCTCAATCAGTTCCTCACAATCAAAATCGTCAAAGCATAGCCTATTTGTTTCCCCTACATCGTCATTGTGCCAATAAGAGTAGAACCACTTTCTCTCATTAGGAATCCTCAGGTGTATAAAGGCCATTAAGAAGTCCAGGTTTCTCTTAATAACTGGTTCTCTAAAAAGAAAGGCATGGAAATATTCAACAATCATGATGGGATAGGTGGGTGCTGGTCTACCATTGATTGCTGGAAGATCATAGAACCTAGGCATAATGATCGTACAATCTACTTTTATGTTTTGAATAACTTTATCAATGTTGCCTAAATATTTCCTTTTAAAAATTTGCGAGCATAGTCTTCCAATGTTCTCTTTCCTAGAGTCAACATAAATGAAAGAGGCAATGAACATAGAAAGAATTTTCGTATTGACCCTATATCTGTCTGTGTTCGAAAGGAATTCACGGCCTAATATTCTATATACCACCCTGAGAACAATGGATTGAGAGTTTAATAAGGCATATTTGAGACGTCTTATTGTGATTTCCCCATCGAAGGCTATTTGAGTATTGGAGCTAATTAACTTGATTGGGGTTGTCATAATGCTTCAGACTCAGATAGCAGAAGATATGCTTTCGACATCTCAATAGGAGGCCTAATAAATAGCAAGGTTAACTCAATCAGGAGATGAAACATTACCTCCCAATGCAGATTACGCTATGCCAATTAGACACATGGGCATTTTCAAGGAAGCGAGTGGGAACATGGGGAGATGTAAAGATATCATTTTCCAAAGGTAACGATTAAATTTTTTTGCATTAGGTATGTACTTCACCCCTAAGTGTTATAGTGTGGTTTGGGGAAGCCTATCCTAACAAGATACGAGATATAGGATAGGGAAGGGATCCTCATAATCTTCTGCCCCAACGACCCCAACTAAAGAATTACTTATTAGGCTAAGCAGATTCTCAGATGAGTCGTACTTCTTAAAATCTAAAGTCCAGATTAAATATTGTCACTCCTTTACTTTAATTGCAGTATGTATATTAAGACACTCCTTTAATCGCGACCAATCTAGTTTCAAATTTTCCTTTCATAGATCCTTGGTTAGTAGGTTTCGATGAATTTCAGTGTTTACATTGTGTATGTATTTCTATATATGATATGTATTTATGTATATTTATTACTATAGCGAGAGATATTGTAAACGAACATAAGATGGTAAGGTTATAGTGCCAAATCTTAGCATATATTTGTATTTAAGTGTTCTGTATGAAGTCTTATGTGTATGTAATTTTATATATGAATAAATGTCTTAACATAATATATATACATATATGATTGTTTATATATATACATGAATTTGTCTATATTAATATATTAATATAAATATATATCAAGAGCACTATATGAAGTCATATATGTGTGTATTAGTATATGTATAAATGTATATATATAAATGTATATATATATAATATATCCATATTTAAATGTATATACATATATATACATATATATACATATATATATATATATATATACATACATATATATGTGTGTGTGTGTGTGTGTGTGTGTAGATACCATCAGGTTTCCACTAGCTAGGAGATTATAAAGTTTACAACTATCAAAATATTCTAATCATATTGTATAGTTATAATATACTAATTAATGAAATAAAGATATAGATTTATATATATTTTATATATCATATAAGACTATACCTCTCTATTTTAACCTATATATCTAGCAGTCAAGAATTTTACTATAAGTATTTGAGCTATGAAAACAAGAGAACCAATTCTCCATATTTGAGTAGAAACATATATACATAGATCACAATCCTCCAGTATCTTAACGAGGGAATTAGCTTTATATAGTGAGGGTGCTAACAGTCTATACCTTATGCACCCTACTTAAAGAGAGTTAGGTCAATATTCACTTGCTGGGTTTTGAGAAAACCAAATAATGTTCAATACAGGTACTTGTTTAAATGTAAGGAATTAATACTTTCGTTAAGAAATGCCAACCAAGTCTATAGGCTTTCACTCCCTAAAATACACAGATTTAATAGTTGGGTGAAATGAGGTTCAACCTGTGTTCAAATTTATTGTTCAAATTTCTTTTAGGATACTATTCCGGCCTAGTTCAAAAATTTCCTATCTCTACTATTATCTAGTTTTCCTTCACTATCCCTATAGAGACTGCTCACATTACGGCCCCCAAGAAACCCTTATAACAAGGAACATCTGTCAAGATAGTCTTAGGGTTTACCTTATGCATAAATTACATGAACATAGATACCCATATAAAAATCATGAAACTGTCCTTACACAAATGTCAACTAAATAATCCATCTATGCTACCAGACATTATTTTTTAAATTTTATACCTTCTATTAATAATTCACAAAAGGAAATTACAAGACTGTAATCTTTCATATAAGTCTATAGATAATTCTTGTAAAGTTTTTAATACACTGAGACTTGTATGAAAACTAGTAGTATGACTACATAAGTATCTACATCAGTCATATATATAAGAAAGCTTACAAATAGCTATGCCGATAAACCCTATATAAGTTCGCAGATTACTTTGGAAACGAGGCTATTGCCACAAAAAACCTAAAACCTTTTTATAGAGAAGCCTCCCTTTAAACCTTATGCAGCAAATCACAGCTCCATTCACCTTCATTTGTTATTTAAATAATTGTTGTAGTGTCTAATTTGATTTATTTGATATATAAGTTGATATTTAATTTGAATTTGTTAGTTAATTTTTTGATCTATTATTTTAATTGGGATCAATTTTAGTTTTAGATCTTATATCAGTCTAAACTAGATCATATACCACACTCCAAACTAGAAATTGTGTTGGATCACATGAATTAATTCAACAAATTCAAATTTCAAATATCACACTCTCAAGACAACTTTACTAAAATTAATTGTTAAAGTAAAGGTCCATGCACCAAACACTTCATGTTTATCAATAAAACCTTTATAAACAATCTTAGTTCATTACCAAAGAATTAAATAATCTTAAAACTATCTCAAATAAGCACTTGAAAAGTACAATAGCACTTTGGAGTTCTAGTTTTCATTACCAAAGCATTAAATAATCTTAAAACTATTTCAAATAAGCGCTTGAAAAGTACAATAGCACTTTGAAATTATAGTTTTCATATTTTTAAATATTACATTTTTCTTGACATGTGTATGATTTTGTAAAACTTCTTAAGATATTTGATTAGTAGAAAATAAGTAAAAGATTTCTATCTTAAATCATATTAAAATGTGTTTTTATACACCATTTTCTTAGTGACAAAGGGCATTATTATATTGTAAGAAGTCACATTTATCATAGATGAAATCATACTATGAAGACAAATTCATATAACACAATGTAAGCATATAAATAAAGATTCGTCAAAATTTTCAATATATATATTAGAAACATGTTCAAAATCTTAATTAATTACAAAATACCAACTAGTCAACATTAAAATATTTTCAATCTATCAAATTTCAATTTGATATGCTTCTATATCTATATCTATTCCCATGTATCTTTCTCTCTTTACCCCCCTCTCTCTATTTATCCCTATATATACCTCTCTCTCACCATCTCACCATATTACAAACATAACATGAGCCTATTAGCAATACAAATTGATTATCTTCTTGATTCAAAGGTTTTTTTTAGTTATGATTGGATCCTTGTAGGTGGACGCATATTTGATTTGAAGCTATCACTTCTCCATTTATACCGTAAGCACCATCATATTCTAAATGGCCTACTATTTGACCTTGTGCACTACACAAATTTTTACAAAAATCCAAAATTTTCCCTAATTTACTATACATGCCTCTTCAGAATACCCATTGCACACAAAACTGAAATTTCTAGTTTATTTTAATTAGATCTATACTGGATTATGAGACTTTATTATTTTCCCTCATGATTCCAAATGCTTCAAGTTATATCTTACCTAGCATCATACAAGTGAATGGATATGGAAACAAGTGAACATATTTTATACAATGTTGTGAAAGATTAAAAAAAAAACATTTTAAGAGTAAAACTTATTTAGTTAAAATTTATTCAATTTTTTATTAAATAATATTTTAAATCATCATTGTATTATAATATTTTTAGACTATATAAATTTACATAAATAACATTTATAATTATCTCAATTTATATTGTGAAATGATTTAATTTTAAAAAAATTCTTATAAAATAGAAAATAGTTTAAGTTGAAGTTTTTAATTATTTTAAATATATATAATTTAATAAATATTTATGTATAGAGAAAAGTGTTTTATATTACTTTTATGTGTTACATTGTTATGTATGGATGTTTTAAATATATTTTATAATTTAGAAGTCCCTATTACTTAAAATATTTAAAATAATTACTATTTCTTATAATGTTTTTGATTATAGAACAGGTTTTGAAGGGACTTGAAACCCTTTATAAAAGTAAGAGACTAAAGATATGACACAAAACAAGAACCCTTACAAAAAAAGCTTCCTAAAAGAAGAGAGACAAAATACCGGTAGAACCCAGCCAACAAAAACCTAGCAAGGAGCCAACAAAACAAACAAATTAGGGAACATACCAAGAAACCTTAGGGAAGACTCTTCAAGGCCTCTGCAGCTTCAGCCTCCAAATGAGTCATGTTGATGACAATTTTCTTCAGATCTAGGATGTCCCGGGGTGCTTTTTCTAACTTTCNTTTCAAATTTCCTTGGTTCTTTTGCTCAAACCAGTATCCTCTTCCTCCTCTTTTTCTCTGTCAACAACATCCACATCAACCACCATTTTTGTCAGGGTGTCTATTTTCCATTTTGGTCACCATGGTGTTGAGACTCTTAGTCGTGCTCTTATTAACTTTCTAACTCAGGGTAAAGAGAGGTAAGGTTATCGTTAATGATCTTAAGATTACCTTCCAATTCCTAAATTCTCCCTTCATAACCCTTCTTCACAGCTTCCATAGTATCGAATATCTTATGTAGTCACTTAACTAGGGGCTTCTTCTCTACTTAATTCTATAATCCATTACAATTATTTTCCTATTTATTTTCTTTCTCTGGTTCATTCCTTGAACCATCAATACCCTTGTCCTATTTGTTGGTAATCTCCCTCAGCTTGATGTTAATCTCATTAATCTCAAAAAATACCTATTTAATCAGTCTAAAATTCTCCACGATCCCATTACGAGCTATGGATAACGCATCATCTAGATATTCTTAATCAAGGTTGAGATAATGACAACCAACATTAAAGTCCAAGGATGTCTCCCTTCTTTATCCGTGGCAGGATGAGAGTCTTAAAAAGTACTATGAGAAGAGGAGTCTGACGTAGTGTTGTTCTTAGAAGAAGGGAGATGTTCCTTTTCACTTTACACTTCTCTTTCTTCCTTTGTGGTTCAGAATCATAATCATCCATGTTGTTATTCCATTCCTCCTCTGAATATATCATCCCCAATTCCTCATCATCAGAAATAGAAATAGGGTGAGCATTGGAAGAACAAGGAAAGGATTTCAAATACTCATAAATTAACAATGATAAACCCTCATGTAGGATCAGATTATTCTTGGGGTTCTTCATGTGATCCCTTAATTTGACATTAACCAAAGAAAGAAAGAAGGGAAATATATTCTAGCTTTGTGTTTGAAATTTTTAAGAAGAACAAAGTGGTGGCCAAAATCCCTAGTGAAGCGACCATCCAAAGTAAAGTATTGCACAATTATCTTCAACACAACTTGAAAAATTGACTTAATTTGAGAAGTATCATAACTAAGCTTGGAAACTTTAACCAAATCCTCTCTCTCCTTTTCCTCTTTAAGGAATTTCTTTACGACCATGTCTAAAAATTTCCTATCCCTAAAGAAATTGGTGCCATCAATAGAAAGACCAATGACCTCCACAATAATACTTTCATCAATGTTAAAATTCCTCCTAAATAGGGTCATTTTCCTATCTTTCTAACCCTTTTCAACCATTTTCGTGACCTTAGGATCCCATCCATGGGGTTTTTCAATAAAAGGGGTAACTCCTCCCCTCTTCAGGGTTCTCAATATAGTGGCTTTAATCTTCAAATCCTCTCAGTCAATGGGTTCCACTCTCCTTCTATCCCTGCCCATCATCATAGTGTTGATGACAATTCTGAATAACACCAATAGAATCATAGAAAAAAAGTGTGAAGAAAATGCCTCTAAAAACACCTATAAATCATGGGAAAAGATACATTAATAATTACTAAAAGATCCCACAATACCCTCCTCACTCCACATGACTTTGGCAATAAAATCCAACAATACTAACAACATTTTAATTAATCCATAGGGAAATGAGCACTCCATTCATGTATCATGTCATACCTCATCAAATAAATGACCTCCTCCTTCCAATAATCTCCCACTTGCATGTCATACAATCATGATCATGAATCCCCTCATTGGAAAAGAAATTTGCCACTCCGTTCGCTTCACAAAAGACATGGGAAATATAAACCTTATAAAAAGGATTGATAATATCCACCTATTGTTTGATCCACATTTCAATGGCCCAAGATGAGTTTTGGACACCCTTGAGGCATTTTATAATGTTATTGGAGTCCCCTTGTAACCATACCCTTTTACAATTAAGAAGTTTAACGATTCTTAATCCATGTAAAGCCGCAATAAATTCATCTAGGTGGTTAATCTAACAACCCAAGGGGAGTGCCACCTTTCAAAGAAACCTACCATTATCATCCCTAACCACTCCTCCATACCCAATCAGCCCAAGGTTTCCCTTTTCCACCCCATCAAAGTTGAATTTCACCTATTCAGGAGTACGAAGAGTCCAATAGGCATTATCTCTAGGAATTTTGATTGGTCTAAAAGCAAAGGAAATATGTCCTTTAATCTTCCAGGAAGAAGCTACCCAATACTCATAATAAGAACACAACTTCTTATCCCTTCTCTTAAATTTAGCACTCTCAACATTAAAATTTTCCACAATGGCTCCGAAAATTTTAGGAAAAATAAGATTTAGCATCAGGGATACATCCCTAAAGATTTTGTTGTCGTGCTCTTTCCATAACCCCCAAGACACATGGGAGAACATGAAGGATAGAAGAGCTTCATTAGATGTAGGAGCCTTCCATTGAGAGAAAAAATTTAGGATAGAAGAGGGAAAGACCCAATCCAAATTCCAATGATGCAAAATGAAATAATATACCTCATGAGAAAAGGAACAATTTAGGAATAAATGAAAGGAAGATTCAACATAAAAAAACAAAGAAATCATCCATTAGATAAAGAAAGGCCTCTCTTGCAGAGATTTTCAAGTGTTAACAACTTATTTAAAACCAAAATTGAAGAAAACATGTTGACCTTGAGAGTAAGGGAATTCAACCACACACGAGCCCAAAAAGGAGGAGGAGACATAGGATAAAGAAAAAAAGAGGTTGTTGAAGAAACTAAGAAGACACCCAAAGGTGAAGCCTTTCAAACCATTCTATTCTCCATCAATTTATGATTGGTGATGATAGAATTCAAAGAAAATTGAACATGCAACAAATCATTACTGTTACCCTAATTTACAACATCAATCAAAATAACCACAAATAGGAAAAAAATGCATTTTTAGAAGAGTCCAATTAATACTATCCTTCATATATTATTAATTAACATTTTACCATTACATTCATTGTCAAAGGTTATCATTTGTGCTCTAAGAATTGATCACATTCCAAAGTTTCAAAT
>MU223850.1:1956159-1967298 GCA_018584345.1 Thuja plicata
TCTTCTCATAATGCAATTTGATTGCATTTCCATCAGTGGTTAGACTTTGTGAACTTGCAGTTAGATCGGATTCGATCTTTGAAATCTTGTCATTTTTATCCTTAGTAAATTTCTATAAAGTGCATAGATTTTGTATAAAGGATCAACTTCAGTAATGATTGGATCTAATTCATCTGATAACTCTGAAAGCTTTACCTTATTCTCTGTCACTTCTTGGCTGATCTTTTCTATCAGTTTGTATTGAAACTTCTATTCTTCTCGCTCCTTAATTGCCTTTTCTGCATCTACATTCTGTGTTGTGATGGCTTTGGTGAGGATGGAAAGTTGATCTAGAATGGGAGCATTGTGATCAATATCTATTTTGGGAACTATCTGGCTTAAGATGTCCCTTGTGTTCTCTAGTACCAATGAATATTGGTGCTTCTTCTTAAGCTTTTCTTGCAAAGCTTTCCTTTGATAGATTTCTCCATATTCTTGGAGAGATTCAAAATCTAATGCAGTTGGGTCACATTTCAGTATTTCAATTATCTCATCAATTGTGACTTCCAACTTGTTCTTCTTTGTTTTCTTCTTTTTATTCTGTGATCCACGTGTATGCAGAACCAAAGCCAACTTTTCTGCTTGGTTTGATGTGCTACTTGATGACTTTTGTGGTGTTATACCTTTCTCTTGCTGCTTGGTGTTTGCATGTCAGTTGTCTGAGGATGTCTCCTTATCAACCTTTGGTGTATCTACAGCTACACCTTTTGTGTCCTTTGGCATGGTATCAACTGTCTTTTCTTGCTTATCTTTCTCTTTTTTCACTTCTTTATCTTTTATCTGTGCATCTTTCTCGGTGGCATCTCCATCTTTTTGTTCTCCATCGATGACATTTTGTTCATCGGTTGTGTCCTTTTCATCAGATGTATCTTTTTTCTCATCATTACCCTTGTCCTTGGGTATGCTTGCGTCAGGCTCAGGGGTCTTCTCCTTCTGTGAGATAATATTGATTTCTTGAATCAGTAATGGCATCTAGCTTGGTATGTGTACTTGTGCAACATCAATTGTAGTGTTTTGTTCATCGGTCTGGTCCTTGACAACAGTGAAATATTCATCTTTTTTAATTTCATTTGAAGGATCATTGGTGATGTCAATAATATTATTATCTACAGTAGTGTTCAGCCATGTCTCATCTGCAACATCCATATTCTTGTTGCTTGTAGTGTCTAATTCTTCTTTGTCCAATTCTACTATTTTGACATCTTCATCATTGATAGTTATATGTTTGGTGCTCTGTGTAGCCTAATTATCCTTGGTCTATTGAGTTTTGGTAGGAGTAATTTGGGGCTCGAGACTTGTATCTATTTTAGGAATATCAAGTATCTTTCTCCATTTGGCTTCACTCTTTCTGTCTAGGTGCAGTAAATGTCCTTGAAGCACTTGGTAGGCTCTCAACATCGGTGAGAACCATTCGGAGTGAATTTTCATCATCTTTTTAATCTCCTCCAATTTTTATTCAGGAGGCATTACATATACTAGGGCTCTTTCCCTAATCTCTTTCTCAGAGTGCAAGGCAAATGTCCATCTTACCGATAATCTATCTTGAAGTTCTTTTGGCATATTATCTACCAGTTGTATTGGGAGATATTTGATTATGCACATCTTTTTTATGATTGCCTCCTCAATCTTATTTTGATCCACTGGATCCAATGTTATCCATTTCTTTATCTTTCTATCATTGACTGTACCTGATTTGATGATTGAGGCACACACTTCATCAATTGTTTTAGGAATCTTATTCTTTTCCTTTTGAACAGATTCATCTTGTTCAGTGTCCTCAATGTCTTCCCTAGTTCTCATGAACTTTCTTCTCTTTGTTGGCCCTCTTTTTTGTGTTTGAGGTTTCTTCTTATAGGTCCTAACTTGAACTTTCTTTAATCGTGAAGGACTTGTGTCCTTTTCTATTTGACTCCTTGTCCTTGTAGTAGCTGTATTCCTAGGATTCTTAGCTGGTGGAGGTAATGGTGTATCTAACTCTATAGATGCTAAGTCACTCTCCTTCTCATCTTCACCGATGGGTGAATGTCCCTCAGTTTCTTCTATCTTTTCAGTTTCTTGTTCTATTACCGATAGCCTTTTCTTTAAGTTCTTGACCATCTTGTCTTTCCTCCTATCAATTTTCTTTACAACCAAGCCAATTTTGATTCTTTCTTTGGCTTCTTCATAAGTGCCAAACTTGGGTTGTGTTTTATCTAATGGCTCATTTATTAATGCATCAATTTCATTAGATGCTTGATCTATGTTTACCTCATAGTCAAGTGGAGATAGCCATGCTATTCTCAGTACAACTAGCTTGATGTATGTGTAGTCAGTGTTTACCATGAAACATATATCAGTCTTGAACTTTTCAATTATTTGTTCTGGGATCCTTACTCTCTTTTGCATTCTCTCCTTGAATCTAGCAAAGTATTCATCCATTACTGACTCAAAATTATCTCCTAGTGATTTTATAAACTCACTAATCTGTATGGTTACTGGTCTTGTTGTATCCCATTGCACATTTCCTATAGATGGGAAAGATTCTTGGAAATAGAAGAATATGCACATGATAAGTGAACCAAACTTACATGAATTTGACTTTGCATTTCTTATTGTCTTCAAGTTCTCTTCTAACTGCTTGAGTAGAAGTTCTGACATATCCAAAAGAATTCCCTTCTTGACAATCTTGTATTCTATATCCACTGCTCTGGATGCAATGTTTTTCATCCTGCTAGCCTGAAAGAACTTGTTTCCTAAGACACATGCTCCAAATTTTAGTTCATCATCAGTAATGGTGGATACCTTAAGTCCTCTTCCATCACATTTAGCTCTTGTGTTCTTCTCAATGTCAGCTTTAGGCAAGTGCTTCAATACCTTTACCTTATCATTTATTGGATAACCAGTGACAACATCTATAACATATCTTGTTATCGGTTTAGGCTCATCCAGCCATAGCTTTTGGTCATGTATCTTTCTCAGTACTAACCAAATCCATTCAGTTTTGAATTCTTTCAAGAACCATAGGGCATTTGTGAGCCCTTTTACTTTGATGTGTTTGTGCTCTTCCTTGATAGTGCCATCATCATTGCATAGATTCTTGAAAGATAGCTCAACCTCCAGGTCTCCAATCTCTACAATTTTGTAGTGAATGTATGCTCGCACGTCTTTGACATGCAAAACCCTAGCTGGTATTCTTGAAAATGCTCCAACATTGTCGGGTTGTGAGGCAATCTCTGGACATATCTTATAATGTGGTTCCTAATAGGTTGAGTTCTTGATAAGATTGATCTTTTTCTTCTTGACACTCTTTAGCTTAGTGGTTCTTGATGTGGTCGCCATGGATTCTAAAATTAGGGCTTTTCCATAAATGATAAACAGAGTTCTCAGTTTATACCGGTACTTACTTTAACCTCTGTAGCTATAAGTGATATGCTCGGAGTGCTTTGAATCAAGTTGGAGTCACTCTATAATGTTGTTACTTTGTGCTCTAGTATTGCTCTGGTTGATTCACTCTAATCTCTTAGTGAAAAATGAAACCCTTCCATCATCTATTTAAGAACTTTTCCCTAAGTTGAGTCATTAATGCTCAACCACTCCTTGATGTGTGAAGATGGATTTTTTGGGTGATACACTAACTTCTCTCTTGGTGATAACACGATGCTTCAGGCAATCATTTAACTTGTTTCTTTTACCGATGGCTTTTAGTGTTTGGCGAAGACAAGTTTATACACTTACATGATTACCAACGAATCTCGGTTTACATTAGCAACTCAGTCTTTATGTGTTAACCAATGATTCTCGGTAAGTGAGGGCAACTCAACTTTGAATGTATACTGATGCATTTTGGTATGTATTAACTGATGAAATTATTTTCACAGAATTATAACAAGTAATACCATAGTGCATCTATAATCATGCTAATTTGGCATTTCAACTATGTATAATGAAACTGATGCAAAATATGACTTGGTGTAATGTAGTTCCATACTTGTCCTGCTTAGGTGGGGGTGGTGATGTCACCAAATCCATTGTATAAGGTGTCACCATTTGCATTGCTTGGTCCAACTTCATTAGTGTTTTTAGCTTTCCTCCACATTTTGTTTCTCATCTTCCTGATGTCTTCAATAGTGTTTCCATTGGAAAAGGTGTTGGTCTCTATTATTCGGTCTCTACAGTCTTTCTTGAGATGACCAACTTTATGACTGTGTAAACATGCCATTCTGGGGTTACTCCAGCCTCTATACTTTCTTGTCCATTGTTTCATACTATTTGTAGCTATGTGATCAAATATTCCATATGTTGTACAATCTTCCCATGTATTGTAATCCCATACCTACTGGTTACCGACTCTTTTCGGTTGATAGGCAGTCTCTTGACCTTTCAGCTTCCATGCTTGCTTTTTATTTTTCTAGCATTCAAGAGTTGTGTGTGTAACCACCTAGATTTGGTCTTCTCTGACCATAGACCCTATTTTCCCTAAGTGTGATCATACCCACAATTATGTCCAGACAACTCTTCAATCAGCTGACACCATTCATTCAAATCAGATTTAATCTCCTAAGTGATCTAATCACTAATTTTTATTAATCATCTTAGCCAATCAAACCAATCAATTCAATTCAAATCAATACCTGGCTAAGGTAGTTAATCTAAAGGGAATTCATGAAATCCTAATCATATCTCATCACTTGCAAAATCAATCCCCTAGCCGAATTTATTCAATTTGGCTATAGTCCTAATTAATTATTACAAAGCAATAAAAAGCTTAAATGATTAATTAAATCCCTATTATTGAGTGAATATGTTATTACAACAATTCATTTCATTAATATTCCCCCCAACCTAACCTATCTTAACTACCCAACCATAAGTTCAAACTCATCCCAACCCCTTCTCACATGCTAATTCTTCTTAATTAGCTAATTAACCCTAATTAGCAAATCCCCCCTCCACTCATTCTCTCTCCTCCCATCTCTATCTCCTTAATCACCTGTCTTAAACCTTAATCCTAATCCTAAGCTACCCTCAGGCTTGACCTTAAACCCTCACCCATGCTTCTTTAACCCTCACCCATACCTCATTAATGCTTTCATAAATGAAGCATTAATGGCTCATACACATCCTCTTCCACACTCCTCATTAATGAGTCTTACACTCTCATTAATGGAAGCCCTTCTAGAGTCTTCTCCCCTTCCTCCATTTCTTCTATAAATAGGGCTCAAATGGCCCTTAAATTTGAAGCCTTTGATTTTTGAAATAGATTGTTGTAATGCTCCTAATTTTGAAGAGTTGAAAGTGTTGTTATGCTACTCATTTTCATATAGATTTATATTGCATCACAGTTTTGATACCTTGCATTGTTATAATCTTCATTTCTAGAGCTAGGATGCATGTTTCTTAAGCATATTTCTTATGATTTTGATCGTATTTAGGCTTTATAGTTTTTTTTATTTGAATCTTCGATTCTTAGGTTGTATATGTCACTAGAATATGCATAATTCGAAGGCTATTATGTCATTTTTCATACTCCTAGATAGGAAGCAATAGATCGATTTTGGTGATTGCTATGTTTTCTAATATTTTGTTTTCACTAATGAAATGATCTATTGAAGTGTTGTGTCTCTCTTAACAGGTACAAAAATCACACACACATCTCTAGCACCAACCATAGGGAAAGATTGCTCAAAATTTCACAAAATTCTGTTCTCTGCCCTTGACATTTTCAAAATTTACAGGTAGTTTATCATTTCCGAGAGCAACTTATCATTTCTGGTCAATATTTTATCATTTCCGGGTGCAAGTTATCATCTACGGTATATCTTTTATCATTTCTAGGAGTTTTAATATCGTCTGCCGCTGCATTTCTAGAAGGTAAAATCTGGCCTTAAAATCATTTTTGGTAGCTTATTTTTTTGTTTTTGGTACGTGTTATCATTTCGCATAAAAGGATTATCATTTTGGGTGAAGATTATCATTTGAGGTCAAAATTGTATCATTTTTGGTGTTTATTGTTTTGGGTCTCTGAATTATCGTTTGGCGTCCAGAGAGAAAAAATACAGAGTTCTGTCATTGACAAATTTAATTTCTAACTTACTAACATGGTTGTTTTCGTGATTGTGATCCTATTTTTAGCAGCCTAACTTATGTTTGTAGATTGATGTTAGAGCTAAGAGAGAGAAAAAAGGATACTAACTTGTGGTTTTACAGANGGTCAAAATTGTATCATTTTTGGTGTTTATTGTTTTGGGTCTCTGAATTATCGTTTGGCGTCCAGAGAGAAAAAATACAGAGTTCTGGCATTGACAAATTTAATTTCTAACTTACTAACATGGTTGTTTTCGTGATTGTGATCCTATTTTTAGCAGCCTAACTTATGTTTGTAGATTGATGTTAGAGATAAGAGAGAGAAAAAAGGATACTAACTTGTGGTTTTACAGATTGTTGATCCCTCATCTTGACTTCTACTCTTTTTTTATGCTTTCAAAACTAAAGACATTTTCCAAATCTTATACTAAATTGACAAGAGGAATATGCTCTTTTCCTTTTTAAGGAAAATCAGAAACTCACAAGTCAATTTATGATTTGAAAGGAATTTTGTGGCTCAATGAACAATCAAAGCATTAAAATTTTGTGGCTCAATGAACAAGTTCAATCGTTTAATTCAATTTGTATCAGTAATTGAACAAGCAAAGCACTAAGAACTGTGGTTAACTAAACAATCCAAATTTTCTTTCAAGTAATTATGTTTTCATTAACTTAGGAATATCTAAATCGATCTCAACATAGCTTGAAGGAATGAACATTGATTTGCGCATTTTAGGAGAAAATGACATGGACTAGGAGAGTATGCTCTTCTTCTTTTGAAGAATCATAAATCTAGAAATCCTAAGCTCGCTAATCCTTTGTATGCTTATTTAATAGTAGAGGACCTTCTGGTTGAGAAAAAAATCTCCTAGGAATGACCCAAGTGAGGACAGGTTTTATGCCAACCCTCCCAACTCACTATAAATAATTGCTTCCTCGTAGGCCAAAGCCTCGGAAGATGGAATTAGTTTTATTCCTGGAATTTTGACATCATTCCTTGAGCATGCTTGGGTATGTGTAGAGCGGAGCCACTCAACTCTTTCTTGAGAGACTACACATATTTGAGTACTCATAGGGCTATACACCTCAATTTTTCCTTGTGCAATTCTATGGAAGATGGTTTCAAATGGATTGCCCCATCATAAACAATGATCTTTGTAGACAAACTTCCCGATTCATCTCTGAAAGGGTGATAATCCTTGTGCAAGGAAAAAAGTAATTTCCCCAAGACACTTGTCATATTGTGCCCTCACTTGCATTTGGAGTCAGCTAATACAACATCATGACTGGAGCCATTGCGTGCTTGGTGATGGTTGTATTCTGATTAGCATTTGAGTGTGTACCTAACTCAACGAGCAAGGATTTTCATGCTCTACCTAGAAAATAGGGCATACAAATGTGTTTTTTCAACCTTTAACAATGCAAAAATGCTTGATGTAACTAAAAATAATTAAAAAGATAACACCTTCAAACAAGCAACAAAATTCAAACCTTTGTCTACATGTATTTTCCACTCACTAAAAAAATTGAGAACGCAATCTTCGATCAAACAAACTTCACGTACTTCCAAGACAAAACTGACAGAATTTGATAGTGGGAACTTGCATTGTTGCCTCTCAAAGGAAGATAGTTTATTTCAGATCCCCTTTTGACTCTTTAAGTCTGTCCTTATTTCTTTTTCTGATCTCACAGTGGATGTATCAAAAAAAATTTCAGACATCTACCTTCCATGTCCTTTCAGACTCTTACAATCAGTCTCAATACATGTGGTCTATCTTCTTTTTACAAAAACTTGATTCCCAAATCACTATTAGGGCATTCTAACCCTCTGATGCTGGAATCATTTGCTTCCACCAAAACACAAACAACACTTCTACCTAGACACACTCACTTGAATGATTTGAGACTCTACTTGACACTATCGAGAAACTTTGACAAAGTTGAGATACAACTTCATGGTTAACACAAGATGCAACAAGAACACTCCTAAAGAATTGAGAGTACTTCCTAAATCACTAAACTTTCAAGGAGAAACATTTCACAGTTCCCTACTCGATCTAGACTCTCCAGAAATGGACAGGTCCACTCACAAATGGAGTGAGGCTTTTGACAAATATGACAATAGAAAAAACCAGAAGCACGAAGATATCGATGAAGAAGAAGAACCCACATTTGACCATCCTATATTTGAATCAGGCAGTGAGGAAGACATCACTGAAGAAGAGTATGATAAACTCAAACAGAGCAAGAAGTTCCACAAGATAATAGAAAAGATGATTGATGAAGATAAAGATAAATACTTTCTCCATCTAGCATCCACTGGCGTAAAGTTACCCAAGGATTATGATGTGGAATAACTAAAGGAAAAGGAGGTTCCAACTCCTATATCTATTCTCACCAAACAACTCACCTTGATGCAAACAGAACTTGCGACTCTCAAACACGAGAAGGCTAAACCCAAGACAAAATACTCTGTGGACTCCATTTGTCCATTTCCTTTTGACAAGAGTATCATTATGGTTCCATTCCCTCCCAATGTGGCAAGGCCAAAATATGACAAGTATACGAGAGAGACCGATCCACATGACCATATTAGAGAATTTTGTGCTCTTAGCATAGAGTACATGCATGAACCTACTTACCTCATGCGGATTTCTCTAGGCAATGCCATGGAATGGTTCTCAAAGCTTACACCTAAGGTCAAAACTTTTGAGGAGTTAATTCAATAGTTTATCCAACATTACTCCTATAATATACAACATGATGTGACTATGATGGATCTATGCAACACTAAAAAAAAGACTGTCGAATCCTTTACACACTTTCTACAAAGGTGGAGGAGAATCTTTGCACAATATTCAAGAGCTATTCATGAATCTGAGAAAATGGAAATCTTTGTCAATAACTTGGTACCTAAGTTGAACTACACATTACAAATGCAAGACTCCCCTAGCTTCAATAGGATGATAAAAAATGCCATATGTATCGAAGAAGTCGTGGTTAAAAAGGGGGAGATCACTCTTCAAAGTGAGAACAAATCTAACAACTCCAACTCCAAGCCTAAATGGTGGAAGCAAAACAAAAATATTGTCAACGATGGAGTAGTAGATGCCTCTAATGTCAATTCTAAACCCAAGGTGTTCAATCTAATAAATAGCATGCAAGCAAGCAAAGACGCCAAGGTAACGACCTCCATACCCAAAGAAAACAATGATAACTATAAGGGTCGACCATGGACTTCCAAACCTCATAGAAAATTTACTCCTTTGGGAGAGCCTCTTGAAACTATTTTGAAGACACTATTAGACAACAAATTTCTCACAATCCCAGATTCCAAGCCATGGGTGCCAGAGTTCAAACCAAAGTGGTGGGATGACAATTCTTACTGTTTCTTTCACAAAAACAAAGGACACAAGACTAACAACTGTCTTAAACTCAAACATGTTATCCAAAACCTTATTGAGAGAGGCAAGATCAAAGTTGAAGGAAACACTACCAACAAAGATCATACAACATTTAACAAGCCATACCCTAATTATGAGAAAGGGGAAGCATCTAAAGGAAAAGGTAATGAAGTAAACTACACCTACTCCAATAATGATATCATGACCAATATGCTAGACATTAAAACTGAATCAATTAATGTGGTCACAATCAAAGGTATTTCTTTCCAATCAAATGCGGTGACTCGAAGCCAAGCACATGTCATGATCAAAGGACCTTATTCTACCTCAAAAACAACATCAACTTCCAAGGTTCCTATTGTTACTATCCCCAAACCAGTAGCAAAACACATGGTTACTATTCCTGTAGCAAAGTATGACTTGGTGGACCAATTGCAATGAACCTCTGCTAAAATTTCCATTTTTGAGTTGCTTAAAATTTCCACAGTGCATAGGGAAATCCTGGAAACAGCCCTACATGCCGCAAATGTACCAAAGGACCTTGATATAGACAAATTCCAAGTGATGGTCAATCACATTTCAACACCACATTACCTCTCCTTTTTTGAAGAGGATGATAAATCATTGACACATCCACATAATCAACCCCTTCATATTGAAGTCCTCATTCATAAATCCCATGTTAGATGTGTATTGATAGATGGAGGTGTAGGATTGAATATTTGTACCCTTAATCTAATCAGGAAACTTGGTCTTTCAAAATAGACCATTAACTCTAGAAGAAAATTCACTATCAAAACTTATGATGAGGAAAAAATATCCTCTAAAGGTCTTATTGTTCTACCCATCAGAGTCAGACCAATTGAAATAAATGTCATCTGTCAAGTTCTGGATCTACCCTTGGCCTATAAAATCCTGTTGGGGAGACCTTAGATCCACGAAATGCAAGTTGTACCATCTCTTTACCACCAATGTATCAATTTCCCACATAATGGGGTGGAAGTGACAATCCCTATAGACACCAATTATACTTGCAACAATATCAAGGCAGGTAGTATGATTCCACATAACAAAGAAGCTATGGATGAAATTTATCCTGAGACTACCAAAGACATGGTGATAAAAAGTTTTGGAAAAACCTTAAAACTTGAAGAAACAGGTATGGGAGAATACAAGTTGGACATGAACCAACCATTGACAGAGCTCCCAGTATCACCAAGATCTTATGGAAAACCTTCCTCATCATTCACACCTACTGCATCTCAAACGCCAAAAATCCACAAAGCAACTGGCATGGTTAAGGCATCCACATCTTCTTTAGATAACATAGAAGAACATGAAGTCTTGGCCTAGATTTACAAAGTAGAATCAATGGAAGCTGAGGTCAAACATGTATAAATATCCCCTAAACAGTATGGTAAAGGATATGACCTCCTCAAACAAATGGGATACAAATGAAAAGGACCTCTAAGTGACATAGGAAGAGGACTTATTGAACCAATCCATAAGGAAGTCAGGAATACCAGAGATAAAATAGGGCTAGCCTTCAATAATAAATCTGAAGACCCCTCTTCACAAGATAGTCCAGTTTCTAACAAAGGGGGTAATGAAATAGAAGAGATAGAACTAGAAT
>MU223850.1:1992212-2008746 GCA_018584345.1 Thuja plicata
GAGACAATTTGGTTTGGTACAGGGGGTTCTTCGTATAGTACCTCGATACACAAATCCTACGAGATACTATCAGAGACCCGACACCATATGTCGACTGATAGTAGCTGATATTGTGGATAGTGAGATAGATGAGACTAAGGATATAGAGATAGCACCTGAGCTATCCTATGCAGGTGTTAGTAGAGAGTATATCAGATATTGGATATTACAGGGGCCCCATCCTATCTTTCCTGATGACTACCCCACAACTGATTTAGGTCCTTCAGAGAGGAGCCACCTAGGAGATGACATGCCAGTAGGAGAGGAGGAGGATCAGAGAGATGAGGAGGAACCTCCCCTTGGGGGAGATCCTATGGAGGAGGAGAGAGTAGAGGAAGAAGTAGTAGAGATG
Source organism: Thuja plicata (assembly GCA_018584345.1). NCBI lineage: Eukaryota > Viridiplantae > Streptophyta > Pinopsida > Cupressales > Cupressaceae > Thuja > Thuja plicata. The sequence goes on from MU223850.1 coordinate 1,992,604, forward strand.
CCCCCAGGTCACGTTACAGACACCAGTGATCATCCAGTCTATGTTACACCCCTGAGATCACAGCGACCTCCTCGAGCACATACAGATACACCACCACCAAGGCCTAGATAGAGTGAGCGAGGGGAGAGTAGTCACTCCATTCCCCCACCATCTAGACCTTTTAGTGATGTCCAGGCCAGAGATCCAAGTATGATATAGCTTTAGAATGTCTTTGAATAATGATTTTATCTTAGAAGAAGAAATTTAGTAAACTTGACATTTTGAATTTTGCAGGAAGTTTAGTGGAGTGGAGGAGCTTTGTATTTGAGGTTCTGAAAGATACATGTATATCCTACCGCTTGCCAACTAGTGAGAGAGAGTCCCGTGAAGGACAAAGGGATCCCAGAAGACATGCAAAGAGAGGGAAGACATTCAAATGAAGGCAAAAGAGAGTGTTTATATAGAGATCTCAACATAAGCCTCCTAAGGCAATGCAAGGGATCCAACTTCATATTTCTCCTTGAATCATGGTCCAATCACATTTTCCAACTAAGGAGAAAACATATTAATTCAAATATCGAAGAAAACACTTCCGCATTCAAACTCGGGGACGTATTCTAAGTTTCGGGCCCCGATAAGCTCCAGATTTGAAAGCGGGGACCAATACTTGGAAAAGGTCTATGTTGACCTTGTCCCTGACCTAGGTTAGGGTCAACCTCGACCTTGACCTGAGGTTTTAGGTAGGTCACCAGAAAGTCACAGAAAGGTTTCTAGATCAGCCGGGGACCTAGAAAGGTAGGGGAATGTGCCAGAGTGTTTAAGAAGGCCTAGAGGCCCAGAGAGAGAGTAGGATGAGGCCCAAGAGGAATAATACATAGATCCTACCTAGAGAGAAGAGCCATGGAGAGAGAAATCTAGGAGAATCCACAAGATCCTAACCCTAATTTACTCTACACATGTTCAATCGAGCATAGATGCAAATCTAATATGCCAACCATACTAAATGAGGGTGCTAAGCCTATCAAAATGGAAGTGCTTCCATTTTAAGATGATACATTACCGAGAAAATAAAGATTAATAAATACCTCAGAACTGCTAGTGCCAAATCTCTTAAAGTTTTTGTTCCTCCTCAACAAATTCAGAGCTTCCTTGATTCTTGTCAATTGTCCCACTAACACTTTGGTTTGAAGTGTTTCTCAAACCTCTTCTTCCACATTTGGATGTCCATATTTTTCAGTGTCTTATAAGGAAAAGTGTGGATATCATACCTAGATGTATAGAGCCTCAAGCAATTTTACAAATTCTTCTCAAGTTTATTTCTTAGATTTGATTTTGGGAACCCCAAAGCACTAAAAACTTTCTCATCCTCCACCGAACCCAATATCATGTTAAGACATAAATCAACAAGATTGCAATATTATGATATTAAATCATGCAACATTTCACTCTGACCTAGATTTCTCCAAATTCTTGTTACTAATCCGTCTTCATGGGGGTTCTCCTTTATGTCATATTTTTCCCTCATAGCATATGCAAAACGAGCTGATTTCTCTCTAAGAAGAGTTTCATCTAAAATTCCATTTATAGTTACTCCATTGAATTCTTTGGATTTGAAAAATTGCTTTACTAGAGTGAGTAGCTTGGTTAAAAAAATTAGTTGAATTGCCGATAGACCAATATTGAGGAAACAAAGTAGATATGGCCTCAAGTAGTTTCTTAGTAGGGAATCTGGTTCTAATCTATGAGGAAAGATCATAGGCAATTTTCTTCACATAAGCAGTTATAGACTCAACAATCTTTCTAAAATCTTCCCTTGTAACTCTTGTTAGTCACTTCTTGGGGAGCTTTCTTGGTTCCTCAGGCTTGACCATGGAAAATTAGTGCATTGGTATCTCAAATTCGCGTACACTGGCACATAACTCTTCGTTTGCACCGATCTTTAAAAAGTTATCAAGATTGTTCAAATCTGTGAGTGTTTGCCACTTAGCAAATTTTTCATTAGATAATGTTGGCTGACTTCGGTAGAGATTATCAAGTGTGACGCACATCATCTTATGCAACTTAGCATATTATGAAATATACATAGCTCTTTGATAGGATTTTTAACAATATTCCACATTTCCTCTAGCATGGTGAGAAAATCTGCCAAAGTTAAGAGTGTCTATATGTTACTTAACCTCTGAAGTAGGTCAGGAAATATTGATTGGTCTGATTCATCACAGTTTGTGTGAAATAGTCCAATCAAGGATGGGTATTCTTAAAAAACTCGATGCGCTGGTCCATCCAAAGAGAGCCATCTGACATCATTATCCTTAATAATCTTTTTCCCATCAATTATTCCATCAAAAAATTATTGAAATTCCATTAATAATTTGGGACTTTGATAGAAGTGTGAGTAGATCTCTCTAATTAAATGTTTAATTTTTTTAGCTGTGCCATGCTTGCTCACAATTCCTAAAGCTAGATTCAATTTGTGGGACATGCAATGAATGACATTAATGCAGGGTGTACAATAAGTTTCCATCCTTGCACAAAGACTGTTCCTCTGACCTTGCATTACTGAAGCTCCATTTTCTCCAACACACACCAACTTTTGGGAAATCGTCATGTCATCCGTACCTCCATATTCTATTAAATAAATCTTTACTAGTTGAAATAAATTTTCTACCATGGCACTAATGTTCAGTTTAGAAATAGATAGTAGATGAGGTTGGTGAGCATGATTCTATACAGTATAAACATGCATGCATGCCCATGAAGTATTATCTACTACCATAACTTCATCTAAAGACAATGCAATTAAGTTTGAATCTCTTATTTTTCTCTTTACATATGCTTTTTCAATCTCAGCAAGAGAACTTGCCCATTCCCATCTACTGTTTACTGACCAGTGAATGTTAGGATAGTTAGGAACATTCAAAAAGTGTAATAAACCACTCAATGATGGGTAGTATGTCATAGCATGCCCTCTACTCAAAACATAAAAAACAACACTTAACTAAAGAGATTTTCCTATGGTGTCAATTTTTAGTTGCAACCTCTTTTCCTTGTTATGTTTCCAAGTAAAAGTCTTACAACTACATTCTACTGGAGGCTCACCTTCAATGGGATTTGACACTGGTTCAATGAATAGATACTTTGACACCCAAGTAATTTGAAAATTCCTCACTGACAAATTCCACTCCCGATCATTTTTTATTTGGTTTGAACATTTTTTTATTTTCCTTTTCTTTTCCCCTTCTGTGCATTATAATTTGTGGCATTATCACCCAAGTTGATTATATCATTCTGGCTAACCTAGGTATCTACCTGAAAATCTTCTTCAAGCTCACCGTGATCTGAGATATTAGGTCTTTTGTCTTCTTCAATATGCGGTGTAGGTTGTGAATCTTGTACTAGTACTTTTGATGATGCACCTTCCTAATTTTCACCATAATCTTTTCCAATGCCAAAGTACAAAGACAATGTTCTGCATTTTGTTGGCCTCTCTAGGCCTTCCCTACATTCAAGATTCCTACCCTTCTTCCTATTTGACATCTCCAACAAAATAAAGGCTGCAAAAAAATATCAACTTGTTGAAGTAGTAATAATACACTATATGATTCATTGGCCCTATGACCTACAATTTAGATGTATGAGGTCTCCCGGTGACCACTGATGTGTCCCCATTGAATAATAATGAACTCAACAGTGCAAAAATATAGAGATGAATTCAAAATAATATTATAACACTTCAAAAATATGATCACTTACCTTTAGGTCACTAGTAGTCGCCAATGTTGTCAACAACAATGGTTGTTCCTAGTCTAAATGTCTCAAATTTGAATTAAGAGCTTACTCCTTAGAACCGGCCAAATTGTGTAGAGTTAAATATGAATTTTGAACTCAGTTGATGTATTTATACCAATCCTTATTTGGAAAATTTGGCGAGAATTTTATATGGTATACAAATATTTGGCAAATCTTGCTTAACTGTAACATGTCTTATGTAATTTTTGAGGTGATTATGGGTCGTGCAATTAATAGGAAATTATAATAGACTTGGTGAATTTGGTCCCCCTAGCCAATAAATCTTTATATTACTATTGGCAAATTATGGTCGTCTATTAAGACTACCTCAGAAAGTGTAGGTGAGAATATTTGATTTATTGTGTAGAAACCATAGATTCTATTGGCAAAATCATGATAGAGATGCAATTAATTACATAAAATCATGGGCGATTGGGTCGTGCATTGGACCAAATATTCAGAAAGTTTGGATGAAGTGGCCACCTTGATCAGTAAAATATATATATTGTTTTCCAAGTTGTCGACGTCAAATATTCGCCATTGGCAATTATTTACCACTAAAGTATACACTGTTATTCCATCTTCTAATGTTATCCTTCAGTTACCTCAATTTCTTAGCCACCCTAAACATAGTTTTTCCACTCACCTTGATACACCACCAATATTTAACCTTATCAAACAAAAGAGGATGGGAGATCTACATTTTCTCAAATCTAAATGAAAAACTTCTCTTTCCAGAGATAGACTCCGCCACAAAACTTATTAGGCAATGATCTGAACCAATACTAGAAAGGCCCGTCAAAGAAAAAAAAATGAAAAAACCTTCATTTGAAATAAGAGCTTGATCTAGTCTCACTTGAATAAGATCACTACCATTTTATCTATTTGTTCAAGTGAATATGGATCCCTTTAAGTTCAAATCATGAAGACCTTGGCTAGTAATAAAATCGATTAAATCTAATTTGCTATCAGTCTTGATTTTAGAAACATAAAACTTCTCAGCTTCCTATAAAGGATTATTAAAATATCCTACTGAAATCCAATTATCCATAAGAAACTTTGATCTAAAAGAAGCCAAATTCTTTTAGAATTATTCTACCAACCTCATTATTGGAAGAATAGATGTTAGAAAGGATCCAACAAAAGTCATCCCTAATGTTTCTAAATCTGGTAGCAATATGGTTAGATTCCTCCCATACAAATATACCTGAGATATAATTTTGATTCTTGAAGGTAGCGATACCACCCTAAGCCCCCTCTAAACTATTATTATAAACTCCACAATTCTTTTAAAACTTAATCTTAGTCACTCTCTCTTTACTAATATTCATTTTTGAATCACCATAATGTCTAGTTTATGATCCCTAACAAAATTTGACAAAATGTCTTTCTTATGAGAGCTATTTAGCCCTCTAATATTCCAAGACATGACCTTCTTGTTTTTACAAGGGTACTATTTAGGCAAATATCAGGGATAGTTCTCTGAACCCCATCTACTATACATTGAAATAATTCTTATTCCCTATGCCACTTTGACGTTTTTTCTACTAGAACTTTTTATTACCCCACAATCCACCTTGGACTTATTCCTGGTAGACACCCCTAAATAAGGAGACTTTTTACTTCCCTTTTTATTGTCAACTTTTCTAATAGCTAACTCATCATCCATATCAATTTCTTCTTGACTCATATTCTCTTTTCCATTGTCTATTTCCCTATCTGTAAAGGAATTATTGGAGGATCTTTAATCTGAAGACATTTTAGTAATATTCTTATTACATATAGAAAGAATCTTTGGATCCAAAACCTCTTCCCCAATCTCTAAGTTTTGAAATGCGAAAATGAAAAAATTAGGAGAACTCAGGTGAGATACATGTGAGGAAGTTAGAGGAGATCTTAAACCCTCAACACAATCTAAACCTTCACCACTAAGAGACTAAAACACCCTATTTATTTCACCTCTAGGAGCTTTATTTTCATAGACCATAAAATAAATACCCTTCTCTCCTCCAGAGGATTAATGAGTCTTATCAACATGATAAAATTTCATTCCAACTTTAGGATCATTATTCTTCTAAGATTTTTCATTAGTACTGTAGTTCCCATCACATCTAGCGTCACCATTATTCACCATCTTTGGATCTTGAAGGTTCTCATTCCCTTCCTTACCATCAAGCTTCACCAAATCCAAGGGCTCTTGGGGATTGTTACCTCTTTCTTTGCGTTTGACATTCTAAACTTTTTTTCTGATATTTAAAAGGCCATTTCCTCACCCAGTGTCTTGAATTTTTACAAAGAAAGCACACAAAAGGAAACAAGTCAAACTCAATGGATTGAACCCATGAACCTAAATTTTAAAAAATATCAATGGATGTGTGAAACTTAGTGGAATTAAGTGATAATGAAAATTCTAGCAAAGACTAACCTTTTCATGGCCACCATCAATGGGTCAATGGAAAGAAGCTCCTTGAAAGAGCTTGCAATACCTCTAGAAATTTACTCATTTGAGAAATGGTGCAGGGAACCTCTTGAAAGTTCCTCTTTTCTTGATTTTATGTTTTTAATAAGGTTCATCCTTGAGATCACCCTTGTGTATGTGTTGTTGTGAAGGTCTATGATGTAAGGTGAAGGACCTAAGGTGAAGTTATAAACCTAGGTTCCTGAAACCAGAGTTAGACCATGTTTGTTTAAGGATTTTAAAGTTTGGTTAGAAGTTATGATTTAAGTCCTTAGATAGGTTCTTGTATTTTTTTGAACCTCTCCCACATCCTTGGGGTTCGATGAACTTAGTATTCTCCAAAAATAGCAACTTTCCTTCATGATTTCCAAAAGCTGTCTTTTTACAAAGTTGCATGAGCAACTTTTGCAAAATGTTGCTCGAGAAATGACAACTTCTTTGTAACCGACCTCACCCACTTTCTAAAGCATCTAAAATTCTTAGAGGATGCTATTAGGAGAGAGGATTCCTTCCATGAAGGTTAGAATACAGTGTGTATGAAGTTTGATGTTCAAGCAAGGAGATAGAAGAGTGTTTTGAGTCATTTTTGCATGGTACGGCCTGGTACAGACTGATTTTGAAGATCCAGTTGCAGAAGTTTGTAATTCTTTGAGTCCAGTGACCATTCCAGTTGGTTTTAAGTTTTTTTGTTAATTTAGTGAAAATTTATAGATTTTACTTGGATGCTGTCTGAGAAACCAAGGCTCTACTGGGTCAGTCCCAAAGATGTGATCCTAACAAGAGATTTATCTAGTGGATCTCCTCGACCACTTGGAAAATTCTAGTTAGGATCATGGTCTTTAGAAATCTAGAACCTCAGGCTCTCACTCTTAATCCTACTATTTATGAGATCAAACCCTAGGCTAATTATCCCTATGTAATTAGCCTAGCTTTTTGGTTCAGTCACATGCAGGATTTATATGTGTATTGGTGGATTGAACCAAGAGTGGTTCTAGACTAATTTGGGGTAGGGGAATCCATCCAAAGCCCTACATTTCATCCATGAACCCACCTTCTAGCACTTACCTAACAAACCAAGGCTAAACTAGCTAAATAGGCATGTGTATTTTGTGAGAGTTTAGGGGTGTAGAGGTGGAGTGAGGTGCCAATGCTTTAGGGGTTTTACAAGATCCATAAAGGGTGTCTTGAAACTAAATTATATTTTATAGATCCCACTGTCACAAAAATTTAAGTTCCAAAAACCCACTGGTTAGGGCTACAAGGAATCCTAGACCATTTGGAATATGGGTGTGACACCCATATTGGAACCATGAGAAAATGGTGAGCAATGCTAAGGTAGAAATCACTCACCAAATTCCTTTATTTGTGTGTGGGTAAGGTGCCTAAATAGTTGGGAGATAGAAAAACCCAACCTATTTGTATTCAGGATTGATTAACACAACCCAAGATAAAGGGTGAAAATGCAAAACCTAGATGCAAAGGGACAAGGATAAGACCTATTTATACGATTAAGCAATTAATGGATTTGACTAATTGATTAATGAACACGTACAGATCTGAAAAGTAACTAAAGATGGATGATAAAATGATAAATATGAAAGTAAATGCAATATTGGAGAATAATGTGTGCACCTTGAAATGAATTAGGAGGTTATATACCTTGAAACTACACTTTCTAGTCATAGGGATGTCGTAGATTGAAACTGTTCTAAATCTAGGACCCTGGCACCTGTAACTTTCAACTGTGAAAATATGAGGCTTCCAGGAGAAAGTTGTCTTTGTCGAGATTCAACTACACCCCTTTGTTTATGATTGTGTACTTTCCAATTTTAATCTCTGAGATAACCCCAAAAATCCTGAATCTAGTTCTGCAGATCCCAAAACCTGTTCCTACACACAGAAAAATGGAAATTGTTTACTAGAAAGGGCCTTGCCTTGGTCAAGCCCTAGTTTAGGAAATAAAATTGAAATTGATATGAAAATGCAAATCTGAAAAGGAAAGGAAGGTAAATGTTTGATTCACCACATGTAAAATCTTGATGAACAGATGTAGAAATCACACAAACTCATGAAGATGCTTGCATTTAAACTTGGAATGGAGAGGTAGGAAGATCAAGGATGTCCTCACTAATGTATGAGATCCATAATCACCATCTCTAGATCATGAATTTAGTTATGCCACTTGAAGAAGAATGGAATGAACCTCCTTTCACCACTTGAGAAGCTCTCTACTTGGCCATCATGGGAGATAAATATTGCATAAAAGGAAGGATATTAACTTGCTTGAATGTATCTATGAAGAAGACTTGGAGAACTTTGATAGGTGCCTTGCTTTCACCACTTGAATGCTTTAGTGCTTAAAAACTTGAATGCCTATACTTACATAATCTTGGCACAATTACTTGATCATATCATTATGGTTCTTAATGTATGTATGTTTCAAAATGAATGGATAGAGCATCCTATTATACTAATTTTGAGATTCAAATGCGGGTAGGATGATACAAAAAATAAATGGGAAATACATAGGAAGAAGGGTCCAGACATTGGGCTCCAGGCCCAATCAAGACAAACCCATAGGGGATGAAGTCAAAGTTTGACCTCACCCCTAGAAATGTAGTAGAACTTTGACTATACCCCTAGGTAAAAATACCTAGTAAAAAGTGGAGACCCATTGGGAGATGTGAAAAAGGAGCCGTGAAAAAGGACAAATGGGCATAACCGACAGTCATATCTCGAAATCACCAAAATGGGGTCGATAGGATTAAAAAATATACAATTATGGGTGCAAACTTTTTAGGACGATACATTTATCCCCCACTTTAGTGGGAGTATGAGACCAAATTATGCTCATGGTAAACTAGTTCTTATGTGGAGGCATGATCTCATCAAGACTAAGGAATAAGTAAACATCAAGCCCCAAATTGATTTAATATCTTATAGACTCTAGAACTAAGAGAGAGAGAGACCTCAAGCTAGTAGGCTAGCTATGTAGTGCTAGGTGATCCATGGAAGACAAGAATTGTCTTCCACATGGATCAAGAAAAGGAAAAGGAGATTAGGCATGTGAAAAATAATTGTCTTCCACATGGATCAAAAGAAAAGATCAGGCATGTGGAAAAGCTTTGTCTTCCACATGGATTAAAAGGGAAAGCTAATGTCAAACCACTGTGAGTGTGTACAGAGTGAGCAGAGTGTATGCCCCAACTTTAAAGCAATTGCAAGAGCCTTAACAGGAGCAATAGATTTAATAAAGCGTACATGCATCCACTAGAGAAATTTCCACTATAAAATGCCCCCAAGTAGGAATAAATCAAGGGAAATAAGAACATGACAAAGAGATAGAATGAAAGGGATCTGCTAACTCTAGGTTCAGCATGATCATATGATAATATGTATATGTATATTATATCAAAATGAACTGTCATCATTATGCAAAGGTAGTAGAACTACAAGCACAATGGAAGAATGACATGTAAGAGTCACAAAGAAGAGTAGTTTTGGGTAGCATTACTGAGACCCCAAAAAGAGAAAGGTTGCTACCGATTTGCATCGTCACTAAGAAGGCAACACAAAGGTGCATTGATGAACAATTTCACATGCACAACATAACATGAAATGACATATAGAAGAAGAGAGATACAAATAGAGGATTTTTTACGACATTTTGATTCATTTATCACCTTGCACTAGTGGAGCAAGAAGGGTCATTTAAATAAATATAAAAAAAATAGAGAGAATGCAACACAACACTCGGGATGCACAACATGAAAAACTTTCAAACACATAAAAGGAATCTGTCACGTAAGAGGAGGTAGTCAAGTATATCGCTTGCCCCCTCCAACTCAGTCTATAATGTTTTGAAAAGGTGGGAAACTCGCAAGAGGAGAAACATCAAGAACGAAAGATGGAATAATGGCCAGTTCCAAACAAAGACCATGTTGTAAAGATATGTCATTGTGTTTGTCACTAGGATTGATGGATAATTGTTGTGAAAACATGTTAGGAAAATCATGATCAAGAACTCTAATCTCACAATCATCAAAATCAATAACATCATGTGTATCATTGTTAGGCATAAAAATTTCATCATTAAGAGTATCTTCTCCATCTAAATCAATTGTAATAGAATCTAAGATACGAATTGAATTATCATGTTTCCCCTTTTTTCTCTTCATCAATTTTTCAAATGTACTTTCTCCTTTGGCTAAAGCATGGGTTGGGAAAGAGGAATGACAGAATCAAAGGGTATATTAGGAGAATTAATGTTTTGAGAGGCACGTTGGTGGGATCTAGCATGATGTTTATGATGGTGGTCACATGCATTATGGTTACACAAATTTTTACATGAAATAGGTTAAGGTTTAGGATCAGTGACCATAGGGACCTTTTCTTTTTTAGCAGGAAGAACTGCAAGATCCACAATAGGATGATTCATAGGATGTATGCAAGAAAGAAGAAGTATAGAAGGTGTAGGAAGAAGTCCAGGAGAAGAGGATGGAAGAGCATTAGGCTTTCTAAGTTCACAAATCTTCTGGATTTTATAGTTTTGAGATGAACAGAAAATGTTATCATGACAAGGTTGAGTTGTTTGAGGTATGGAAGGCCAAAAGAAATCCAAGTCAAGAGAATCTCCTAGGAATAAAGGTTTTTAAAGGCTTTGGTTAAATTTCATTATTTCTCCATTATGAGGGAATTTAATGAACTTTTGAATAGGAGATACCACGAATCTCATAGATGTAAGCCAAGGAAGGCCAAGTTTGACTTGAAATTGATCAGAGGTTGGGATGACAGTAAAGGTAAAATCTAAAGCTATATTACCAACTTCAATAGGAAAGGATATGAAACCATGAGAAGGATAAAGGAGATCATTACATGTTTTAATCATCAGGAGGGATTCATCATAAACATCACGTTGCAATCATCTACTAAAAATATGTTATTCAGTTATCACATCCACCATGAAATTAGGATCAATGAGGATGCCACAAGAAGGAATGCCATTGATCTTTGCAACTATGTATAAAGGAGCATCAAAAGCTCTGATTATTTCAACATGATCAAAAGTACTGCAAGGAGCAAGGTGTGGTTTGGGTTTGAATTGTTTAATAAGACTAAAAAACATGAATGGGATCATCAATTTCCATATGATACTCAACGGGTTGAGAAGATGACGAAGGTTTGGTTGACTCAATAATGTTGGTGGTATGAGATGGAAAAGGATAAGTATATATTTGATAATTTTGGTTGGTAGGTGCTACATATTTGTTTCCTTGATTATTGACACCTTCAAAAGATATAGGATTGGAATCAATAAAGTCTTGTATCTCAGATTTCAAACGGAAACATTTTTTAGTATCATGTTTAGGCTAACAATGGTATTGGCAAAAGGATTTTTGGTCAAAGGACTGTAAAAGGTTTAAAAGGAGCAATTGGTTTGATAGGAGGAAGTGTTAAAATTTTAGCATTAATCAAATTCAACATCACAGTATGTAAAGATTCAAAAATTTATGTAAAATTACAAGATGGTTTAAAATAAGATGACAAAGGAGCCACACCTTTGGATATCACTGCCACATATTCGTCAACATTGTTGGAGGTGTTGATTGTTATGAAGTTATTTTGTTTTTGAACTTTGTTGAAATTTTTGGAGGTGACATCACTATTATAACCAGGATCCATTGGAGTTTTGCTCGCAAATTGACTCACTTGAATTTGATAATTATGAAGCCCTGCACAAAGTTGAGTAAAGGAAGAGAATTCACAAAGCATGATCTTATCTCTAACGTATTTTTGTAAATTAAAATTAAAAATGTATTGAAAAATATTATCAGGTACCGGATAAGAAATATGAGCATGCAAATGCTTAAATCTACCGATAAAATCAGTCACTTTTTCTTTAAAACCTTGTTTACAATGTATTAAATCATTTAAGGAGATTTGAGGACCAATGTTGTTTTGAAATTGTTGGTTAAAAGCATTAGAAAGCTTGTGAAAATAATCAATGAAATAAGGGGGTAATGAACAAAACCATTGTAAGGCCTTATCTCGAAAGGTCCTAGTGAACAACTTTTTCATGAACCTTTGATTGTAAGAAAAATCACTACACAATGTTTGGAATGTTTTGACATGAGTCAAAGGATCACCCTTTCCATTATAAGTCTCAAGATGAAGAATCTCCATGTAGTGTGAGATCACGACATAGATGATATCTAAAGACAAAGGACTAGAAATATCACATGTGGGAATGTTAAATTTGGACTGCATCAAGGAAGAAAGTTCTTGTTGCAAAGAAGACACAACTTGGGCTAGTTTGTTGATGGTTGGATCATAAGAATGAATTGTAGGAAGAGATGGGATGGAAGTGTTTGGAATATTGTTGGACATAGAGGGAATGGTGGGATATGAAAAGGGAACACTATGATAAGTGGGCATGGTTGTAGGCAATGAAACACTTGGCATACTTGAAGGAAAAAGAGGATCACTAGGATTAGGAAGGCTCACATGAATAGGATTGGAAAGTTTAAAGGAAGTTGTGATGATAGGTGGAGCATAAGTAGAAATGGAGGGAATTGAAGAGGGAACAAGATTGGAAATTTCAACATTAGAAGGAGATTGAGTGTATCCTATCTCTTGAGCAGCTTCTTGAATGGGCTTAATATTATTATGAACAATATGAGATAAGGAGCGAAGGAAATCAATACCATGTTCATCATTTTGGATGTATTTCTTTCAACCCCCAATCAAGGTTAAAGTTTCAAGATTAGATTATTCTTGACTTAACCAATGCTCAAATTTGTCCATGTCCATGGAGAGCTTTTGGATTTTCTTGGGAGAGACCCTTAAGGCTTCCTCTTCATCATGAGAAGAGTGGGAAGAATTTTTTTCAAGAGATGAGGGAAGTTCATGGTTATGCATGTTGGTCTCACCAAGCTTCAGAAAGAAAGAAGGCTTGGGATTAAAGGAACCCATATGTTTATGGATTCTCCTAACCGGAATAATGTATGAAGGACTCAAAGTAACAATTCTCATGCAAAAAATGAATGAAAGGGAAATGCAATAGATGTGTGATTAAAACTAGGAGATCTAATATTATGTAAAATACAATAGTAATGTAGATCTTCCCCAATTTTAAGATTAAAAGAATTCATGTGTTGTTTGATTAAGGAGATATCCAAACACATAAATTGTAGCACTATGATGTGAACAGATACAATCAAGATCTAGATATCAAATGCATAAATAATTCACACAAAGGGGTCATCCAACAATCACATCAAAGTAAGGTATCATGCATCGGGTTCACCAAATGGTACAAGGGAAATGGTGAGAAATGATAAGGTAGAGATCACTCATCAAATTGATTTTTTTGTGTGTGGGTAAGGGGCCTACACAATTGGAAGATAGACAAACCCACCCTCTTTGTATGCAATCTTGATTAACACAAACCAAGATGAATGGTGCAAATTCAAAACCTAGACACAAAGGGAGGAGGATAAGACCTATTTATGCTATTAAGGAATTAATAGATTTGAATAATTGATTAATGAAAAAGTACAAATATGAAAAGTAACTAAAGATGACTGTTGCAATGATAAATCTTAAAGTAAATGCAAGATTGGAGAATAATTTGTGCACCTTGAAATGTAGGAGGTTATATGCCTTGAAACTACAATTTATAGTCACAGAGATGTCGCAGACTGAAACCGTTCTGGATCTGGGACCTTGGCACCTGTAACTACCAACTGTGAAAATATTAGGCTTCCAGGAATAGGTCAAATTTTTAGGTACAAGTCATGATTCAACTACACTCCTCTATTTGTGATTGTGTATTTTCTGATTTTGATCTCTGAGATAACCCCAAAATGCCCAAATCCAATTCTGCAGGTCCTGAAACCTATTCCTACACACAGAAAAAGGGAAATTGTTTTGTGGAAAGGGAATTGCCTTGGTCAAGCCCTAGTTTAGGAATTAACCTTAAAATTCATATGTAAATTAAAATTTGAAAAGGAAATGAAGGTAAATGTTTAATTCACCTCATGTAAAATCCTGATGAACGGATGTATAAATCACACAAATTCATGAAGATGCTTTCATTTAAACTTGGAATGGAGAGGTAGGAAGATCAAGGATGTCCTCACTAATGTATGAGATCCGTAATCACCATCTCTAGATCATGAATGTAGTTATGCCACTTGAAGAAGAATGGAATGAACCTCCTTGAAGCACTTGAGAGGCTCTCTACTTGGCCATCATGGGAGAGAAATCTTGCATCAAAGGAAAGATATTGCCTATCTTGAATGGATCTATGAAGAATACTTGGAGACCTTGGATAGATGTTTTTCCTTCACCACTTGAATGCTTCAATAATTAAAAACTTGAATGTCTATACTTGCATAATCTTGGCACAATTGCTTGTTCATATCATTATGGTTCTTAATGTATGTATGTTGAAAAATGAGGGGATAGAGCATCCTTTTATACTCATTTTGAGGTTCAAATGTGGGTAGGCCCACATAGAAAAGAAATGGGAAAGACATAGGAAGAAGGGTCCTGACATCAGGCTCCTGGCCCAATCAAGACAAACCAATAGGGGTTGAAGTAAAAGTTTGACGTTACCCCTAGGGTGCAGTCAAACTTCGATTGTACCCCTAGGTAAAAATTACTAGAATGGGGTAGAGATCCATTAGGAGATGTGAAAAAGGAGCCAACAAAAAAGGACAAACATGCATATCCAACAGTTAGATCTCAAAATCACCAAAATGGGGTCAATAGGTCTAAAAGACATCCAATTATAGGTGCTAACTCTTTAGGATAATACAAATAGTAGCTGATAAATCCATATTAGGATTCCATTTCTTTAGAGCCAATGATAATTTACTAATAACCCAAGGCCCCCACATAAGATATAAAAGATGTCATCTTCACAAGAAAAAGAAAAGGAGAAATATCCCTTCAGAAGATATTAAACTTCAACCTGACCTTTTAGCTTCCATTTTATCAGGAAAAAATCTCTCAAAACTTCTATATTGGGTCTTGGCCCCATGAAATTTCATACTAATGAGAGATCCATTAAAGAGATATTATGGTCAATCACAAAAGCTAGAACTGAAATAGCAAACATACTGCTCTTGGGGTATGAAATATTATCCAATGGGGTAAGAGAAGATTTGTAGCTAGGTTTAACCCCAAAAAGGAATTCCCAAGGTTTTTTAACCCTACCATATGGGTCCTCTTCCCTCAATTTGGGCACTAAACCAACCCCATCATCTTTAGTTTTGGCATTTCTTTTTTGAGCCCTAGAGTCCAAATTTGGCCCTCCATTTATTAGAATATTTCCTTTTTCAACTAGGGTCGCAATATTCTTTGTGTGTGAAGTTGAACCCTCTCCCTCGAGGATATTTCTAGAGGTCAATGTGCCCCCAAGATCCACTTGTACCTCCAAACTCTTTTCAGTAACTCCTTCATCCTCATCCTATGGATCCACAGTTGAATGATCGAGACCTACCCCATTATCTTGAAAGTCCTCAGTCTGTCCATCATTCAGCACCGCCGTCAAGGATCTGCAAGAAGAAGGTTGGCCAGAAACCCTACCTTTCATTCCTCCCTACTCAAACCCTCGCTCCTCTCCTCTTTTTGTCATTGAATTATTACTTGAATGTGTTGTTGTGTACTTCATTGTTGGATATTGGAACAAATTTGAATCTTTGATTCAAAAATCTATTTCCCTCATCTACATATCATTATTTATTAGAATATTGTCTTCTCGTAGTTGGATTATATTTATAGCTCTGTGTCTTGAATAGAATCACAAAGAGAGAGAGAGAGAGAGAGAGAGAGAGAGAGAGAGAGAGAGAGAGATACATGTATAGATACAGATACAAATACATATACAGATACAGATATAGATATAGATA
>MU223851.1:0-18271 GCA_018584345.1 Thuja plicata
ACCATGCCTGACAGCTGCCAGACAGGACAGCACGACAAGTACAGTGGAGGCAGGCATGGGGGTATGTATGGGGATGGTATGGGACATACATCCCATTACGTTTTAGTCTGCTAGTTAGACGTTGCCGTCCACCCTCTAAGAATATTCCCGTGTGATCATGTTCATCCCACCATTGTACAATGCAAACTTTACAACTGCAAAAACATCCTTACCCTGCTCCTACACTCACATTGGCACCATGGAAGGACCAAACGATACTCCAAGGCCCCAACAAAGGAAGGGAATAAAATGATAGAAGACAGACCGATCCCACAATTAACCATTCAAATTTACTAATCCAATTTAAACAAAAATGATCACAGATAATATACCACAAATAGGAGAACTAAAACCATAATACCATTATATAATGAAGATGAAAGACATAGCATTTCGTTCGGCTATCATAAATGCCAAATTGAATCGAGCGGTCACCATAAAACTGAATATTAATCAATGCCATATGAAAATATTTGCAAAAGCCTTGTGTCAAGACTATGAAAAACACAAATCCAATAAGAGGCGTTGCAAATGCCCAAGTCGGGGTGCGATGATGTGAGCAACCAAAGTAGAAAGGACATGGGAATTCAAAACATATCACCCAATAATACCAGCGATACGTCAGGACCAGATGTAGAGATTAATCAATCATAAAAATACAATTAGCAATAAAGAGGCGTACTTAGTCAGACAACTTACACACGAGTGATCGTGAACACCGTCAATCTCAATGAATCACCAATCCTAAATAATAGAAATACCATACCACATACAAGCTACATATAACATATCCCATATAAACCAAAATAAGAGTGATCAAGAGTAAAAAAGGGTTTTAGCCGCCTCTCACCATTTCCAATCCCATACAGAAAAAGGAAGCCCACCTGACTCCATCCCCTTCAATGAATAGGGAGATATTCCCTCGTAATCCCCCAAAGAGAATCAAACCATGTGTCAATGAAGTCCTGCATGACATCCAAAATGAGAAGAAACAAACTACCATATGAAAACCAAAGAAGGAATTCATCCCTCATCCATCATCAATGAACAACCCCAAGTGAGGAAAAACCATCCCATGCCATCAAATGAATTGAGTCAAGGGTATACCCCTAATCCACACAACACAATGACACAAAATAGAGAGAGCATACTATGGACTGCTTCACCACTAACATCAAAATTAGATGACTCAAAGGAGGCGTGAAAAGACAGTGTGATCAATCTCTTGCAAAGGCAGATCATCATCAATAGCCTTATTTGCGAGAAGATATGCAAGAGTATTGCCCTCCCTATAACAATGTTGGATGGTGAACTCAAATAATATTTGTAGATGTATTAACACCTTTTGAAGATGCCAAGAAATTTTTTTTTTGGAAGAGACAATCTAGAATACTAAAAAATAAGGTGAGTAATTTGCAAAGATAAGGCAACATCTATCCCGAGGCTCACTACTTCAATTTCCGTTGTATTATTTGTGCCAAGAGGAAGCTTTTTACATGCAACCTTGAGAACATCCCTAGCCGAATCCCTTATTATGATCTCAGCCCCGGAAACCCCAAGATTACCCCTTGATGCCCCATCAAAGTTGAGTTTGTAGAATTTAGATGGGGGGAGGAGACCAAGATACAGAGCTACAAAGCAGTCTCTTATCCTTAATGGAAATGCACGCATTAGATGGTAAAGGGATTAGAAGGGTTCAAGATGATTGAATAAACCAATCCCAATTTGTGAAAGAAGATGAATTTGAAACATTCTTAATAAGATGAGACGTAAGAAATTCTAAATAGACCGCTCAATCTTATGAAGAACATCTAGGAGAGATGACACTTTCTTCCTAAAAACTCAATTGTTTCGTTCGAGCCAAATATTCTAGATAATAATCAAAGGGCTCAACTCCCAAATAGCCTTAAACATAGAACTGGAGAAAAGAGAAGGCCAACCTTTATAACTCGTGAATATAATATCATAATATCTTGTACATTCATAATTCGTGAATATTTTGATATTTAATACTCAATCATTTGTTCTGAGATGTATTATTCAAATTTAAGATTTGTATTCATACATAATAACTTCATCAAGCGATACCAAGCTGAAAGTATCCTCTGAAGTGGCATCCTCCTTCATGGGCAGAAAATAGTCCTCCTGATAAGGCTCGACTACTTGGAGTGGGGCACTGACATGATATCATCACCAATACACTTCTCTAAAAGTACCTGAAGGGTACGAATCACAAGAAAAAAATCCAATGTCAGCTCCAAAATAAGAGGATCCATCATGTTCATCCTTTGAGCATATTCTTGTGTGATCATGTTCAACCCTCCATCCTACAATACAAACTTTACAACTGCAAAAACATCCTTACCCTACTCCTACACTCACATTGGTGTCGTGGAAGGACCGCACAATACTTCATGCCCCCCAAAAAGGAAGGAAATAAAATGACTACATACAAAGACCAATGCCACAATTAACCATTTAAAATTACTAATCCTATTTAAACATCAATGATCACAGATAATATACCACAAATAGGAGAACTCAAATCATAATACCATTATATAATGAAGATGAAAGACATAACATTTTGGTCAGCTATCATAAATGCCAAATTGAAGCCAACAGTCACCATAAAACTGAATATTAATCAACACCATATGAAAATATTTACAAAAGCCTTGTGTCAGTACTGTGAAAAACGAAAATCCAATAAGAGGCATTCCAAATGCCCAAGTGGGGGTGGGGTTATGTGAGCAGCCAAAGTAGAAAGGACATGGGAATTTGAAACATATCACCCAATAATACCAACGATAAGTCAGGACCAGATGTAGAGATTAATCAATCGTGAAGACACAATTAGCAGTAAAGAGGCGTAATCAGTTGGACAGCTTACGCACGAGCGATCATGAACACCGTCAATCTCAACGAATCACCAATCCTAAACAACAAAAATATCATACCACATGCAACCTACATATAACATATCCCATAAAAAGAAAAATAAGAGTGAGCAAGAGTGGAAAAGAATTTCAACCGCCTCTCACCATTTCCAATCCCATACAGAAAAAGGAAGCCCACCTGACTACATCCCCTTCAGTGAATAGGGAGATATTCCCTCATAATCCCCCAAAGAGAATCAAACCAGGTGTCAATGAAGTCCTGCATGACATCCAAAATGAGAAGAAACAAAATACCATATGAAAACCAAAGAAGGAATTCATCCCCCATCCATCATCAATGAACAATCCCAAGTGAGGAAAAACCATCCCATACCATCAAATGAATTGAGTCAAGGGTATACCCCTAATCCACACCACACAATGACACACAATAGAGAGAGCATGCTATGGACTACTTCACCACTAACATTAAAAGATGACTCAAAGGAGGTGTGAAAAGACAGTGTGATCAATCTCTTGCAAAGGCAGATCATCATCAATAGCCTTATTTGCGAGAAAATCTGCAAGAGTATTACCCTCCCTATAAAAATGTTGGATGGTGAATTCAAACAATGTTTGTAGTTGTATTAACACCTTTTGAAGACGGTATTGAAGATGCCAAGAAAGAGATTTTTTGGAAGAGATAACCTGGATTAATACTACCATGGAATCCCCTTCAATAATAAGGTGAGTAATTTGCAAAGATAAGGCAACATCTTTCCCGAGACTCAATGCTTCAAATTCCCCTACATTATTTGTGCCAAGAGGAAGCTTTTTACATGCAGCCTTGAGAACATCCCCAACCGAATCCCTTATTACGATCTCAACCCCAGAAACCCCAAGATTACCCCTTGATGCCCCATCAAAGTTAAATTTGTAGAATCCAGATGGAGGAGGAGACCAGGATACAGAGCTACAAAGCAGTCTCTTATCCTTAATGGAAATGCACCCATTAGAGGGTAAAGGGATTAGAAGGAGTCACAAGGATTGAATAAACCGATCCCAATTTGTGAAAGAAGATGAATTTGAAGCATTCTTAATAAGATGAGACTTAAGAACTTCTAAAATAGACCACTCAATCTTATGAAGAACATCTAGGAGACATGAAGCTTTCTTCCTAAAGATCTGATTGTTTCGTTCGAGACAAATATTCCAGATAATAATCCAAGGGCTCAACTCCCAAATAGCCTTAAACATAGAAGTGGAGAAAAGAGAAGGCCAACTTTTATAACTCGTGAATATAATATCATAATACCTTGTCATAATTCATAAATATTTTGATCTTTAATACTCAACCTTTTGTTCTGAGATGCATTATTGAAATTTAAGATTTGTATTCTTACCTAATATCTTGTCCATTCATAATTCAGAAATATTTTAATCTTTAATACCGAATCATTCATTCTGAGGTGTATTGTTCTAATTTAAGATTTGTATTCTTATATAATATCTTGTACATTCAAAATTCATGAATATTTTGATCTTGAGTACTGCATCATTCGTTCCGAGGTGTATTATTCTAGTTTAAGATTTCTATTCTTACATAATATCCTGTAAATTCTTTGGCTTGGATGTTGATAGCAGGGATATCTCGTGATATCTACAGGTTAAATCCATCTACTCGTGTGATTTTTCTGAGTTGAGATAATTCTGTTTGGGGTTCGTGGTCATTTTAGCACTCTGTATTTTTCCTGAATTATTCGGCTTGGGTGACAGACTTTTGTATAAGAAGCATTGTCTGACAAAGGCATATGTAGGCGTTCCTTTTTTGTGCTGAAGATTCCGCTCAGGTTTGTGAGCTTTAACAACTTTTGAGACATTTTTCCCAAGTTTCTCACATAGTACCTAGGAAAAACTATGGTTTAAAATAGAACTTAGTATTCCTATACACTTAAGAGTGGTTATCCATAGACTCTGTAAAAAGGTTAAAGTCAAAATTAGAACTTCAAAAAAGGTTTCGGAATGTTTTAGAAGTGGCATTTTTTAAAAGAAAAAGTGCCCTCTTTTACCTTTATTTTTTTTATTTATATATTGACAAACAATGGTTGGATTGGCAAGGTGGAGATAGTGTCTACTTGGGCAAGTTTGTGATAAAGATTCTTTTTATATGCCAATGACTCTATTTTGATTGCTAAATCAGCTCATGAGTTACAAGAGAACTTGTATGCCCTTGAACATATTTGTAGAGTAGTGGGAATGGAAGGCAATACTAGCAAGACCAAAATCATGATTTTCCAAACAACAAAAAACAAAATCAGCACAAGTTCTCCTTTGAAGGAAACACTTTCGAAGTTCTCCTTTGAAGGAAACAAAATCAGCAGTGACTTCAACAACGAGCTTAGTTGGGAGGGCTGAAGAAAGAATTGAGAGGTTGGAAAGTTTTACTTGCTCTTGAAAATAGATGTAAAAAGACAAACTTATGGGATTGAAAACTATTTAGATACTTTTTGGGCTTTTAATACTTCCATTGGTACTTTGTGGCTGTGAATTGTGGGCTAGCAATACCTTAGACTCAAAGTGGAACAAGGTTCTAAAGTTCAAAAGTGCTTGATCATAAGCAAGTTCAAAATAAAAGGCTTAGTCACTTAGGCAATTTTGTTGTGTGAAATAGGTAGATCCTATTGAAGCAATTGTTATGGTGCATCTCTTAAGTTTTTAAATAGAATTGAACAAATGCCAATGGTTGTTTTTAGTGACACCATGACCAAAAGAAAAAAGACATGGATGAAGCAAAACACAAATGGATGAGTTACTTGAAGGCTTGTCCCATGAATAGAAAAGAGATAAAAGTTTTTTTCTAGATAAGTTCTACAAGCTTATATTGTGAAAAGTTCTAGGGAGGGGAAAAATATAATCTTGAAGCATTCAACTCCATGTGTGTCCAACAAAAGTTACACATATCAGCCAATATTCAATGGAAGCCAAGAATCTTATTGGTCAATAAAGAACCAACTCTCATCAACTTTGGTATAGAATGAGGAGGTGGAAAAGACCCCAAGAAGCATGGGAAGAATGGGTGTGTATATTTTGCAACATTTGTAGTTTAATGAGAAGAGCACTTTATTATGGAGTGTAATACCTTAGAGAACATTAGAGACAAGTATGCCAATATAATCACATAATTTTCTTAGCTCGATTTATTTAGCAAAGAGACTATGAGGAACCAAAGGTTCTTTTGATCTCCTCATATAACGAAAAGACTAAACTACAAAAAATCAAAACAATAAGATTGGTTATCTATCTATCTATCTTCCTTCATACATAGATCACTAGCTTCATATAACTTCCAGTATGATTGCTAAATGTGTGATGACTTGAATACATGTGCTAAAATAAATGTTTGGATATCTTTCCTCTTCAACTTACTTTATGATAATGCAATGTGATATAAGGTTGTAAACTTCTATGAGAGGTGCATCCCATACTAATGCCATCTATTGTGTAATTACTAGCTTTGTTTCTAACAAGGCTCGAGCAATTACAAGAATGAGTCTGAAATTTAAATTTTAGTCATCTATTTTTGTAAGTATTTTGTTACTATTACATCCCAACTCAATAAATATGGTCTAAATTTGAAATTTATTGGAGTAGTATTAGGATGTGTTACTAGGAAGGCCCAATGCTTCACCTTCTAAGCATCACCTAGATGCAAAGAGTGTGAAGTGGACCATTCATTCTCGTGAGAGATGAGTTCTTTTAAACCACAACTCATGAAATATGGGCCAATGAGTTTGACTCAAAAAGTACATAATTGCATCATGATAAGAAGACCATAATTTGGTGTTTTCTAGTTTTTTTATGATTGTTGTATAGTTGAAAATTCGTTGAAACAATTGATTCAATTGCTATAATTTTGAGAAAATTGTATTAACCATTAAAGATGGGTATTTCCACAGTTCATGTAATGAATCTGAATGCTTTTGGTAGAAATTAAGTAGATTTCTTTTGTATTAACTATTTGACAAATGAAAGTGAATGTTAATTTTTTTTAAAATGTTTAAGATCATGAGACTACCACATATTGGTATCATCTATCTATCATTTAGAGTGTAAGGAAAGCTCTTCAAACGAATCCATATAAAAGTCTATCGACATAAGATAATAAAAAATTTAGATATCATTGACATCATTAACATGACATTTCAATTACCATCTTAATTAGAAAGAGAGAGATTCAAAATATTCCATTTAAAAATTCGCTGCAACAAAAGAAATAATAAAAAACTTATGATAATACTATAAGCTTATATATAGACCACTCCTAAAATAAAATATAAATTTTAAATACACTTCAATTAAAAACAATTTCAACATTGATCCTAAGGAAATCATCAAAAACTCTTGAATAAAGAAAGAGACAACATATAAATTTAAAAATGTGATCACCAACCTCTGTCCATGGCCAAATAAAGAAATAATAGATACCATCTTCTCGACAACTTAATCAGATAGAAAATAGTCAGAATCCCTCACAGAATAAACTCATATTCTACTGCATTCAGTAGAGATTGCCTCAACCAAGAATTAATGATGATTTTAGCTAATTATCAACAGAATGCATAGGTGTCTCGATTCTTTATTTCTGTCTTCACTGTAATATATTTGTCTGCTGTTTTGTTATTGTATTGAAGTTTTGAACAAAAAAATTGCAAACTGTTATTACTATATACTTATCAATATTTATATTGTGCTATGCTTTATAAAAACATTTGGTTGTTGGTTGCAATATGATTATTGACAGTACAATGCAGAGTCTCTTGTCATGATGTCCACAGTATTATCTTATCATACTAGATCTCCAAGGGCCCAAAGACAGACATTCATAATCATGGCTGATGGGCCCAAATGAAGTGTAATATAATCTCTTTGCAGAGCATGACAAAATACAGGTCATCAGAGTCTGCAATTAAAGATGTTGGGTTTCTTCACTCATGTGGGTTTGAAACAGAAAAGCTGATGGAAGTTCATTCAACAATTTCTGGGGATGGTTAGCTTGTACAGAGCATTAAATTCATCAGTTGAATATTGGGTCTTACAAATGTAAATTATAGTCTACATATATTATTGGTTTTTTTTTTTTCTTGGACAAAAATTGTTCATGGCCAACTCTTGTTGTTATGATGAGTGTGAATAGGAATACCCATTTTTCTTATAAATCATTGAAATGATTGTTCTGTTTGATATGACAAAAGTATTCAGCAGGCGCTTTGAATGCATCCACATGCCTATGTTTCATCTAAATTTATTTTCTCACTATTCCCTGTCTTTTGATGTAATTGGTTTTACAAAGTTTGGGGGCTTTATAATCTGCTATATGTGAATCCAAGGTGTTGAGCGTGTGGCTAAGGAGATTTATAGTAAGTTTATCAGAATGTTAGAAAATTATGAATATGTATTGGTATACTAGCTGAAATTGTATATTTTTTCAATTTTTTTATTATATTTTATATTGTTTAAATGTTCATGTAGCATATTTTAGATCTTTGTTTAGATCTATGCTTGGATTAGAGTGTGTGCTACCTAGTGCATTATAGGTATCCATTCTATCATGGTTAAAATAATTTAGTGGTGAAGCAGTCATCAAGGTTCAAATCTATGTTGGGCCACTGTGCCTGCATGCCTTGTAAGTGTGGGGATGAAGTCCCCAATTTATGGTCTCATCAATTCATAGCTCCGAGTCAAAAGTGTTTAAGCCATCAAGGTTCAAATTTCTATTGGGGCACTATACTCACATGCCTTGTAAGTGTGAAGATGAGGTCCCCAATTTGTGGCCTCACCAATTCATAGCTCCAAGTCAAAAGGGTTTCAGCCATCAAGTTTTAAATCTCTGTTGGGCCACTGTGCGTGCATGCCTTGTAAGTGGGGGGATGATGTGCCCAATTTTTGGCCTCACCAATTCATAGCTCTGATTCAAAAGTGTTTTGACCATCAAGGTTCAAATCTCTATTGAACCATTGTGCTTACATGCCTTGTAAGTGTGAGGATGAGGTCCACTATTTGTAGCCTCACCAATTCATAGCTCCGAGTCAAAAGCGTTTCATGTGGAGTCGGGGATGAGGTCCCCCGTTTGTGGCCTCACCGATTCATAGGTCCGAGTCAAAAGTGTTTCACAGACTCGGAGGACGTTAAATTTTTTATCAAACATTAATTTAAAAAGAAATACAATATTGCATAATACATCCTTATATGAGTTCACACTCCATATAGAATTTTACTAAGCACTATTCACTTACTTAGATTTGATCTCTTTTTTAGAATTTTAGTTCTAAATTTTTTTCCATCAAACTTTTTATGTACAATATCCTTAAACATTAATCTATTTGCATTTCAACTATCAATAATAATTTAGCAACATTTTTCTTTTAATTTATATATATATAAATTTTAAAGAATTATTATTATTTTTGTTTTTAATTATTTTCTCATACTCTTCCTTAGCTAATTTTAATAACACTCTTTTCTCACCATGAAAGATTTTCCTAGCTCTAATTAGTGTGTACTTGGTAAAGTAGCACTTTCCTCCACTTAGATAATGGAATTTCTTACCTTATTTACTCTACCATTATATATTTGTCTTACCCAAAATCGTGGATGTTTTTTATTAAGGCAAAAAAGGGTTTTGAAGGGACCTGAAACCCTTTACAGAGAAATTACAATAGAATAAAAATTAAGACATAAAGACTGCCAAACTAGACCAAAAGTCTAAAAGCAGACAACTGACAATAGAAGAGATACAACCAAGGACCAGTACAGAACAACAAGCCAACAAAACACCAATGGGAAGATATTGCAGGACCAACACCCAGAACATGATTAATTCATACATTTCAACAGCTCAACAACCTCCAATTCCATCTCAATCATGTTATCAACATCCTTTAATCACCTAAAAATGGTATAGCCAAGTCAATTGCCCTAAAATCCTTCATCAAGCATCAAAGTTCATTAATTAATTAATCCTAGCCATTCAACCAAATCAAAAAAAAAAATACACTTGGCTAGTGATATTAATTAACTGAATTAAATAAATGTCCTATTATACACTCAACTCACAAAAGGACAAGAAACTCAATTTCCTCCAATGAGATCCAATCACATAGATCACTCAAGGTCCTAATCTCAGCGACTCTTTGAGGATTGATCTCAACCGTCAAATTCAAATTCAAGTCATTTCCTTCCAATTCTCGAACTTCGAAATCTATAAATAAACACCTGCTCAAGGAATTAAGAGATCTAGCTTTTGAATAATGTAATGCTACTAATTTGATCTAGATCATTCAATTCTTCTATTCTTGCATCCATTTCTTAGCTTAGTTCATCAATTCTTCTAATTGTATTAATGTGGATGCATTTCTTAATAAATCTTCCATTTTCGAGTGTATTGTCACTGGGCTAAAACATAACTCTGAGAGCATTATCATAGTTAGATCAAAATCTCTTTAAATAGGAAGTTATAACTCGCTTTTAATTTTCATTCTTTGATTAATTTCTTATGTGCTAATAATTGAATTAATGAGTTATAGAGTGTTGTGTTTGCAAATTTGTAGGTATAGGTGAAGTCTACATAAACACATACACATTTTTGGTGCCCACCGTGGGGCCGAGCCCCGACTTTTACATTGTTTTTTAGCAGATTTCTATTATTTTAACTCTTTGTTCTGTGGTGTAGATTCACATTTGGCGAACATGATCGCATGTAGTGAACATGATCGCACCTGGTATATCTTGGATTGCACCCCAGAAATCCAGAATCGCATCTGGTAAAGATCACATGTGGTAAATTCTAGATGACATTTAGTTTTATTGATCGCATTTATTGAATCCTTAATCACATCCAGGAAGGCTCACATTTAGGAGGATTATTTAATAGTTTTTGGTGTTTTGATTTGCATAATTAATGGCTTTTTAATAGCTAATGGGTGAATTTGTACATGTGATTGATTTCCAGCAGCCTAACATTGTTTGCAGGACGTTTTGACAGAGATTACGCAGGTTAAAGATGATGAAAAACTACTAATGTGTGGTCTTGTAGGTTGCCTACAATAAATCAACCAAACAACATGCTTATCTTAAATGATCTCATAGGAATTTAAGTGAATTTAAGATCAATTTTCAACCTAATTAGAGGATTATGCTCTTTTCCCTGTGGGAAAATTAGAAATTCAAACATTAGATTGCGATTTAAAGTCAAATTTGAGTAAACTTTATCAATGTGAATGATGTGTTTGATAGGATAAAATGACATACATAGGAGAGTATGCTCTTCTCCCTAGTGGAGAATCAGAATCTAGACTCCTAAGTTGCCAATCCTCTTTATTGCTTTTATCTTTAGAGGGCCTAGTAGTTGAGGAAAAATTCTCCTTGGAACAACCCAAGTGAGTACGAGTATACGCCAACTCTTCCACCTCACTATAATCAAGATGCTTCCTTGAGATTAAAATCTCAGAAGACTTAATCAGTTTTCTCCTTGGAACATTGATGATCATTCCTTAGACATGCTTGGATGTTGTGTAAAGTGGAGCCTCTTTAATCTTTCTTGCAAGACTACACTCATCTTGGTACTCATACCTGGATATACGCCTCAATCTTTCCTTGTGCGAGACTATGTGAGATGATTATGAACGGATGCTCAAATTAAACACCTTATACTAAGTGACCACCTGGACAACCTCTGAAAGGTTGGTAATGCTTGTGTAAGGAAAATAGTAATCGCCCCAAGACACTCATCATATCAACCCCTCCTTGATGTTACTACTCAACTAATATGGCCTCCGACATCCATTGCGTGTTGTTGGACTTTCATATTCTGAGGAGTCATTAAGTGTGTTCCTAATTCAATGAGAAAGTATTTTTTATCACAACCAAAGTTGTAAAGGATAGGTATTTGGAGTCTAAATAACCTTGCTTGATGTGTGTGAATTCAAAATGAAAGATAATCACCTCAACTTATCACCTCTTAGATGGTTGCAAACATTTTCAAACCTTCAGACTTGCAAAAATTCAATAGACAAGCCCTGACATGTGATGATTTTTTCTCATTTTCAAACTAAGTGGCAAGAATGAACTAGACTATCAGAGGCTCGCATCTGGTATAGAGAGTCTCATTCAGTGAATAGGCTTGCATTTGGTCAATATAGGATCACATCCAGTAAACAAAATCTATTTAGGATCGCATCCATTAAAGTGATATTAGTGCAACATCGCATTTGGTCCATGTAGGGTCGCATCTGGCTAGTCGCATCTGGGATAGAGAGTGTCTTGGCATGTGTCAAAATCTTGATCCTTGCAGTTTTGGATACCCTTTTTGTCGGTTAGGATTAGTCATCATTGTTAGTCAACCTAAAATTTTTCATCAATCAATTTGCAAGTGTACCCCGCATGCTTTCTAGGTTTTTAGACAATCTCTCTCAAGTCATGGTGTCTTATCACCATCAATCCTCTTTGGTTCCCAGCTCAATATCAGGGCATTTTAACTCTCTGACATTGGAACTTATCACTTTGTCTTATCAAACTCACGCTCACCATCATTTGGACAAACACACTTGTACAGTTTCAAACCTTTTGCACATCGGGACACTTTGACAAGACTCCTATCACACTTTCATGGTTAACATGAGACACAACCAATATTGTATTGATGATTTAGAACAACCTCCTAGACTAACTCAATTCAATCAAGAAGAGACATCAAGAAAAAATCTTATATTTGATCAAGACTCACCAACAACACCTCTTAACACAAGACAACAAAAAACACCCGCAATTTCCATATACCCTATGAATGGAATATTGCATTTGACGAACACAATGATGCAAACAATCGAGATGAAGAAAATTGTCATAATCCCATGTTTGAATCCTATAGTGATGAAGACATAAATAAGGAAGAATACCGCAGACTTAAGCAAAGCAAGAAGTTTTAAATAACATTGGAGAAGATCATCGGTGAGGACAAAGAAAAATACTTCCTCCACTTAGCTTCTCTAGGAGTTAAGCTCCCTAAATATTACAATGTTGAATGATTGAAAGCGGAAGAATTTCAAACACCTATTTCAATTCTCTCAAAATAACTATATACGTTACAAACGAAACTCAAGGAACTCAAAAGAGAGAAAGAGAGACCGACAAAGAAGTACTCATTGGTGCACATATGTCTATTCCCATCTGATAGGAAATTAAACATGATTCCCTTTCCACCTAATATGGGAAGACCTAAATATGATAAGTATATGAGGGACACACAACTGCATGATCATGTGAGGGAATTTTGTGTCTTAGGTATAGATTTCATGCATGAACTGACGTACTTGATGAGATTATTTCCATGAAGCTTAGAGGGACCAGCCATAGAATGGTTCTCCAAATTAACACAAAGCATAAAAACATGTGAAGAATTGAACCAAAGGTTCTTCCAAAAATACTCATATAATATACAACACAATATTTCTATGATGGACCTATGTAACACAAAACAACGAACCAAGGAGTCTTTTATCAATTTCTTACAAAGATGGAGAAGAATGTTCATGAGGTTCTCAAGACAAATACCTGAATCAGAAAAGATGAAGATCCTCATAAATAACGTGGTACCATAAATGAATTATTCTCTTCAAATGAAATATTCTCCTAGTTTTGATAGAGTGATTAAAAATGTCAATCGAGCTGAAGATTTCATGGTTAGAAGAAGAAGAATCACACTTTACAAAGAGAATAAGTCTTGCAATAACAATAATTATAACAACAAAGATAAACCTAAATGGTTGAACAAGAACAATAATTCTGTTAATGATGGATTTTTGGATGCATCAAATGTGAATGTTAAACCAACCATGTTCAATCTTACAAGTATCCTATAAGAAAACAAAGAGGCTAAGACAACGAAGACAAAAATTCCAAGAACGAATAATGAGAAAAAAAAGAGTAAGACTTGGATTTCTAGACCCAAGCATACATTCACTCCATTGGGAGAACCCCTTGACAATAAGATCATTACCCTATCAGATTCAAAACCATGGGAAGTAGAAGTGAAACCAAGGTGATGGAATGATAACTACTATTGTGCCTTTCATCAAAACAAAGGGCATAAGACCAATGAATTTGTAAAACTTAAGCATGTTATACAAGATCTAAAAGATGGAGATAAGATCAAGGTGGAAGGACACACTTCAAATGATGAACGTGCGACATTTACAAAATCATTTCCTAATTATGAAAAAGGAGAAGCCTCTAATTCTAAAGGAAATGAAGTTAACTATACCTATTCTAATGATGATAATGTGATCAACATGCTAGAAATAAAGGACGTATCAACCAATATGATCACTATCAAAGGTGTAAAAGACAAGGCTGCACACTTGAATGCAGTAATGCAAAGTCAAGCAAAGGTAATGATTAAGGGAGTTAAATCCTCATCAAAATAAATGACACCATCTAAACCACCTCTTATCACGATCCCAAAACCGGTGACATCAAAACAAATAGTTTCTCCATCATCAGCCAACTACAACCTGATAGATCAATTACAAAGTACCTCGGCTCAAATATCCATATTTGAGTTGCTAAATATCTCTCTAGTACACAGGGAATTTCTTGAACAAGCCCTTCATAAAACCAATGTTCCAAAAGACTTAGATATAGACAGATTCCAGGCTATGGTTGGTCATATAATGTCTCCTCATTATCTATCCTTTTCATAAGAAGATGAAAAATCCTTAAATCATCCACATTATCAGCCCTTGCACATTAAGGTTTTGATTCATAAACATCAGGTAAAGTGTGTATTTATAGATGGAGGCGCAGGTTTGAATATTTGTACCTTCAGTTTGGTCAAGGTACTAGGATTGTTAGAACATGTAATTGATCTACAAAGAAAGATAATCATTAAAGCTTATCATGAGGAAGAGAGATTGTACAAGGGATTAATTGTGCTACCTATCAGAATAGGTCCAATAGAATGAGACATGATCTGCAAAGTTCTTGATTTACCATTATCTTACAACATACTATTGGGTAGACCATGGATACATGATATGCAGACGGTTCCATCTACTTATAAGCAATGCATCAAATTTCCACACAACAGAGTAGAAGTTATAATTCCAACGAATTCAAGCTACCCCTGCAACAAAGTAAAGATAGATAGCATGGTTCCCACAACAAGGAAGTTCCTAAAGAGTTTACAACTGAAACCTCAAAAGACATGGTGATGAGAAGCTTTGGAAAATCATTAAAAACTGAAGAAACTAGCATGGGGGAATATAAGCTGGATTCAACACCATCATTGGATAATCTTCCCATATCTCCAAAATGATATGGTAGACCATCAATGTCATTTACACATACATCAAAAGCATTGGTTATTCATGAAGCAACATGTATGGTCAAACCTACAATATCCCGAGAAGAAGAAAATGAAGATAAACCAGTCTTATCTTGGCTATATAGAGAGGAAAAGGAGGAGAATGAAGTAAAACAATTGTAAATATCTCAAGGAAAATATGGAAAAGGTTATGATATCCTAGAACAAATGGGCTACAAAGGGAAAGGACCTTTAGGGGATAAAGGTAAAGGACTCGTTGAACCAATACACATGGAGTTCTGAAACACAAAAGACAAAACAAGATTGGGCTTCAATAATGAATCAAAACACCCTACCTTAACAGGTGGTCCAATATTTGATAAGGAAAATGATGATGAAGAAGAGGAAGTGGAAGGCATACCATTGACATATGAGAGATTGTTGGATCTAGGCACTCAGAATCCTGAATATCAAGGGGGACGTTATATACCAACTCACTTAAGAGAACAATTAGAACACTATGTACCATTGTTACAACAAACATATATTTGAGAATCAGAGGAATAAGAAAAAGAAGAAGGAGTGGTTAATCCTCGTGAAGTCCAGTAAGAAGATGAATATCATAAAGGAACACATCTAGAACAAGAAGAAAGAGGAAGTATTAGAGAAGAAACAAGTAGCTCAAATATCATTAAAGAGCTATCCTCTATAAGACAACAGGAAAGTCTACATCTAAATTGGGGGAAATTGGTTACGATCACACATTTTCTTGATCTACCACACTTTGATCCAAAAATAGCAAATAGGGTTAATCAAATAAATATTGTCAAATTCCTAGGTTGGTCTGATGATAATATCTCAGATTCACATGATTACAAATGGGATCAGATGTCTAATGTTACTATCGATATTGAGATAGATGTAATCCATACATTTTCATCTTCATATGAAACAGGTGAAAATTCTAAAACCACAAACATCACAAACATTATGACAAGATTATCTTATATATTAATCCCAAGTATGGTTGATGCAGAAACAAGAGTCTTAATAAGACAAGAAGCATATCAAAGAGTATTAGAAGACTTAAATTCTAGCAATGTGACTAGACCAAGATCAAGAATAGAGATGGTTCCACTAAGAATATCCCTTGATCAAATAAGAGAAAGAGAAGAAGGGGAAATCTCAAACGATAGATCGCTAGAGTTAGGTTTACATAACACTAACAACAACACTAAAATGTAGATCGGACTCTTAATGATATAGGTAATAGAGAAGATAACTTAACAAAACTCGTCTTACCGGTTAATAGTCTTGATATTAATGTGGTGTTGTCTATAGAATCCTATGAATCCCTATCATTTATAAACCCTAAATTAATTGACTGGGCTGAATCTGAGCCTACAAACATGATAAACTTTCCTAATGACTACACCTTGGCTTTCTATCTGAATGCTTGTGAACCTTATACTTCTTTCACTAGGGAAATGAGCGTAAATCTGACAAAGGAGGATATCATGTTTCTTAGCCTCAAAATGAAAAATAAAAAGAAAAAAAATAACTAATGGTAAAAACCACGTTATGAAAGTGTCAAATTCTAGAAAAGTAAAAACAAAAGATGTATCTGATGGTGAAAACCTCTCAGAGGTGCCAAAGGATGAGACTCTTGATATTCTCCCTAAGAATTTCCAAGAAAGATCTTAAGTATCAATAAAACCAACACAACCAGTTAATCATGGGACAACTAAAGCTCCAAATATAGTTCACATTGCACAATCCTTATTAGAAGAAGAGAAAACACAATGCACTCAATTCCTCAAAGAAAAGAAGATCAACTTTGCATGGTCTTATTCTGACATGTTGGTATTAGACCCAAAATTAATAATGCATCATTTATCTATTGCTCTTGGAATAAAACCTATGAAGCAGAAACTGAGAAAAATGCATCCGCATATGGCATTGCTAGTAAAAGCAGATCTGGAATTTTTTTTGAAAGATGGACACTCTCAGCTCATTATTAACCAAGTAAATGGTGAGTATCAAAAAAGATATGAAAAATTGATGCCCTATAAGAAAATGGTAAATAATTTCAAGAAATACTTTGTCTTCATTACATTCTAGCAAATTCCAAGAATGAAAAATAAAGTTGCAGATGCAATGGAAAAATTGACATCTATGCTACAACTAGAGGAGCATAAATTTTGCTATGACTTCCTAGTGGAAGAATTATCTTTTCCTGCATTTGATGCACCTGAATCTCAGATAATTTGTGCCCTCAATATCCAAAACCCATCCTGATATAGCAATATCTATGCATATCTTAAAAATCAATCCTTACATAATGGCCTATTCATAAATGAGAAATGATCCCTAATTAGGACAACATCACGTTATGTAATCATTACTACTGAATTATATAGATGTGGTCTCGATGGAACACTACTTATCTGTTTAAAACATAAAAATCTAATCGCACATTAAAAGAGGTCCATGAAGGTATGTGTAGGTCTCACTTGAATGGTTTCTCATTAGCTAAAAAACTCCTAAGGGTCGGGTACTAATAACCTACAATAGAAAAATATGTTATTCAATATGCTAAAACCTGTCAAAAATGCCAAACCCATGGAAATATCATACATGCTCCAGCCAGAGAGCTAATACCATTTATCACACATTGGCCATTCCAGCAATGGGCCTTTGATCTTGTTGGACAAATTTATCCCAACTCTTCAAGTGGACATAAATAAATCATCACAACTACTGAGTATTTCACAAAGTGGGTCAAAGCAGTGCCACTCATCAAAGCCACTAGGAAACAAGTATCCATGTTCATTTTGAACTACATCATTTGTAGGTACATGATACCCTTGTAACACCCCAAAATTGGCACCTAACAACCTAATCAATTTTGGTGCATTTTCTTATCTTCGAAGTCCTATTGTATTAGGCAAATTCTTCTCCTAATTGACTTTAATCGACTGAGTTTCAAATGCAG
>MU223851.1:21336-32505 GCA_018584345.1 Thuja plicata
TCCTTTGTTTTTGAGCATCATTACTATAGGCAAATTTAGTGTTAATTTCATGCTTTTAGAGTACTTTCTTGCATAATTAGCACAATTTTCATTGGAATTGAATATAGTTTAGCTTTGATTTATGATCCATTTGTAGGAGCTAACCATTCAATTTTATGCTTTAGAGCTTTCTAAATTCAATTGCTAATCAAATTCTAGCTTAAAAAGCATACATTTCTAGATTACAAGCATTCTCTTTCATAGACTAGAAGCATTTCAATCTCTTAGCTTAATTGCACTTTTTACTTCCATAGCTAGTTGCATTTCATATTTAGTCTAATTGCAATTCATCTTTCATAGCTTAAATCATGTTTCAATTCGTAGAATAGCAGCACTTTCTCATATCTAGATGCATATTTCTCACAATTGATGGCTCTTCTTCACATACTTGCACTATAAAATCCTCCGTATTAGAGATGGTCAGGTTGTTGGCTCTCGTTCTGAGGGTAAACTGCAGCAATCGCACCTAATTAGGAGGCAACATGTCGCTTCAATCACATTTGCAGAGCAAACAATCCATGTTTGTCTTTGTAAATTCTTTGATTGTGTAATGACTATGTTGCGTTTGTGTTGAATAGAGAGGTCCACATTCGACATCAGACAACCCTCATCTATTGTATCAAACAATGAGGGACATTTCAAGAATCAAGATATTGATGAACTTTGTTCATAGTTCCATATCACTCAGAATTGTTCTTCAATTTATTACCCTCAAGGTAACAGACAAGCTGAGGCATCAAACAAAAATATTCTTAAAATTCTACATAGAACTGTGAGTAAATATGGAAGAGATTGGAATTTACAACTAAATAAAGCATTATGGGCCTACAAGACCGGCATCAGAACAACAATGGGAGCCACACCATTTGCTCTTGTTTATGACACAAAAGAAGTTTTGCCAATTGAAGTTGAAACCCCTTCTTTGTGGGTATCATCAAAAGGTTTTATCATAGATGAACAATACTACATAGATTGGGTCCAAGAATTAGAAATGTTGGATGAACGTAGGAAATATACATTTGATCACCTAAAGGTATATCAAAAGAGGATGTCAGGAGGATATAACAAGAAAGTAAAACCTAGAAAATTTCAAGTAGGAGATCTAGTACTCAGGGAAAATCCTAAGAAAGTTTGAACCCAACGGGCATGGACCCTTTGTTATCACAACAACTTTTGGATCGGGAGCTTATCAGCTAGCTACGCCTGAAGGGGATGTTCTCCCTAATTCTATAAACACTCTACACTTGAAAAGATTCTATGCTTGATAGCTAGCCAAAGGGCACTTGTACAACAAAAAATTGAACCTGAAGAAAGTCAAAATAGTGGAAAGGCATAAAATATCAAAAACAATGAAAAAGTCCTAAAAAAGAGTATTCTTGGTGAAAACCTGGCAAATAGGCTTCTTGATACTAATGAAAAATAGAAAAAGTACCAAAAATTTGAGAAACAAGAAAAGTGCATATAATTTGGTTACTTACATGCCATCACCAGGACCTAAGCTCTCCAATGCTCTACTTTCCTTGCGTGGAATTTGTCTATATTCAATTCTTAGGATGATTGTACTTTACTAGGGGCATCTCTCCCATAAATTTCTGCAGTCAAGTAAATTTTTTCAGTCTGAGGTTGGTCTGTCACACTTTGTCATCCTAGGTCACTATCTCGGAAAGTTTTCCACTGATATAAAACAATATTTCTTAATACTCACACAAAACAATCATTATCACTATCACAAACAAAGGTGTTTCTTAAACACCACCTAACTTTAATAGACACCACACTAGTGTTTTTCAAAACTTTAATTAACAGTGTTTCTCAACACTCCATCGGATTGCAATTAATGCTAAACCTAATCAAAAATGTGTTTTATACACTACTAGACTCATCTAGACACAGATATACACTTCACAGACTACATTGATAAAACTTAATCTATGATTGATAATCTCTTTGCTAAAAATGATTACTCAAAGGTGGTCTTAAACACCAATAATCACAAATAGAATTCTCTTGATTTGTATTGATCATGACTATTTGAAATGTCTCCATGATGTCTTGAGACTAGCGGCATAGGAAGAAATCATTAATTTTCTTTGTCTGATGTCTATGGTTATCAATTTTTTATTGTTTTATCTTCTGAGTAACTCCATGATGTCTATAAACTGACTAGAGAAGCAAGGACAAGGGGCATGAAACTTACTTTTTTTTCTTCTTGTGGTGATTGATTTACTGATCTTACAAACTTCACATAATTTGGGTGTTTATGGTAAGTGCTTTCATCATGATTGGAAAACCACATATATCTCGACCCTCTTTATCTAAAAGCTATGATGAGGTTGGACCATTCTCCTTTTCTGTTTGTTTGTATTAAAAAAAAATCTTAGTAAGGTGTACGCAACATTATGTACCCAAGGATATGAACATTAATCAAAAGGGTCATTGTGGGTTACATAATGTTAGTGAACGGTTTTTCCCAAGATTTTAACTTTGAATAGGGAAAATCCTGATAAACTAGCCGATTGAATTCCTAACAAAAGATAAGGAAGTCTCTACTTTATATTACTTAACGTTATGCAAGGTGCAGCTAACCTTTTCTAAAAAGATAATCGTTAAATCTTGTTCTGAGGGAAAATCTTCCCAATGAGTATTTTACTGAAAATACTGAAAAGCTTGAATCAATCAACTCATGAATATGAAAAGAATGCGTATACTAAAAAACCACTCAATTTTAATAACCAAAATCATCCACATGATTGAATATTAAATTTGAGAAATAGATGAGCAATTTAATTTCCCCTCTCGTAACCTCTAAACTCCAAAACAACCTGTTTCTAATGTGCAAAAAAGAAAAGCTAAACTTTCACAAGTAATCGATATCCACAAGAACATGAATCACTGCAGAGTAAACAATAGTATTTACTCCAGAAAGTCCAACAAATAAAATTGTAGAATTTTATATTACTTTGCCGCAACTTCATAAATATATATTCAAAGTTTAAAGCATAGAATACTTAAACAAAAGTAGTTCTGATTTAGTATCTATGGAGAGACAACCCTTTTAGAGGTCAGCTATTACATATTTATATTGATTAGGGCTGGATAATTGTATCCAAAATTACCCTGCCAGGAGTAAATAGTTTTTTGGCTAACATAACTGTGTTAACTGATTGCAAATAAGGAAATAAAATAGAGAAAGCAAACAATGCCACTATCTAACTAGCAAGCTCTAGGTGTCACGAGGAGTTTTCCACGCCAGCCGCAATTCTTCCAGCTTTCCAGGTTTCATATGCAGTAGTAAACGCAAAGATAACTAATTGATGAGGCAAGCCAATGTAGGCGATCCTCTATTTCAAAACCTCTTTCTCTTTCTTCAGCTCTGTTATCTTTTCCTCGTGCATTTCTAAGTGTTTCTAGTTAATTATTAGCATAGCTTCAGTATGCGCGACATTTAAAAAATCCTGCCTTGCAGGTGCCTTCCTTTCTTGAATATCCAGAAAATTTTTTTGTATCTCCTTAATCACATCTTCCACAGAGGGCACGGAGTCACTGTCTTCACCTGTGCAATGTTTGCAAAACCATTTTAGATCTCCCTTAATTATTTCATCTACGAGCTTGAGACCAGATAGGATCTCCCTAATTTCTGCTAC
Source organism: Thuja plicata (assembly GCA_018584345.1). Classification (NCBI taxonomy): domain Eukaryota; kingdom Viridiplantae; phylum Streptophyta; class Pinopsida; order Cupressales; family Cupressaceae; genus Thuja; species Thuja plicata. The sequence continues at coordinate 25,020 of MU223851.1, forward strand.
TCCTTGTACGAGTGCCTCGTTTCGCCACTCGATGCAATCTTTAATTACATAGATGGTTTTTTTGTCCAAACCAGCCAGAGGGTATTCGGAGAGGAACTTTTGCAGCCCAAACTCTTGTATTTCCTCAATCCATAATACTTCTTTTACCCAATTGTTTCTTTCTTTTTCGTACCCTTCTATGTTTTCCTTGACCTTCTTGATAATGGCAGAGGACTCTTTTAGAACTGTGTTGTAAAGTTTTACCTATTTCACCATTTCATCCAAGACGTATTGTAACCATTCCTCTAATGTCTTCGCAACAGCTTTGCACTTATGCAGGTTGTCGAGAAATTGTTGATTGGCTGAAGACGTGATATCAACAATTGCGGACATTTCATTTAAAAGTTTAGGTTCTGGATGAAGGATGGCATTGATGTACTAAGCCATGCTTTTCATTTCCTCTTTCATGTCCTACTTATCTCGGGCATCCTTCCACACTTTGTTTGCGATCTTTTTGTTGGATGCTTCAAAGATTTTCATGTCTACAGTTCAGCTTCCTTTCCCGAGATCTATTTTAGACACCTAGTAGTCTTGAGGAGTTAGATCTTCATGAAGGCTGTCTTGAGGGGGCTTAGAAATTTCTGCTGACCAATGACCAGTGATTTTGTCAAAGTTAATTCTAGACTCTGTTCTCACTTTCTTCTCTTTTGAAGACTTTCCTAAACACTTGCTTACTAAATCGTCTATAGGCATTGAAAGCAGTACTATACTCCTTTTCCTTTCAACAGAGGTCTCCAGCCATTTAGGCGTGGTAGGCTCTTTACCAGGTGTGGGGGAAGTATTGGTTAGAGAAAGGGAGTCCAACTGTGTATTTCCACCTTTAGCCACTCTTTGAGGAGCTGCCATGCTATCTGCCATATTAAGACTGGGAGTTTGATCTGTTGTTATTTTGACCTTGGAGGGATCCAGATCAATAGTTACTTTACCCTTTCCTTTATCTTTTTCCACCTTTCTACCTTTGGTATTTGAACGGGTAATTTTTCTGGTACTCACTACTTCTTGTTGAACTTGAAGTTGAATCTGCGGTGCAGCTGCTTCAACTTCAACTTTTGTAGAACCTGCAATAGGATTACCAACACAAGGATTAGGAGTAACATTTAGCTCTTGTTTAGAATTCTTTTGTCTGATTTTCAAGTGTTTTCTTGGGGTACTATGGGTGGCTGAGTGATTCCTCTTTGTTTTCAACCAATCTTCAGTTCTTTTCAAAACTTCCGATGTATGGGAGAGAAAGTCATCTTCTTCCCTTTTACTCCAATCAAGTTCAAGGATCGGTAGACATTCAATTTGTTTGACATAAAGAGGATCGACCACCTCTTAATTTTCATCCTCCTTTATTCTGCTGGTGTTGAGGTTTACTTTGAACAATTGTATCTGACTCATAGTTAACCTTGACCACAACCTTCTCCTTATTTCTAATTCATCTGAACAATTGGCCCAGTAGTCCTCCAGGTGGGGAACATGGATAAGAGAAACTGCATGTTTGATATTATCTTTAGCAAAACCCATATAATCAAAATCTTTCCTTGCAAAATAGCGCTTGAGACATAAATTGGACAATACTATCTTTGTCAATGCAGCTTGCTTGAAACTAGGGCATCTATAGTGACCGATTTCAATAGGAAAGAGGAAAGTAGGTGACTTTTTGGTGGTTTCAGATGAATACATCACACAGACAAGTTGCCTACAGATTTTGGACAAAATAATGTTATCGAGACAATAACGTGGCAACTTAAAAGGTTCTCCGGTGAAGCCCCCAACTCTGAGGTATGTGAACCTGGGAAACTGAGTATAAAAGCAACCATAGATTTTAACGGCTTGCATGGATTCTTCAGATAGTCTGCAATTTTCATGACCTTGAAATTCAAATACCAACCTCCTGAGAAACACATCATTTACCCTCCAAAACTCTTTGCACGACTCGCCAACCTAGAGGACTGTGTAATACTAGTAGATGGTCATTTCATCCATCCAGGGCTCATGAGGGAGACCTTTCCATTCTTTAGATGCAGCTAAGATGTAGACCAAAAAGGAAGAAAAGAAAAATGAGCCAAAATTGCTTACAGCTACTAGACCTTTATGAAAACCTTCAGCTATTAAGTCGGCTCAGTCGATAAATTTTTCTCCTTCAACAATCTTCTGGATGAAGAAATACATTCAATTCTCCCAGTGAAAGGTGTGATCATTTCATTTTACTCTGTTCAAAAGCAGCACAATGTCGGAAATTTCTTTAATGAAATGCTCAATGGTTAACGGCTTGGGCAATCTTGAGCCTCCAAGAGCTAGTTTTAGGAGCCATGTTTGAGCTATGATAGAGTCATAGCTCTTCTTGTTGTCGCTGTATAATCGTTCGGCCTCATCAAATGTCCAAGGCTCATAGGGTTCTTTATGAGGAATTCTCAAAGCTAAACTGACACTGACCCTATTTATTCTGGCTAACACTTCACCTATATTCTTCCTAATACACCTGGTATTAGGGTCATAATGGTTTGCACATTTGATAACCAGCTCAGGGCATCCTATGGCTGATGGGAAAGTGGCAGCTTCGACTAACCCACTACTGGTTAGCTTTCGGTATATGGGCCCTGGTTGAACATTTTTAATCCGCTCTAACATCTCGGTTAGGAATACATTTACCATAAAGGTATCTCAAATTTTAGGGAGAGAGCTTAACAAGCATGGTTTCTCTAGTTTGGGTAGCTTGGGCCTAAAGAGGGTCATGGCTTGCTCGAAAAGAAAGGTTTGCAGAAAGAATGAAAAAACTGAAACACTTCTAACCAAAACCAGGTGCAAGAAAAATGACAAAGAAAACTATATAATGAACTCACCATTTTCAGCAAAGCCAAGCACTCCAGTCCTAATTCTTACCAGTTGACACTTGGAATTTGAGACTAGCCAAATAAACAATTATACTAGAAAAAGAGGGCATTTAAGGAGTGATTGCAGAAATCTTAGGATGGATATGGAGCAGGCTAAGGCATTAATACCAGGCTTGTCGAATGTACTTGACAAGACTGCTTTTAGTTAATTCCCATCAAATCCGCGTGCAGATTAACTTCCCATGATGTTAGCAGATCTCTATTTTTTGTATTCTCTGAAAACCGACTGTGCTTGGCATGCGTTTTCCTAGTTTTCATCTTCATTGCCTTACACATCTTCAGAACTGACAGGAGGTGGGACCCATTCTTTTGTTTAGGAAATCATGTCTATTTCTTTCAATAAAACACCTACGAAAAAGAGAGAAAAACTTTGTCAGAAGACAAAAGGAGTCGAAGTTGAAGTTGAAGTTATTCACTTGACTCAACTTCGACTTCAAATTTGCACAAGTTGGTTCGGGCTGACGAGAAAGAACATTTGACTTCATTGGGTGAAGAATACTAGATTGAACTTGAAGTTGAAGTAAGATATAGGTTCAAGTTCAGCTTCAAGTTGGGAGGTTAGAATTTGGCTGACATTATTAACATGGTGAAAACACAGGGTAACACATATCATATATTATACCTGAATAGAAGAAGATTCTTAAATAAAAAAGAAATAACTGATAAGTCATCCTGGCCTCTATGCCTTGATGCTTAGGTTTATTTTTGACATTGTATTTGATTAAGGTAGTACTCATATTTTCACGATGGATGGAATCTATCAGTGAAGGTTGTACTAGCCTATGGTGTCCGTTAAACAAATTCTCTATGATGATAAATGCTATTGTGAAATGATCAGTGACAGTCCTAGAGTGTCTTAATATAACTTCATTCATGATTCATATAGTGGCATTAAGATTGCATGATTACTTGAGCTCATAATGATTTCCTATCTCAACCAAATCCAAGTTTGACTACTTAATTTACTGACTAATTACTTTATTCACTGATATATATTTATCGTTTCATATTCATATCATGGCATAAGAATTTGCATACATTTTCCATGAACATAATCTAAAACAAAAGAAAAGCATATTGTAATCACCTGAAAATGGTCCGATAAACTCAAAAGACCTAATCTGCAATTAAGTCCTCCAGGTCCTAACCAAGACTACCAATATCAAGCTAATCACAATTATATAATTAAACTAGATTAGTTTAAGTATATAATTCATAAAAAATAATAATCCAAGATCACTCATCAAGAGGCATCTATCAAAAGCCATTAATTATTCAATTAACCTTGAATGAATTAAATCAAATCAAAAAATTTAATACATGGCTAAAGAAAATAATTAAAAGGAATTAATTAAATCAAATAATTAATATTCCTTCAACATGCCTCAAAGATAAAAGCCTCTAACCAATAGGAGGTAATCACTTGGATCAAGAAAGTTTCCATCTCAACCATTCCTCATGGATGCATCTTAATCACTCAATTCAAATTTGAATTTGAATCTTTCCCTCCAAGAATTATCTATAAAAAGAAGCCATTCTAAGCTTATTTGAGATAGGAGAATAGAATTCAAGCATAGAGATAATGTCAATTTCATTTTCGCTCATCTAGTTCATCATTTTTAGCATGCTAATCTAGTTCATTTGTATAATTTGATTCAAATTGTGCATAATTGAACATGTTCTTAAGCATTTTAGGCATTTTTACAATGAATCTTCCATTTCATGATTGTCATTCTGTGATCTAACATGCTTAATCTGAGAGCAATTTGCAATTTAGAGTAAAATCTTCATGACTAGGAAGCAATAATTTGATTTCTCAAGTTTTTCTATGTTTTTCATTGATTTGATCTTACTAACCTTGGATATAATGAGTTATTGAGTGTTTGTGTGTAGTGTACTTGCAGATACATAATTACACATCACATTTTGGCGCATACCGTGGGGCAGATTGCTCAAATTTTATGAAATTCTGCTCTCTTTTCTTAACATTTTGACAATTTGCAGGCAGTTTATCATTTTGGGTCTGAGAGATATCATTTTCGGGATTTTTCTATCATCTCTGGAAATTCTTTTATCATCTCTGGTGGTTTTAATATCGTCTGCAGATTCCATGGCATCATCTTTGAAAGGTAGCCATTTGGATTTAATGTGTCTTTGGTAATTCCTTTATCATTTCTAGAAATATTTATTGTTTGGAGTAAAAAGATTATCATTTATGGGATACGTTATCATTTGGGGTTAAATTGTCATCATTTCTGGGGTTTATCGTTTTAGGTCTCTGCAGTATTGTCTGTATTCTAGAGAGAAAAATAACATAGTTTTTTCATGGATTAATTTGATTGCTAACATACTAACTTGGTTGTTTTCATGGTTTTTATCATCTTTATAGCATCCTAACATGTTTTGTAGGATGTTTGGCAAAGATTTCCATCGAGAGAAACTACTAACAAGTTTGTTGTAGGTGGCCAAATTGCGAAAATTCAAACACTTTGACACTGAATACATTTTTTGTGCATTTCCTAATTTGGATAGAGGATTATTCTCTTTTCCCTTTGGGAAAATCAAAAACTCAAACCCCAAATTATGCTTTGTACTAAAATTGAAGGAAATGAACAATTTTCTTTCATATGCAATGTGTTTTGTTAATTAATTTAGGCATCTTAACATCAAATTTAGGGTTAATTTTTGGTTTCATTAGAGGATTATGCTCTTTTCCCTTTGGGAAAATTAGAAACTCAAACGTGAAATAGAAGATTAATTCTTGATTTGAGGAAATGAACTTTGTTTGAAGTGCTTGATAGGAGAAAACATTATTGAGTAGGATAGTATGTTCTTTTCCCTTTAGGAAAATCAGAATTCTAGACCTCTTTTCAACGCCAATCCTCTTTACTTGCTTTATCCTTTAGTTGGGCGTGTCGGTGAGGAAAACATCTCCCAGGACGACCCACATGAGAACAAGGTGTAAGCCACACCACTCTAACTCACGTTAAACAAATTTACTCTTTCAGGTTAAAGCTTGGGGATTCGGATGTCATTTGAGCTTATACTCGGCTCACGTCTAACTTAAGGGCTATACACCTCAATCACGCTTGCGCGGGCGTAGAGGATACAACCAAACTGATAACCTTACTAAACACTTTAGGATTAGAAGCTACCCAGATCACCCCCAAAAGGTGATAATCCTTGTGCAAGGCAAAAAGTAATTTCCCCAAGATACTCATCATATCGTGCCCCCATTTTTGTTTGGAACCAGATAATATGGTATCATGACTAAAGCCATTGCGTGCTTGGTGATAGCCATATTTTGATTAGCAAATGGGTGTGTACCTAAGTCTTTGAGCAAGCAATTTTAATTCTATGTCAATTTTGTAGGGATAGTGCATGTTTGTACCCTTATGTAAGATCTAAATTTGGTTTGTTTGGATCTCCTAGATAAGATTTGCATAATGAGAATTAAATAAACAAAGAGATCCTAAGTCCAACTTCAATCTATTACACTTAATTGTTATGATAAGAAATGAAGGGTGTTTACAAAGAATAAAGAGATAAGATACCTACCTCAAGACATAATAGATCTAGAAAAACTCATTTTCTGAATCCTGTGTTGAGTTTCTATAAAATCTGAAGGTTGACTCAGGACAAAAATATCGAGATGAACAAAACCCAGAAATGTTTTTCCGATCTGACACCGTCTTGAGAAAAAGGTCGACCTTGACCCACAAATGTCACCCCTGACCCAATAATCTTGACCCTAACCTGTGCTGCCTCGACAGAGAATCTATTTTCAGATCTCGGTAGATTGTTGAAAAGGGTATCCAAATCTGGTCTCAGATCTGTCTTTCTGTACCTATGACTCCCATAAAATAGCACCTACAAATATCTGAAAAAGAGGGTTTCGGGGTGGCTATATAGGGTTTTGCCTTAGTCAAACCCTCATTTTGGTGGTCTCCACCTCCACGAATAGAAAAATATAGAAAGTATGTGTGTGTGTATTTCTCTTTTGAAAAGAGTCTTTAAATATGCAATATTAAGATCTAATCCTCTAGATTAACAATCCTAACATAACATAGAAATGAGAAAGCAATGCATAGATTTGAATATGATAAAGAAAGCATACCAAGCCCCTAAGGCTAAAGTATTCCTATCAACTCACAATCCGTAATTTCTACCCCATGATAATTTCCTTTGAATCCTTGAATGTTGAGAATGGTAGATCTAAAGAGAAGAGCACCTTCTTGCTTCAATGAAGATCCACAATAGCTTGTCCACCAAAAATGATTGAGAATGGATTTAATATGTCCTTCTAGCTTGTCCTTCTATATCATCCTCTTGCTTACTTGCATCATCATTGCATCATGTCATCTCCCGATTTTATTTCATGACCAAATGAAGGCAAAAGAGAGTGCTTATATAGAGATCTCACTATAGGTCTCCTAGGGCAATGCTGTTAGAGTATTATCACTTTATACTTATTAATTAAATCATATCGATTTAATTATATAAGTTTATATTACTCTAGTTACTTAAGCTTCACTTAGGTACATTATTAATTAATTATTAATTAATAATGT
>MU223851.1:35826-48805 GCA_018584345.1 Thuja plicata
GGGACCCATTTCTTGCTTTCTTAGTTTTTGCTAGGTCAGCTTTCTCCCTGCGTTCAGCTTAAGGGGGGGTGTTAGAGTATTATCACTTTATACTTATTAATTAAATCATATCGATTTAATTATATAATTTTATATTACTCTAGTTACTTAAGCTTCACTTAGGTACATTATTAATTAATTATTAATTAATAATGTGCAACCTAGATTTTTCTTTTAGGGTTTCTTTCTCACCTTTTATAAGGTTGAACCTTGTACTTTTTCGATTATCTCTTATGCATTTTTCACATTCTGAGAGCATTTTCCTTCTGTGTCCATTTTCTTCTTTTCTTGTAACAGGTTATTGGTTAACAGGTTCTTCTTGGGTTGTGCAGAATTGAGGTTGATCAATTCTTTCAAATGCAAGGGACCCAAATTCAAATTTCACCTTGAATTATGCTCCAATTGCAATCACCAACCAAGGAGGGGATGAATTAAATCAAATACCAGAGAAAACACTTCCGTATCTAAACCTAGGGACCCATTTTAAGTTTAGAACCCTGATAAGCTCTGGATTTGAAAGAAGGGACCAACACTCGACAAAGGTCTATGTCGACCTCGCCCTTGACCTAGGTCAAGGTCAAGTTTGACCCTGACCTAGGTCAAGTTTGACCTTGACCCTGACCTAGGTCAAGGTTAACCTTGACCCTGACCTAGGTCAAGGTCGATCTTGACCTTGACCTGTGGTTTCAGGCAGGTCACCAGAAAGTGTCTGTGAGATTCCCAGGTCAGCCGGGGACCTAGGAAGGTGAGGAAATCTCCCAAAATGCTGGGATGAAGGCCTAGAGGCCTAGGAAGAGCATGATAAGGCCTAGGAGGACCAATACATAGGTCCTACCTAGAGGAAAGAGTCATGGAGAGGTAAATCTAGGAGAATCCATAAGATCCTACCCTAATTTCACTTAAACATGTAGAATCAAGTGCAAATGCATTCCTAAATGCAAATCTAATATGCAAGCATGCTAAATGAAGGTGCTAAACCTACCAAAATGGAAGTGCTTCCATTTTAAGATGATACACCTTATAATCACAAAAAATTTCAAAAACAAACAATCCTTATCAAAACCATGACAAAAAAAACTTGCTTTGTGTGTGTGTGTGTCACTAAAATTTGCATAATTCAAAACACCTTGGAAGCATTCCAAAAATGGGTGACTTTATTCAAAACGGTGGTTGGTTCCTTTGCACAAAAGTCCTCAAGAAATTACTCCAAAATTTTCTCAAAAACATTGGTTCTAAAGCATTGCCCTTAAGTTCTTGTTGTCTTGATTGTCAAAAACATTGGTCCTAAATCATTGCCCTTAAGTTCTTGTTGTCTTCATTGTCAAAAATATTGGTCCTAAAGCATTGCCCTTAAGTTCTTGTTGTCTTGATTGTCAAAAACATTGGTCCTAAAGCATTGTCCTTAAGTTATTGTTGTCTTTTTTATCCAAAACAAAGGTCATTTTGTGCTATTCATCTCAAAATTCAATTCAAAAGTGGAAGTTCTAAAGTCATCTATTGTTAGTCCTAAATATCCAAAGTGCTCAAATCAAACCTTGGTGTCTAGAAAATCAAACTATTTTCCATTTGTTTCAATCAACTCAAACTAATTTTTAATTGGTCATATTAACCCTCTTTGTGTTTAAAGATCACTATCAAGGTCAATCTAACCTTCATCAAGATCTCAAACATTATCAATTACATCAATAATATTTCACCAACTTTGACCAATTGTAAAGCTAGTATATCAAACATTGAAACTATAGGTGATAGGTTGCTAATCTTTGCTAATCAAGTATCATTTAATCCTACATGGTGTGGACAAGAAGTGGACGTATTCAACACATAGACACTTCAAAACATTCTAGAATACACATTGAAGCACAACAAGAACAAGAGTACGATCCTTTTTCAACTCCTAGAGCAAGTGCTTCAAAAACTACTAACAACACCAACAATACCAACAACAACAACAACAACAACAACATGGCTGGAATTGAAAATGAATGGGCTGCTCAAACCAATAATGATGAAGAACTAACTGAGGAGTGTATCCAAAAAGTCCAACAAGATGCAAGATTCCAAAAGATCATGGACAAAATCCTAATGGCAGATAAAGAAAAATACTTCATGCATCTAGCTTCAATAGGGATAAAACTACCTCAAGATTTCAATATGGAACAACTCAAAACAAAAGAAGAAGAAAATGCTATGACTCTCCTTGTGAAACAAGTGGAAGCTTTACAAACTCAACTTCTTGACATGAACAAAGAAAAAGAAACTATACCAAAGAAATACTCTATGAGTACATTTTGTCCTAAGCCATTTGATCAAAGCTTACACATGCCAGCATTTCCACCAAATGTGGACATACCTAAATATGACAAATATACAAGATGTGACTCCCCTCACTATGGATCTATTCAAACCTATCTTGAAACCAATGTTTTACTCGAGGGTCTATCCAAGAACCAAAAATGTAACCTTATTCATCAAGCATCCAAACATGTAATCAACGTAGACGATTTGTATTGTAGAGGTTTTGATGGTACCTTACTAAGATGTTTAGATCTAGAAGAATCTAACAACATTGTACATGAATTCCATGAAGGTATTTGTGGATCGCATTCGAATGGTCTTACCTTAGCTAAGAAACTCTTGCGTATTGGGTATTATTGGCCTACAATGGAGAAATACGCTATCACATTTTCAAAAACTTGCAAAAAGTGTTAAATCCATGGCAATCTCATACATGCACCAGCAAGGGAATTCTTACCTTTTATCACACACTGGCCTTTTCAATAGTGGGCCTTTGATCTTATTAGTCAAATTTACCCATCATCCTCTAATGGTCACAAGTTCATTATCATAGCATAAAAATATTTTACCAAGTGGGTTGAGGCTATACCCTTAATCACGGCAACAGGAAAACAAATCTCACTGTTTATGCTCAACTACATCATTTTCTGGTTATGGTCTTCCTTCATCAATTGTGACAGATAATGGTAAACAATTCAAAAACAAGGATGTGACAGAACTTTGCAACAAGTTCCAAATTACCCAGCATTTCTCCTCTAAATATTATCCTCGGGGAAATGGGCAGGTAGAGGCTAGCAACAAGAATATTCTCAAGATTCTCATTCATACTGTTAATGATTCTAGTAAAGATTGGCATGTTCAGATCAACCCAGCTTTGTGGGCCTATTGAACAAGTATCAAAACACCAACAGGAGAAACTCCTTACTCTTTGGTTTATGGTGCTGAAGTAGTTCTTCCAATTGAGGTAGAAATTACATCATTAAGGGTTTCTTTAAAAGGGCTAATCACAGATGAGTACTACAGAGTCTCACGTCTACAACATCTAGAAATGTTAGTTGAGAAACATCAAGATGCCTTCGAACATTTACAAGGATATCAAAAGATAATGGCAAAAGGCTATAATAAAAAGGTCAAACCTCATGAGTTTCAAGTGGGTGAATTAGTACTACATGAAAATACTAAGAATCAACAACAGAGAATAAAGAAGGGCAAGTTTGAACTAAACTAGTTAGGTTCTTTCGTAATCACCACAGTATTCGGATCTAGAGCTTATCAGCTAGCTACCATAGAAGGAGACACACTTCCTAATCCAATCAACACAACTCATCTAAAGAGATTCTATGCTTAAGTTGGTTTCACAACTATGTATAGTGGAAAAGATTTTGAAAAATTTCAAAAATGGTGGAAAATTTCTAAAAATGATTGTCTTGGTGAAAACCTGGCAAACAGGCACTTGGACAATAACAAAAAAATAAAAATAAAAAGAAGAAAACAACAAAAAATCAAAAAAAAAAAACCGTACTTTGGTAAAAACCTGGTAAACAGGCGCCTTGGTAGCAAAAATAGCATTCCTACAAATGGTGAAAACCTGGTAAATAGGCACTATTTTGTCAGCTCGCTGCTCTATCTATCAAAGCTTGGATAACTCTTTAGCAAGAACTTCAAGATCTTTGAGCTAACACAAGCCATAATGCATTCCTAGCTGATTGACTATCATTTACCTATCACTTTACCATGGCTTGAAATCTAATCTTATCCTTCTTAAAATTGTTTCAAGGAAAGCAATTCACCAACGGTATTTCTCAATACCACATCAATCAAATAAAGGTGTTTCTCAACACCACCCCAGTTAAACAACCAAACAAAGGTATTTTTCAATACCACTGATCAAGTCACATCTTATATCAACAAACAAAAATAATGTTTCTTAAACCCTCATCCTATTATCAACATGATCATATTGAATCTATCAATCAGAACCACAAGCACAAAAATGATCAGTCTTGTCCTATGCTTGCATGAATTTTGTCTCCTAAGTAACTTTATGATGTATTCATACTAGAGACACACTAAAAGAGTTGGGATACTTTTCTTTGCATGACTGTTTGTTCTTTATCAGATTTTTTCTTATTATACTTCTCTCAAATGTTTTAATGATAAACATAAAGACAGGGGTCATGATATTTTCTTTCATTTCTCCTTGTGATTGACATGGGTTTTTGACAAGGTCTATGATGGAAAAATTAAAGCTACAAGAACGGCTCTGATTCTGAGACCAAAGCAAACACTTATGTTAGTTTGGGTTGATATATTTTATCAATTGTTGATATCATATTTCTGAAAATGTTCCATGAGTCTTTGTACTAGAACATTGAATAAATCATAGGGTATTTTATTTTGTTTGTTATGTGTTTTTTAAAGGCAATTGGTACTCAAGACATCATTATCTGCTATATCTTGATGCTTGTGTCAAATTGCAATATCAAAATTAAGCTCAAATGAGTATTCATATCATCAGAGTAAATTAATTATTTGTGGTGGTTGTACTAAAATCAAACATTTTACATAAGTTGTATTCATATTATCATAGTCACTTAATCACTAGTGATGATTGTATGTACTTATATCTGATAAAAGTGATATTCATACTAACATGATTACTTGTATATCAGTGTTGGTTGTGTCAAAAATGGGGTGCGCAAAAAGCTCAATGATGAAACAAAAGCATAAAATGAATGGCATGAAAATGGAAGTTGCATCTACATCTGCATTTTAGAATTGCATTTCATTCTAGGAGTTGCATATCTTTTATAATCAAGAGATGCTAAGAAAGGCTATCATAACACACATTCAAAAGAGGGAAAGACAAATTTCAAACATTCAAAGATATCATTTCTCTTATGATTGAGTATTTTAAATCACTGAAATAAAAAAATCATCATTTTGCATCTCCATTGCATAAACATTAAACTTCATACATATGCATCCATAACATTAATGTAACATCATATCTATGCATCAAAAACAACAAAAATAAAATGCATCCAAAACATACTAAAATAAAAGAGCATCCTCATAGCATAATCATAATCATCTCATAAAGCATAAAATGTCAGTGATAAAAGATACAATGAGATCAAAACATGAGAATGTCATCATATATCAAATAATGTCCATGAGATAAAGCATCCCAAAATTGAGCAAAAATGGTGCTAGATCACATATACATCAATACATCATCATAAAAAATGTAGTAGCTCATAATCAATCAAGATTGACTAGCTGTGTCATCCCCTAGTGGTCCATGCGGAGGAGCATCTGATATACTCGGTCCACCACCCTCTGACTGTGTTGCGGCACATGAAAAAGGAGTAACTCTAGCAGTAGGATTTGGTACTAGTGAAAAATAAGATGCATGATAATATGATGCTCTACTGTGTTGTGCTGCAGCATCTCTCTGTGCAACATCCAAAGCTATGTCCTTATCAACTAGCTGAGCCTATAAAACTTCTATACGAGTCTATAACTGGCCTCTCTCTCTACAAAGACGTGCGATCACTGATGCATTTTCTGTACCCTATACTGGTACACTTATAGGTCTAGGCCTTGGTGCTTGTACACCTGAAGGAACTATAGGACCTGTACTCGGATGAGGAGGAGTACTCATCTGTGGTATAACCTGTGCACCTGGTCGGATATATGTACTAACTGATCTAGTAACCATCGTCTAAGGAGGAACCTATGAAGTAGTCACTCGGGTGGAAGCAAACAGCTGTGCTGAGGCAACTTGTGTAACATGAATCTAAGAAGAAGATGGAATATGAGAAGAAGAAGGAATCTGAGAGGATGAAGGAACATGTCTTGTACTCGATATTCATGAAGAAGACGGTGCCTATGTAGTCAATGGTGGTGTCACTCCTGCAATATGAACTCTGACATGTCTCTGCTGATGACCATGACCTTTGTCATCGCTATCATCACTACTACTCGAATGTCTGTGAGAGGGAGCCTTGATGGCCCCACCACCTCTATCATCATCTCCTCCATCATCACCCTCATCTACCGTAACTGGCACTTCCTGATCAGGAGAGGTCAACTGAGGGAATGGATGCTGTGCAAAATATACTGCAAAATCAGGAGTCATACCAGCATCTATAACATCTAGAGCCAGCGACCATATCATAGGAGCTAATCGCTGATGGTCAAGAACAACATCCTCATAAACCAACCAGGGTCCCCACTGTGGCTACTCATCTTGGGTCCTAACATATGCTGCCATACCCTAGGGCATGGGCTATGTAATGCCAAACTATCATAAGACATGAGTAACCAAGAATCTCTCAACAATATATATAGTATGGCCAAACAAGTATCTCTCTATACAAATAAAGGGAATCTCTCATTTGTCACTCCTCCACTCCTCACAACCTAAGTAAGGATGCTAGATGACTGTCATATCATCTAATTCTTGCCTCCAGTACTCTAAGTTGCCTAGGCAGGTCTGCACCATATCTGCTGCATACATGTACACATAAGGAAGTCGCTCCTATCAAGATCTAGCCACTACTGGCCATGTAATGGGTATGTGCTCCCAGGCGCATATCTATAATAGTATGAAACCTACAGAAAATGATTTATCATGATGATAAACCACCTAATGCAAATCATGATATAAGTGTGCAAGAAGACAGGTACCCCTGGCTAGTTTACAAGGATTCTACAACAAATCCTCTAACAATCTACCCCATCCAACCGAAAATCCCTGTGCACTCCTATCAAGAACAAGGAATCCACCAATAAGACCAGCTAGTACTCCTGGTAATACAAGGCCCTACCTCTCTAATCTCTCCCATGTAATGTGATGCTCTACAACTAATGGATCCTGAAATACACGTATATAGGCGTCTATACATGCTCAGCCTGTAGGATCATAATAAGGTAACTCACCCATCACATGTATGTGGAGAATACACCATACATCCTCTGGTGTCACTGTAATCTCCCCAGTAGGCAGGTGGAACGTGTTATGTTCCGAGTGCCATTTCTCCATCAAGACAGTGAGTAAACCTTGGTTTACTATATACTCAGGCATCTCTAAAAGGTATCCCAGACCACAATGACATATGTCTCGGCGATCCTCAATAGATAACCGATCAGTCAATGACAACACATGAGGATATGGTGCTCGTGTATGTAAGGTGCCAGGAACTCTCTACAAAAGGGTAAAAACATGATAGAATCAGAATTGGGGCAAGCAGGGATGTGCAAAATAGATATGCTCAGTAGATAGCTATTTTAACAAGGTCAAATGGACTAAGGCATTCATATTTTCTAAAAATTTGGACTTTAACTCTGCATTTTGGGCTCACTGTCCTGAAAATGATATTCCAGGAGCTAAAAATGATATTCTACCAAAAATGATGTTTGTTTTACCAAAAACGATGCATTTTTTTGTAAACGATATCAAAAGTATGGGAAACGCTAAAACAAAAACCATAAACGATGCTCAACGGTAATGATGAAATGAAAATGGGAAATGATACAGGAAAGACTGAAAATGATAAAACAAACGGGAAACGATATTTCATTTACCAGAAACGGTATTGCAAGGAAATAAAAAAAAAATCAAAAAATAAAGCAAGAACATGTACGAAATTCAAATTTTCAAAGTAGGATTTCGATGAAATACCACTGGCGAGTAGTGGGCAGGTCTCTGGTGTCGTCAGATGAGCTCAAATCGGTGATCATGCAGGGGAATCGACATCTTTTCTCTCTGAGCTCTGCAAATCTCTATCAATGAATAGTTCAAATGAATAGTAATTTTGAATTATTACCCTATTTTAATCTCATTTTTGGGGTAATTAATTTCAAATTTTTAAGCACAAACTATTCTTTGTCTATTGCACCATTTTTTCTCTAACTTCGTCCTACGGAGTCTGATTTTGACCAAATGAAAAGCAATATTTTTGTGGTTCTAACCACTATATTTTCTATTGGAATCAAAATCTTCATTCCAAGCTTATCATTCTCATCCAGATTTTTTTATCTGGAAATAAACCCAATTACATATCCATTTTGATTCCAAGGGGGCATTATCAAGTACATCTAGTCAACCGATCGTAATACCATATTTTTTATTCAAACAACTGGGGCATTGTTAGAAGTCTAACTTGACTCTGCAAGTGATCAAACAAATCAGCTTCAATGCAGCTGGAGAATCTTCATTAGGTATTAAATCAGTCTCAACATTATCAAATTTGGAACGAGTGATTTCATTGCTTCATATCAAATTGCTCACTCTTATCAAATTCAAGTTCTAAACATCAATAGAGATATCAATTTCATTGCATCACATCAAATTGATAGTATCTGCAGCGAAATTCAATTGAAATTTCAAACAGTGATCGGTTTCAATGCATCACATCAAATTGATCATTTGTTCAAATCTTTGCTAGAAATCAGTTTCATCGCATCACATCAAACTGGTTGTCTAGTCAATCCTTTTGAACTATGTCTTCGAGATATCAGTTTCATCACATCATAAAAAACTGATATCGATCAAGATTTTAGACATCATTATAACAGTAATTGATTTCATCGCTTCATATCAAATTGATTAAGTGTTATTACCCTCAGCAATTAGACAGGTGATCAGTTTCATCGCTTCACATCAAATTGATCTCCTGGTCGCTACACTGATCTTTTAGTAATCAAGAATCTCCAGCAACTTCAATCGCATTTTGTTCAATCAAGTTTAGAATCAGTTTCTAATCAAGAGTAGTTGTATCATTTTATATCTATCTATTCGATCGCTAATCAAAACTAGATGTTCTTTGAATCAACACGCTGATCGCACATCGATTCAAAGAGGGGAAATGTAATCACCTAAAAATGGTTTGATAAACTCAAAAGCCCTAATCTGCAATTAAGTCCTCTAGGTCCTAACCAAGACTACCAATATCAAGCTAATTACAATTATATAATTAAACTAGATCATTTTAAGTATATAATTCATCAAAAATCAATAATCCAAGATCACTCATCAAGAGGCATCTATCAAAAGCCATTAATTATTCAATTAACCTTGAATGAATTAAATCAAATCAAAAAATTAAATACATGGCTAAAGAAATCAATTAAAAGGAATTAATCAATATTCCTTCAACATGCCTCAAAGATAAAAGCCTCTAACCAATAGGAGGTAATCACTTGGATCAAGCAAGTTTCCATCTCAACCATCCCTCATGGATGCATCTCAATCACTCAATTCAAATTCAAATTTGAATCTTTCCCTCCAAGAATTCTCTATAAAAAGAAGCCATTCTAAGCTTATTTGAGATAGGAGAATAGAATTCAAGCATAGAGATAATGTCAATTTCGTTTTAGCTCATCTAGTTCATCATTTAGCATGCTAATCTAGTTCATTTGTATAATTTGATTCAAATTGTGCATAATTGAACATGTTCTTGAGCATTTTAGGCATTTTTAAAATGAATCTTCCATTTCATGATTGTCATTCTATGATCTAACATGCTTAATCTGAGAGCAATTTACAATTTAGAGTAGAATCTTCATGACTAGGAAGCAATAATTCAATTTCTCAAGGTTTTCTATGTTTTTCATTGATTTGATCTTACTAACCTTGGATATAATGAGTTATTGAGTGTTTGTGTGTAGTATACTTCCAGATACATAATTACACATCACACATACATAACATACCATATCATTAGTACTTTTCTTACAAAAAAATCAGAAGGCATTAATACATTCCTCCATCCATAGGTGCATCCATACATTTATATGCATATAGAAAAATAAAAAAAATATACATGTGATCTCCATATAGAATCATCTTACACATCTATATATTAGTGAAAAGTAAACATACAATGATGTCATCACTATCATTACAAAGACCAAGTACATCATAAAGCATAAATCAATCTAAGCATCTATCAAGGGAAGAAGATAATGAGATAACAAGAAAATATCAGCATCAGAAGGTACTATCTCATATATATGCATCAATGGATAACATATCAATATGACAAAAATGATGTATCAAGTATCATGGAGTACATATCAAGTGATCACTAATGGATCGATATAAAAAATATAAAAAAGATGACAAGTATCAAGTCTGACTCCCACCCTTAGCCTGATCACGAGGGGGAGGATGTGGAACATCTACTCATGTAGGAAGTGGTGGCGGCATGGCTCCCTTTCACTACTAAGAAAAAGTGGAATATAATGGTGCTCTCTGAGGCTCAGGAATGACCATGCAATATAAAGAAAAGTAAAATGTTTCCCTCTATCCATGGAGTGTAGCAGTATGAGCCTGTTGGTCTCTCTCATCTCTCAACATATCCAACTGTTGATTTCTCTTAGATCTCACCATATCTAATTGCATGTCTTTATTTGCCAAGAGAGTATCAAAATTAGTAATGCAAGCCCTCAGTTTCTCTCTCTCCCTCTCACACTGAGATAAAGGGTCTTTGTCTCTGCCTCTATCTATGGGAGGATCATGTGGGGGAGGTCTTCCATTGCCACTACTCTCACTAGTCTGTCTCTATCTTGCTGGTATCTACTGCTGCTGCTGCCTCGATAATAATGGCCCAGGATCTCTGCATGGAGGAACAAATCTCACCCGAGTGCACCTTCCATCATCTCCTCCTCTGCCACCTATATCATTTCCATCATCACCCCTATCATCTCGGTCATGTCTATGAACCCTATCTATCAGAGGATCCCTACCGCCTCTATCACCTCAGCCACCTCCATCTCTCCTGCCACCCTTTTCTACTCTCCCTCTCCCTCCACCATGACCCTCATTAGCAGGATCATAATCTAAGGCCTCATCTATCCTCGATACTATCTCCTAAGGATGAATAAAGCATGGAAAATGGTGTTGATCTAGATCATCCCTATAATCATTGGTGCAGGAGAACCTATTTACAAGGAAAATATCCAAGAGGTTCCAAAGAAGGAAAATTTCACTTTATTTCATAAGGTCATGTGTGATGTATTGAGTGCATTGATGTAAGGCTAAATGAGCCATTTTTTCAAAATTGTCATAATTGTCCATTTAGGGAATAGATTGGTAAAATAGGTAAAATGGTGTAAAAGGTCATTAATATGTGTTTTTGATGTGATTGTAAGGTTATTACAAAGTTTTAAGATCATTGGGTTAAAGTTGCAAAAGTTGTCAAGCAAAAATGTTGTCAAAATGCAAAAGAAGGTGAAAAGTGGTTTCCATCGGTTTTTGATGGTAGTTAGAGAGGTTTGGAATGTAAAAAGGCTTTATATATCATTGTATTTTTGAGCCAAATCATTATGTAAAGTTGGAGAAGGATAGGAAAGCATTGGAAGCAATTTTGGTATCATATTTTCATTTATTCAATCTATTGTTTTGTTGTCTTGAAAGTTTTCCCTCTTGTTTCCAGGCCTTGTACAGCCATGTAAAGTCTAGAAAAAAGTGTATTTGTATTATGATATTTTAGAACAGTGAATAATATTTCCATTCCTTCTTATTTGAGTTTATTTCATGCAATTTTGAGAAAGTTATGAGAGTTTTGGTAAAAACCGTTTGCAACTACCCAAAACTCTGATTCACGAAAACCAGTTCTGGAATGATCATCATAACTTATTATTTAACCGTTGGATCTTTCTGTAAGTTTCACAAAAGTTCTATAACTTGCATTTCTATAATCTGACTAGACTGATTGGCTTGGTTATCAATATTGGTAGAGTTATTAATGACTATTTATGACTATATTTTCATGACCAGAATACAATAAATTTCATAGTTGAAAAAATGTAATGCTTCAATCCATAGATTGATTAAAATAAGTTGAGAAGTTATTTTGATGGTGATTATGGTATGATCCTTGAAGGTTTATTGGATGGATGTTTGGATTGATGGACTGTAGGTGTTGAAGAAGTCTTTGATAGAGGAACCCATCATTTATGTTATGTTTCACTGATTTAGAGATGTTTTTTGCCTCTAACAAGTTATTCATTTGAGAGAAAGGATATTGGATCAAAAAAAAGATCCTAGAAGGTTTATGAGTTCTCCATGATGCTCTACATCAGATTGGTATCAAATCTTGAAGATCTTGAGTGTGTGGGTAGAGCACCGAGGGAGGCAATCCACACCAGGACCTTCGATTTGTTTATTTGATTCTTGCTTATAGAGTTGTGGTTGCAGGTGCTCGTCCACTAGCTGCAAGTAGGCAGAAATGAAGGTCTGTCATGGGGCCATAGGAGATTGTCCAAGGGCCTAAGGAAGATGTCCATGGTTCCCAAAAGTCCTAGGGAGAGAGGCAAAGAGGAGAACTCCTGGGTGAGGCAAGAGAGTTGTTGTAGCAGCACTGGAGGGTGGACAACAGTTTGGAGCAGCACCATGAAAGGCATCCATATGAACTCCATTAAAGGGAGTAAAGAGAGTTTGGTTGAAGAATGATGTAGAAAAGGCATCAAGAAGATGGAAATATGGAAAGAAGATTGAAGAGTCAAATATGAAGATAAAGACAAAGGCATCAAAGGAAATGATGTGTTGCTAGTTTCTTTTTCCAAGAGACTTGGAAAGTTTTCAAGGTTGGCAGTATGGTGCAGGAGCACCTATTTACAAGGAAAAGAT
>MU223851.1:48855-59169 GCA_018584345.1 Thuja plicata
AAGATCCAAGAGGTTCCAAAGAAGGAAAATTTCACTTTATTTCATAAGGTCATGTGTGATGTATTGAGTCCATTGATGTAAGGCTAAATGAGCCATTTTGTCAAAATTGTCATAATTGTCCATTTAGAGCATAGATTGGTCAAATAGGTAAAATGATGTAAAAGGTCATTAATATGTGGTTTTGATGTGATTCTAAGGTTATTACAAATTTTTAAGATCATTGGGTTAAAGTTGCAAAAGTTGTCAAGCAAAAATGTTGTCAAAATGCAAAAGAAGGTGAAAAGTGGTTTCCATCAATTTTTGAGGGTAGTTAGAGAGGTTTGGAATGTCAAAAGGCTTTATATATCATTTTATTTTCAAACCAAATCATTATGTAAAGCTGGAGAAGGATTGGAAAGCATTGGAAACAATTTTGGTATCATATTTTCATTGTTCAATCTATTGTTTTGTTGTCTTGAAAGTTTTCCCTCTTGTTTCCAGGCCTTGTATGGCCATGTACAGTCTGAAAACAAGTGTATTTGTATTACAATATTTTATAATAGTGAATAAGATTTCCATTCCTTTTGATTTGAGTTTATTTCATGCAATTTTGAGAAAGTTATGAGAGTTTTGGTGAAAACCGTTTGTAACTACCCAAAACCCTGATTCACGAAAACCAGTTTTGGAAGGATCATCATAACTTATTATTTAACTGTTGGATCTTTCTACAAGTTTCAAAAAAGTTCTATAACTTGCATTTCTATAATCTGACTGGAGTGATTGGCTTGGTTATCAATATTGGTAGAGTTATTAATGACTTTTTATGACTATATTTTCAGGACCAGAATACAGTAAATTTCATAGTTGAACAAATGTAATGCTTCAATCCATAGATTGATTAAACTAAGTTGAGAAGTTATTTTGATGGTGATTATGGTATGATCCTTGAAGTTTTATTGGATGGATTTTTGGATTGATGGACTGTAGGAGTTGAAGAAGTCTTTGATAGAGGAACCCATCATTTATGTTATGTTTCACTGATTTAGAGATGTTATTTGCCTCTAACAAGTTGTTCATTTGAGAGAAAGGATATTGGATCAAAAACAATATCCTAGAAGTTTTATGAGTTTTCCATGATGCTCTACATCAGATTGGTATCAGAGCTTGAATATCTTGAGTGTGTAGGTAGAGCGGCGAGGGAGGCAATCCACACCAAGACCTTCGGTTTGTTTATTTGATTCTTGATTATAGAGTTGTGGTTACAGGTGCTCGTCCACTAGCTGCAAGTAGGTAGACATGAAGGTATATCATGGGGCCATAGGAGATGGTCCAAAGGCCTAAGGAAGAGGTCCATGGTTTCCAAAAGTCCTGGGAAGAGAGGCAAAGAGGAGAACTCCTGGGTGAGGCAAGAGAGTTTTTGTAGCAGCACTGGAGGGTGGACAAGAGTTTGGAGCAGCACCATGAAAGGAATCCATATGAACTCCATTAAAGGGAGTCAAAAGAGTTTGGTTGAAGAATGATGTATAAAAGGCATCAAGCAGATGGAAATATGGAAAGAAGATTGAAGAGGCAAATATGAAGATAAAGACAAAGGCATCAAAGGAAATGATGTGTTGCTAGTTTTTTTTTCCAAGAGACTTGGAAAGTTTTCAAGGTTAGAAGTATGGTGTAGGAGCACCTATTTACAAGGAAAATATCTAAGAGGTTCCAAATAATTAAAATTTCACTTTATTTCATAAGGTCATGTGTGATGTATTGAGTTCATTGATGTAAGGCTAAATGAGCCATTTTGTCAAAATTGTCATAATTGTCCATTTAGGGCATAGATTGGTCAAATAGGTACAATGATGTAAAAGGTCATTAATATGTGGTTTTGATGTGATTCTAAGGTTATTACAAATTTTTAAGATCATTAGGTTAAAGTTGCAAAAGTTGTCAACTTGACAACAAAAGTTGTCAAGCAAAAATGTTGTCAAAATACAAAAGAAGGTGAAAAGTGGTTTCCATTGGTTTTTTAGGGTAGTTAGAGAGGTTTGGAATGTCAAAAGGATTTATATATCATTTTATTTTCGAACCAAATAATTATGTAAATTTGGAGAAGGATTGGAAAGCATTGGAAGCAATTTTGGTATCATATTTTCATTGTTCAATCTATTATTTTGTTGTCTTGAAAGTTTTCCCTCTTGTTTCCAGGCCTTGTATGGCCATGTACAGTCTGGAAACAAGTGTATTTATATTATGATATTTTAGAAAAGTGTATAAGATTTCCATTCCTTTTGATTTGAGTTTATTTCATGCAATTTTGAGAAAGTTATGAGAGTTTTGGTGAAAATCGTTTGTAACTACCCAAAACCCTGATTCACGAAAACCAGTTTTGGAAGGATCATCATAACTTATTATTTAACTGTTGGATCTTTCTATAAGTTTCACAAAAGTTATGTAACTTGAATTTCTATAATCTGACTAGAGTTATTAGCTTGGTTATCAATATTGGTAGAGTTATTAATGACTATTTATGACTGTATTTTCATGACCAAAATATAGTAAATTTCATAGTTGAGAAAATGTAATGCTTCAATCCATAGATTGATTAAACTAAGTTGAGAAGTTATTTTGATGGTGATTATGGTATGATCCTTGAAGGTTTATTGGATGGATGTTTGGATTGATGGACTGTAGGTGTTGAAGAAGTCTTTGATAGAGGAACCCATCATTTATGTTATGTTTCACTGATTTAGAGATGTTATTTGCCTCTAACAAGTTGTTCATTTGAGAGAAAGGATATTGGATCAAAAAAAAGATCCTAGAAGGTTTATGAGTTTTCCATGATGCGTAGAGTTATTAATGACTGTTTATGACTATATTTTCATGACCAGAATATAGTAAATTTCATAGTTGAACAAATGTAATGCTTCAATCCATAGATTGATTAAACTAAGTTGAGAAGTTATTTTGATGGTGATTATGGTATGATCCTTGAAGGTTTATTGGATGGATGTTTGGATTGATGGACTGTAGGTGTTGAAGAAGTCTTTGATAGAGGAACCCATCATTTATGTTATGTTTCACTGATTTAGAGACGTTATTTGCCTCTAACAAGTTTTTCAATTGAGAGAAAGGATATTGGATCAAAAAAAAGATCCTAGAAGGTTTATGAGTTTTCCATGATGCTCTGCATCACTCACCCATGATCCCCCATCAGCTATATTAGGAAGATAATCCCACCCAACTGAAACCATCTATGAAATCTTGCACAGGGCAGTCTCATATGATAATCAGGCACCCCATTGTGCCTCCTTGTCATGGATGCATGTGTATACAGCCTGATCCTACGGTAAACCCTTTACACGAACATATTATCAAAAAACACATGTGACAATAAAGGGCTCAACAATATATCTGGTATGGCCAATGAGGTAGTTGCTCTAGAAAAAGTATGACAGTTGTCGCCAATGTGAAGCCTACTCCTCACAATCTAGATATAGTCACCACTCAACCTCAGTAACATTGTCTAAAAGATGTCTCCAATATTCTAGCTTACCCAGATGGGGCTTATGAATACATCCTAAATACATGTATATGTATGGATCATCTAGATCTCGTTGTCTATCTACTATCGGCCGTGTCACTAGGATATGCTCCCAGGCCCATATTTGAAGAATCAAAATACCCATTGTCATACTACAATATGACTAGTACACAATCTCATGTAAATCCCTATATAAATGTGTGGGAATAAAACTACCCCATCCATAGTGGTGAGTGGCACCAATCTTATCCTCTAGCATACTGACCTGACCCCACATAAATCCATGTTGCCCTCAGTTTGGTATCAGAATCCCACCTATCAATCTAACAAGAAACACAGGCAGTCACTCATAGTGGGAAATCAAGTACTCCCAAGTCAAATATCACCAAGTAATAGATGGATCAAAAAATAATCTTTGGGCATCTAATATAGTCACGGATGATCGCAACTCAAAATGTACCTGTCGTCCCATCACTAGAATCCACAAAATGCTCTAGACATCCTCTGGAGTAACAGTAACCTCACATGTCGGCAAGTGGAAGGTGTTGTGCTCTGAGTGCCATCTCTCGGAAAGATCAGTCAACAACCCTTGATTTAACCTAATGTCTAGTAAATCTATCAAGCTTTCCAGACCCAAATGACCCAAAATATGTCACTCATCGTTAGTGAGATTATCTGATAAAGCCAACACGCAAATTGGTGACAGGCATCCAAATGACACAACTCCTAATCTTGTCTGTAAGGAATAAATTAAGAATGCCATTAGTTCTAGGATCAAGGTAACCTATAAAGAATGTTGATAGATAAAACAGGTAAACTTCATTGGCAAAACAATAAGAAAAACTCAACATTTTACTAAAACAGGCAAATTTCTTACCAGATGCGACTATGTTTTGAAAGGGTGTGACTCTCCAACCAGATGTGATCCTGTTTTGGCAAGATTCGATCCTAAACCTAGATGTGATCTTGTTCTGATAGGATGTGATCCTCAACCTGGATGTGATCTTGTTCTGATAGGATGCGACCCAAAACTCCAAGTCCGATCATGTTCTCACAGGATGCGATGCTTGAATTCTGGTAGACACATGGGGCACATTTGACTAAACGTGATCCTAGACCTATTACAGGATACAATGTTGTTTTGATAGGGTGCAATCCAGGATTTTTATGCTTCTTGGATGTGACATAGGATTTACTACATGTAATCCAGAATACTGGATGTGACCCTAAACTCTAATGACTATAAATTTTTTCTAATATACTAAAAATTAAACTAGAAAGCATAAAATAGAAGGTCTTTGTGTACTCCCAGGAGGTGCGTAATGCGTGGGTCTATGATGGCGACAAAAAAGCTTGAATTGATATCTCTCAATGGGGACCACCATCATCTCTCTAGAGCTCAAGAAATTACTATGGTGAAAAGTGAAAATGAATTGGTAAATTGACCTTTTGAGGCTTATTTTAAACCCTTAGGGATAATTTTGACCTAAGGGATACTAAGCAGTTTGTCCTAACCATATCAGTTTCTCATCAAATCTGTTGAGAATGAAACTGAATGTGCAGACAACATATTATTTCAGCATAGTAATAATTTTGACAAAGCCACTTTTACCTGATGCAACTGTCAAAACTCATCAACCACGACCTACAGTACATCCATATTTTCTCAACAGTGAAAAAAGTATGTCTTTGCTTCACAAAAACTAGTCCACTCATCAAAATCTTGGTCAAACTTCATTTAAAATTGCTCAAATCTTACTTTCAAGGTAGTCAAACTTTATCAAATTGTGTTCCTATTAACACATTTCCACTTCAACTCATATCATAATTTATTCTTCATATCAAAAAAATGAAAATGACTAAAATCCTATGATTTTAGGCCCTTTGACCACTTTTGACCATATTTGTCCAGGGGCTTATAGGTGTGCCAATCCTGGAACTAGGCCTTACAACTTGGTCTAGGTGCCTAACTAGACTAAACTAGATATGTGTAGGATTGTTAGGGTCTTTGTTGGTTGAGTCTAGAGTATGTTCTCCTACACCATACTCCCCTTGAGTTTTAAAACTCAAGTTCCTACTTGAGGATAACTACTCCACTAAAGTCCCATGTTGCTTGATTTGATCTTCAGTCAGCCATGTAGCATCTATGGTGGGGAGTCCCTTCCATTTTACTAGGCACTGCATATACTTCTTGGTTCTGGTCTACCTTAGTAACTTTGTGTCCAAAATTTCTTCTAACTCCACTGGTTTGCTTTGGGGTAGATTGGTGACATAGTCTTCATCTTGGTTGATGTTTTTTTCCTCACCCTGCTCATTCATTGAACCTACTGTAGCTTTGTATGGTGTGAGGTCTGCCACATTGAATATTGGAGATATTTGCAAAGTTGGAGGAAGGGAGATTTCATAGGCGTTCTCACCTATTTTGTTAAGTATGTTTCAGGGGCCTACTTTCTTCATTTGTAATTTGGAGTATCTGCCTTCAGGTAGTCTCTCCTTCCTTAGGAAGGCCCAAACCCTGTCTCCTACTTGGAAGTGGACCTCTCTCCTTTTGTCAGCATTTCTTTGTACTTCAAACTAGATCTTTGCAATGTTTATTTTACTTGTTGTTGCACCTTTGTGATTAGTTCTGCCAATTCTTGGCCTTGTGCACTGATTTTGAAGTTAGAGGGGAGTTCCATCAGATCCAATGGTCCCTTGGGGTGCAAACCATATACTGCTTGGAATGGAGTTTTACCAATTGACCTATTTATGGATTCATTGAAGGCAAACTCTGCTTGGGGCAGAATTGTATCCCAACTTTGTGAGTATTGCTTGGTTAGGCATCTTAAGAGATTGCCTAGGGACCTGTTTACTACCTCAGTCTTCCCATCTATCTATGGGTGATAGGCAAAACTATAGGTGAGATTTGTGCCCAACTTCTTGAAGAGTGTCCTCCAAAAGTGCCCTTGGAACTTTACATCTCTATCTGATACAATTGTCTGAGGTAAGCCATGGATTCTAACTACTTCTTTGAAGAAGAGATTGGCTATATGAGATGCATCATTTGTTCTCTTGATGGCACAAAATGGGCCATTTTGCTGAACCTATCTACTATGACAAACACACTATCAAATCCTTGCTTGGTTTTAGGCAGCCTCATTAAAAAATCCATTGATATGGACTCCCAAGGCCTTGAAGGGATTGGTAAGGGTGGGTAGAGTCCCTAATTTTTTGTCATTCCTTTAGCTTGTTGGTAGATTGTGCAAGTATCTATAAACTTCTTGACATCATTGTTCAACTTAGGCCGAAAATAGCTCCTCTTCACCATGTCTGATGTCTTATTAATGCCAAAGTGACCTCCTAGGCCACCACAATGCTTTTCCCTTACTATGTTTGTCCTCATTGAGCACTTTGGTATACATAGTTGTGCTCCCTTGAATAGAAGCCCATTCTGAATCAGATATTCAGAGAAATCAGTGTGATATCTGCCCTCCATTTTTATGCAAATCTGATATACTTCTACAAAATCAGGGTCATCCGGATACAAGTGTTTAAGGGACTCAATCCCCACACTTTGTAATTGAAATTCTTCAATAAGACCAACCCTCCTACTAAGGGCATCATAAAATTTGTTTGCTACACCCTTTTTATGCTTAATGTTGAAGGTATAGGCCTGCAATCGCTCTACCCATTTGAGATGCCTGACTGAAAACTTTTCTTGTGAATTGAGGAAGTTTAATGCATGATTGTCAGTGTAGACTACAAACTCCTTTGGGATCAAATAGTACCTCCATTTCTTGAGGTCTTGGACCATGGCATATAGCTCTAGATCATAAGTGGAGTACTTTCTTTTGGCTTCATTCAATGTCTCTGAGAAGAAAGCAATAGCCCTGCCTTCTTGGCTTAGGACTGCTCCTATAGCCAAATTGCTTGCATCTGTCTCCACAGTGAAGACCTTGTTGAAATCAGGGAGGACCAAGATAGGGTATTGTGCAACTCTATTCTTCAAGTATTGGAATGCATCATTTTCTTCCTTTGTGCATGCAAACTTAGTCTTCTTTCCACCTTTGATTGTTTCAAGCATTGGTGCACATACATGACTAAAAAATTTGATGAACTTCCTATAAAATGTTGCAAGCCCATGGAAGCTTCTTACATCACCTTTATTCTTTGGTGGAGGCCAATCAATGATTACATCTACCTTCTCAGGATCCATCTTGAGGGTACCTTGTGAAATCACAAAACCTAGGAATACTAGTTCCTTCCTCATAAACATGCATTTTTCCAAGTCGATTACCAACTTGTGTTGATGGAGTCTTCTTAGTACCTATTCCACATGATCAAGATGGTCTTCCTTGCTATGACTAAATATTAGTATGTCATCAAGGTAAATAACAACAAATTTGCCAATAAAATCAATGAATATCTCACTCATAAGCCTCATAAAAGTGCTAGGGGCATTGCTCAAGCCAAAAGGCATTACTAACCATCCAAACAAACCTTCAGTAGTCTTGAATGATGTCTTCCATTCATCTCCCGGTCTGATTATGATTTGATGGTATCCAAACTTTAAGTCTATCTTGGTGAAGTAGCAAGCACCTCCAAGTTGAACCAATAGGTCCTCAATCCTTGGCATGGGAAATCTGTACCTTATTGTGATTTTGTTTAGGGCCCTATTGTCAGTGCATAACCTCCATTTTCCATCCTTTCTAGGGGCCAAGACTGATGGTACTGCACATGGGCTGAGACTCTTTTGAATGAGTCCTTTTTCCAACAATTCAGTGACCTGTTTTGCATTCTCTGTATGCTCCAATGGTGTCATTTTGTATGGTGCCTTATTAGGTAGGGATGAGCCTAGTATGAGGTCTATTTGATGACTAATGTCCCTAATGGGAGGGAGGCTAGTGGGCAGGTCACTAACAGTGACATTTTTATACTTTTGCAGTAATTTTAAGACTTCATTTGGTATGGGCTCCTTTTGATCAAACATGATATTATCTTTGGGCTTTGAGATCAAGACAAATGGTTCTACATCATATTATTTCAAGGTTTTTAACATCTCCTTTTCTCCCATGATGATCACAGTGGGTTCTTTTTCAGATTTGCTATCCGGTAGGGGCTTCATAGTGAAGGTCTTCCCATCTTTAGTGATGGAGTAGGTGTTTTTCCTACAATGGTGTATGGCATCTACATCAAATTTCCAGGGTCTGTCTAGAAGGATGTGAAGCACCATTTCAACCACATCACAAAGGACTTTGTCTTTAAAATCTGAAATCGAGAACTCTATCCATGCTTGTTCTGTTACTAGAGTTTGTTGGCCTCTTGTTAACCATGAAACATGATATGGGCAGGGGTGTGGAATTTTAAAGAGGTTTAATTTCTAAACCATTTCACACGATACAATATTTTCAATTGAACTAGAATCTATAAGTAGATTGCATACCTTTCCATGACACTTGATTTTTGTTCTGAAGAGATTTTTCCTTTGTGGAGGTTCTTGGGTTTGTGTTACTTGAAGGAAGACCTGCCTCATCATCAAGCATACTCCTTCCTCTGGTTCCAAGTCTCTAGCATTAGCATTGTCTTGTTGTTTATCTTCTTGGACAAGTTGTGCTCTCCTCTCACCTTGGTTGTTGTTATGTCTCTTCTCAGGGCATCTTCCTACATGATGTCCCATTTGGTTGCAATAGTAACATTTCAATGGTACATTACCTCTTCCTAAATTTTTCCTTCCCCTATTGAAGGGTCTCCTTCCTCTATAGTTTCCTCTTGAATTTGAGTCACTATTTTATTTGTCTCCTTGGTTAGGGGTCTTGTTGCTGCTTCCACCACTTTGTCCTTTATTCCAAGAGTTGCCTTTGCCTCTAAATTTCTTCCCACCATCATTACTCTTTCCTTTTCCAAAGTCTTGTTTTCTCTTCCATTTTTCTTCCACCTCAAGGGCCATTTGATAGCATCTATTGACTATGGTAGGGCAGTGTAGGCTTAACTCTTCTTGAATGGATAGTTTCAAGCCATTCATGTACCTTGCTAGCTTTTCTTCCTCATCTTCAACCATATTGGTCTTCATACATAGTTTCAAGAACTCCTTGGTGTATGATCCCACATTCATGTCCTTTTGTTTTAGACTTTTCTTCCTCCTATGGATTTGCACACCATAGTCCTTAGGTACATATGTTTCTTTGATAAATGCTATCATCCTATTCCATGAATTTATCATGTTCTTCCCACTCTTCACCCTCTCTATTTGGATGAAGTTCCACCAAGTTAGAGTTGCTCCCTTTAACTTGGATCTTGCCATCTTTACCCTCTTCTTTTCTGGGATGTCTTCACATTCAAAGAATGTTGTTAGAGCCTCTATCCAATCCAAGGCTAAGTCTGCATTCATCTTGCCATTGAAGACCGACAAATCTATCTTTTCCTCCATGGTTATCCTCCCCATGGAATTTAAGGCATCTATGAAGGGTCTTTGGTCTAAAGGGATGTTTTGAATAGGGTCATCCTCCTCTTCTTCACTTTCCTCTTCATTCTCAGACTCATCTCCTTTGCTCTTGTCAAGTTTCTTCTCAAGTTCTTGAAGCCTCTTGGTCAAGGCCGTGTTTTCAGCCCTTTTCTCTCTCACCATATTTTCTAACTCAATGTTTGTGACCCTTGTAGGGATCTCTTCATCTTCAGGAGTAGACATAGCTCTGATACCACTTGATGCAATGGAGCCTGGTGGGCTTAGCCAAAAATGAAGGAAAATGTCCTTCAAAGCCTTCAATCCTGCAATCACTACAATATTTGATCAAAAGGCCTAATAAGACACCAATCACTGATGCCAAGGG
>MU223851.1:59323-94052 GCA_018584345.1 Thuja plicata
AAATGAAACTAGGCATGGATTTGGTTTATTTCAGTCCATAATGAAATGTTCCAATAGGTTTCATGACTCAAATTCATGAATTCCTAATAGTTGCTTCAATAGGTGCCCAGAACTCTAGTAGCCCTACTTGAGGGGTTTTTGGAGGATAAATTTCAGATTTAACACAGAAGGGCCTGAGATAATGTGGTTTTCATATATCCTTTTGGCTACTCTATAGATCCCCAAAGCAGTAAGGTTTGGTTCATAGGTTCAATGCCAAAACTTCAACAAGGTCACCTAGGCCAAGAGCCCCAATTAGGCCACTTTAACAAAGGAACTACCCTCTAAAATTTTCACAAGGCTTCCAAACCACTTCCATTGGCCGGGAAGCATGCCAAAATTCTTAGATCCATGATTTGGAGTCTAGGCTCAATGTTTTAGGCAGTCAAATTACTATTGTCCTCTAAAATCTGGGGTCACACATGAAGATATGCCCCTAGGGCATCAACTTTCTCTCTCCACCCTGCATCTTTCCATCCCAAAAAAAAAGGAAATCAAATTAAATTTTTAGCACAAGAATTACACCAAAGGGTTTTAAATTCCCATGGTGGAATCTTCCAGAATGAGCAAATTTGTATCAAGCCCTATTTAGGAGGCCAATTCACAGGCTGTAGGAGTAAAACGTGAATAACTTTTGATCTACAGGGCTTCAAGACCTCAAACAAAGTGTAAAAGAAAGATAAGACATAGGAGCATCCAAAAATGTAATAATTCCTACTCTAGGAGTCTATACACGTCTGTACCATGTAGAAAACCTCTAAAATCTACAGGAAAAAGGTGTATTTTATTGATTGAAAATGCCAAATTACTTATTATGCCTTCCACCCACCTGAAAGGGCTATTTGAAGGCTTCCCCCATTAGTTCCAACTGATTTTTAAACAATCTGACCGTTGGGGGCTCTAATAACAACTTTTGGCAAAACGTTGTCAATGTTGCTAAGCAACTTTGACAACATTTTGAGCAACTTTGCTTCCTAGGAGACCAAACTTGGTCTAGACCTAATCTAGTGATCCAACATGGATCTAAAACATCAAAAACATGAAAATGACTAAAATCCTATGATTTTAGGCCCTTTGACCACTTTTGACCATAGTTAGCCAGGGGCTTATAGTTGTGCCAATCCTGGAACTAGGCCTTACAAATCGGTCTAGGTGCCTAACTAGACTAAACTAGATATGTGTAGGATTGTTAGGGTCTTTTTTGGTTGAGTCTAGAGTAGGTGCTCCTGCACCAATAATTCTTTCATCTGTTTTCATCCATACATTTCATTATTCCATTACATACTACTTTTTGGCTTTCTCAAAAAGCTCTTCATATATATATATATATATATGTGTGTGTGTGTGTGTGTGTGTGTGTGTGTGTGTGTGCGTGCGTGCGTGCGTGCATGCGTGTATGTATGTGTGTATGTATATATATATATATATATATATATATATCCAGTCGTCTTCCAATACATCACAAAATAGAGTTAACACTTATACAATAAGTAAATACCAAGTCAGCGATCATATACTATCAAAACATAGGTAATCCTCAATTCGAATCCAACTTAGCACATTTGGACTTCGCATTATACTCCCTTAATCATCGCAACCTTTCGTCGGTCTTGTATCACTATTGCTTTGTCTTCGCATGTCTTCAACATACTGTAACTTACTGTGATCAACACCAAAACATAAGAGACCTTAATTGAAGGTCATATACATCCCAAAATAGCTTCTCCTAAACTCGCATGCCTTCATTTTCCATACACTATTCTCGCTGACCAAAACTGTACTGCTATACTCTGTAATTATTCTTTCTAGACTTAGTCATTTAGCAAGTTGTAACTCTAAAATTGTATTTTACACCAAGCAACCATTCATACCATAAGTTTTGACATAAATGACAACCCTAAAGTGTTCCAGAACATTCCTTAATGAACCACTTTCCAACAGAAAATCCCTAGATGCACATGTTGAAAAGAAAGATGAATGGATGATTGATATTGGATACTCATATCATATGACTAGAGATAAGAGCAAATTTGTGAGCTTGGAAAAGTATGATGGTGGTGCTCTTATATTTGGTGATGACACTCCTTGTTTGATATGTGGCGGAGGTTCCATTACTCTTGATGATAAGAATAATACTAATGATGCTTTATATGTTGAAGGTCTAAAGCATAATCTTTTGAGTTTTGGAAATTTGGTGGATAAAGGTTATGATCTACAATTTAATAATGACAAATGTACAGTCTTGAGAAGTTTAGGTATTGAGATTGAAATGGATAAAAATACTAAAGGTAATTTATTTCATCTGAATAGTGATGACAATAGATGTTTGATTTCTCAAATTGATGATAGTTGGATAACATTGTCAATAGATGTTTGATTTCTCAATCTGAATTTTGATAACATTGTCAAGATAAGTGTTACTAAGGAAGTGAGAGATCCACCTAAGTTGTTGAAGCTTGCTAATGCTATGTATAAGGAATGTCAGATGGGTTAACTAAGTAGATCTACTTACAAAAGAAAGACTTATTCTTCAAATGGACTTTAACATCTTGTGCATACTGATTTATGCGGTCCATCTAGAGCTATAAGTTATTATGGTGATAGATATTTCATATTATTCATTTATGACTATTCAAGGATGATGTGGGTTACTTTTTTAATGGAGAAATATGATGCTTTTGACAAATTCAAAATCTTGAAGGCTATGGTTGAGATAGAAACAGGTTTGAAGTTAAAATTTCTAAGATTTGACAAAGGTGGTGAATTCACATCCGGTGAATTTAGTGCATTTTGAGGAACATGGGACAAAGAGACAGATGTATGCACCAAGGACCCCGCATTAGAATGGTATTGCAAAGAGAAGAAATAGAACAATTCTACATAATGCAAGGATAATAATAATTGAAGGAAATGGTTCACATATTTATTGGAGAAAAGTTGTGAGCACTCCAGTTTATACATTGAACCAGGTACAAATCAAGCATGGTACTAGTAAGACTCCTTATGAACTATGATTTGGTCATATTCCTACTGTGAAATATTATAGAATATTTGGAAGCAAATGTTATATTAGAAGAGATGAAGATTTAGGGAAATTTGATCCTAGATGCAATGAAGGTATCTTTCTTAGTTATTCTTCAAAGAGAAAGGCATACAAATGTTACAATAATAAGTTAAGAAAGATAGTTGAGAGTGCAAATGTCAAAGTTGATGAAATAAATCAGAGACAAGCTAGAGCTTGAGCTTATGACTCAAATGATCAAGATGATAGTACAAATCAAGGAATGCAACAACAAACTTAGAACCAGAATCAAATTGTTCTAGGAAATAAAGATGAAGAATTCATTGCAGATGAAGAAGTAGAGACACAAGAATCTAGTATACATGAAAATCCTAAGGCTCCAAGATATGTGAGATTGAATCATTCAGAAAATCAGATATTAGGTGATAAGAGAAAAGGTGTTCAAACTAGAAAAATACTTGCTAAAAATAGAGAAGAGATTTTCTTAATTTTAAAGAATGGACCTAAAGATGTGAATGAAGCTTGCAAAGATGAACATTGGGTGAAAGCTATGGATGAAGAATTAGATCAAATTGAGAAGAATAAGATATTGATTTTAGTTCCCAGACCTAAGGACAAGAATGTGATAAGTACTAAATGGGTTTTCAGAAACAAATTGAATGTAGACGGTGAAGTGGTCCGGAATAAGGTGAGACTTGTTTGCAAAGGATATTCATAGATGGACGGTATTGATTTTGAGGAGAATTTTTCTCCTCTTAATAGAATTGAAGTTGTTAGATTATTTCTTGCTTATGTTTCTTAAAAATATTTTAAGGTTTATTAGATGGATGTCAAGTCTGCATTTTTAATGGTAAATTGGAAGAACAATTTTATGTTGAGCAACCAGATGGATTTATTTTGACTAATCATATAAATATGGTTTTTCAATTGAAGAAATAATTGTATGGATTGAAGAAATCCCTTAGACCCTGGTATGAAAGATTGGACAAGTATTTATTGAAGCTTGGATTTAACAAAGGTACTATTGATAGTAATTTATACTTCAAGGTTGATCATGCTAATATTCTGATTGTTTAAGTATTTGTTGATGATATCATTTTTGGTGGGAATGATAAGTTGAGTAAAGAGTTTTCCAATAAGATGCAACAATAATTTTAGATGTCTAAGATTGGTGAGAGGGAATTATTTATTGGTCTACAAATTACTCAATTAGAAAAGGAATCGTTATATCTCAGTCCAAGTATGTGAAAGAACTGTTGAATAAATTTGGTATGGAAGATTCTAAACCAATCAGTACTCCTATGGTGACTGGATGCAAGTGGACAAAGGATAATTATTGTTATAAAAAAAACCAGACAAGATACATATCAATGATTAGTGGATTGTTATATTTGACTCAGACTAGACCAAACATTATGAATGTCATTTTTCATTGTAACTAGATTTCCAGGAGATCCTAAAGAATCTTATGTTCTATTTGTTAAAAGAATATTCAGATACTTGAAAGGGACAATTGACTATGGCATGCGGTATCCTAAGGATGATGATTTTACATTGAGTTTTTTTATTGATGCTGATTGGGAAGGCAATGTGGATGACAGAAGGAGTACAAGTGGTGATGCATTTTTCTTGGAAAATATATTGGTACAATTATTTCTTCAATTGACAAACCATATTTATATGATCAGTCAAAATAAATCCATCTGGTTGCTCAACATAAAACTCTTCTTCCAATTAACCATTAAAAATGCAGACTTGACATCCATCTAATAAACCTTAAAATATTTTTAAGAAACATAAGCAAGAAATAATCTAACAACTTCAATTCTATTAAAATGACAAAAATTCTCCTCAAAATCAATACCGTCCATCTGTGAATATCCTTTGCAAACAAGTCTCGCCTTATTCTGGACCACTTCACCATCTTCATTCAATTTGTTTCTGAAAACCCATTTAGTACTTATCACATTCCTTTCCTTAGCTCTAGGAACTAAAATCCATATCTTATTCTTCTCAATTTGATCTAATTCTTCGTCCATAGCTTTCACCCAATGTTCATCTTGGCAAGCTTCATTCACATCTCTAGGTTCATTCTTTAAAATTAAGAAAATCATGAAGAATTCATTGCAGATGAAGAAGTAGAGACACAATAGTCTAGTATACATGAAAATCCTAAGACTCCAAGATATGTGAGATTGAATCATTCAGAAAATCAAATATTAGGTGATAAGAGAAAAGGTGTTCAAACTAGAAAAATACTTGCTAAAAATAGAGAAGATATTTTTTTAATTTTAAAGAATGAACCTAAAGATGTGAATGAATATTTCCAAGATGAACATTGGGTGAAAGCTATGGATGAAGAATTATATCAAATTGAGAAGAATAAGATATGGATTTTAGTTCCCAGACCAAAGGACAGGAATGTGATAAGTACTAAACGGGTTTTCAGAAACAAATTGAATGGAGATGGTGAAGTGGTCCGGAATAAGGCGAGACTTGTTTGCAAAGGATATTCACAGATAGATGGTATTGATTTTGAGGATAATTTTGCTCCTCTTAATAGAATTGAAGTTGTTAGATTATTTATTTCTTATGTTTCTTAAAAATATTTTAAGGTTTATTAGATGGATGTCAAGTCTGCATTTTTAATGGTGAATTGGAAGAACAATTTTATGTTGAGCAACCAGATGGATTTATTTTGACTCATCATATAAATATGGTTTGTCAATTAAAGAAATAATTGTATGGACTGAAGCAATCCCTTAGACCTTGGTATGAAAGATTGGACAAGTATTTACTGAAGCTTGGATTTAACAAAGGTATTGTTGATAGTAATTTATACTTCAAGATTGATCATGCTAATATTATGATTGTTTAAGTATTTGTTGATGATATCATTTTTGGTGGGAATTATAAGTTGACTAAAGAGATTTCCAATAAGATGCAAAAAAATTCTAGATGTCTATGATTGGTGAGAGGGAATTATTTATTGGTCTACAAATTACTCAATTAGAAAAGGAATGATTATATCTCAATCCAAGTATGTGAAAGAACTGTTGAATAAATTTGGTATGGAAGATTCTAAACCAATGAGTAATCCTATGGTGAATGGATGCAATTTGACAAAGGATGATGATTGTTATAAATAAAACCAGATAAGATACATATCAATGATTAGTGGATTGTTATATTTGACTCAGACTAGACCAAACATTATGAATGTCATTTTTCATTGTAACTAGATTTCCAAGAGATCCTAAAGAATCTCATGTTCTAGTTGTTAAAACAATATTCAGATACTTGAAAGGGACAATTGACTATGGCATGCGGTATCCTAAGGATGATGATTTTACATTGAGTTTTTTTATTGATGATGATTGGGTAGGTAATGTGGATGACAGAAAGAGTACAAGTGGTGATGCATTTTTCTTGGGAAAGATATTGGTTTCATGACAGAGCAACAATAAAAATTGTACTTCAATCTACTACAAAGGTAGAATATGTTGTTGCTTCTAATAATTGTACACAGGTAATATGGATGAAGAAAATGTTGAACGATATCATAATTGAGTGTGATAACTAAAGTGAAATTAATATATCAAAGAATCTAGTGTTACATTCAAAGACAAAGCATATATCTATCAAGATTCACTTTTTGAGAGAGAAGGTTAATGAGAAGGAAGTCAGATTGAAGTATGTTCCTAGTAAGGAACAAATTGCAAATATATTCGTGAATTCATTGCCTAAGGATACTTTCAAGTATCTCAGAGGTAAGTTAGGGGTATTTACCCCTCCTGATCAAAACTAAGGCGCATTGGAGTGCATCAATCTAGTGGAATTAACAGAGATATATTTTACCTAGATTGGTGTTTTGGTGGTTACTACTCAGGGGAGTAGTCATCTTGGTAAGTTTTATGATTAGATTTTAGGAGAGATATGTTTTTTTTAAATTTGTGTTCAGATTGTTTGCCTCTCTGGTTAAGTGCATATATGTGCCTTTTCCATTGATTTCTAAGGGGGAGAGATAGTCATGTGAAAATCAAAGGGGGAGAAAGTTTTAATATTGAGAAAGATTATGCTAAGGGAGAGATTCAATATGGGAAACATTGTAGAGAGACTTTGAAAGATATGTTTGGATGTTGTTGGTACTACTATTCATTTGATTTCTCTTTCCATTGATTGTGTTTTACATCATATTTTTTCATCAACTCAAAAGGGGGAGATTATTGGAATACTGTGCATATATGTACTAACATTGATGTTTTGTCATTAATGCTAACATATTTCTACTATTTAAGACATTAGTCTTGTGATGTTCAGTGAGATGTTTGGTTCAATACAAGTTGTGTGTTAAAGATTAGTGTATGTGGATATATGTATTATGTTGAGGGATGTTTGTATTTTATTAATGCCAACTTATAGAGGTTTGCATGGTGATTTGAGTAAGTTATGATTTTTTGTGTTGGGAGTGGTATTTTTGGATGTTCAGTGGTGATAGTGTTTCAGTATTTGGTTTTGTGTGGTTCAACATTGCAATATTTTAGTATGTAGACCTGTGTGGTATATTTGGGAAATTGATTTGTATCCTCAACTTGATTGGTTCATTATTTTCATGCGCGCAAGAAATTTTTCTTGATTGGCAAAGGTTATTGTTGTGTTCTTAAGGTTAAGTTAAAAGATGTTGATGAATTCAGCGATTAGAGTTGATGTGGGTGTTCCTGAGGTTATTCATGATTCTTGTGGATGTTTCTAGATCATACTCCTACTATGTTTCTAGTTTTCATTTATTGGTATGATCGCATTTGGTGATTTTCGATTGGTAAGTTTGTGTTCTTCATGTTCTTGGTTGACTTGGTGATGTAGCGTGTTGCGGATGAGTGAAACATAATTCTTGGAATTATTTCATGTTCGAGGCGTGTGATTTGGGATTGTGATATATATTAGCCAACAGTCATTGGTTCACATTAAATATACACTTGTGCATGATTGGAATTTTGTAATTTAGGTCCTTGGTCGACCTTGTGAGAATAAGTTGATGAATTTTATAAATTTAATGATCTTGTGACCATGTATGTGTGTGAAGTGGATGCGTGTGACAGAGTGTGCGAAGAGGTATGAGTAGAATTTTTAATTGAGGCAAAGATATGGTGTGGAAAAGAGAATTGTATATGTACATCAATGGAACTGACCCATGCATGTTGAAGATGTTATTATTAAGTTCATGATCTGTGGATTGTTGTCCATGATTTTTGTAAGGTAGTGATCCTTCCACAAGGTTGTAGCCCTTTCATATTTAAGTAGTGATCTCTTGGCAGTTTTCCTGAATGCATGTGCATTCCATTATAATACCTTTAATAGGTTATAATGTTTTTAACATAGTACATCATGTTGTGGTTTCGTCCCCACTGTGGTTTTTCCCTTGACCATGTTTTCCACATCAAAAATATTAGTGTTATGTGTTCTTGATGTGTTGTGGATATATACTTTATTGTTTAATATTAAAATATGAAGTTTAAGGTTTAAAGTTGGTTAAATTTTGAATTTTTGGACACAACTAATTCACCCNAATTCCCCCCCCCCCCCCCCTTCTTAGTTGTGTGTTTCCTTATTTCTATAAGGAATCTCTTGTTTTGAGGTGTTTGGACATTCGTTAGGAGCTTTAGGTAGATGCATGTGTTGCAAGGTGTGTTCCCTTGCTCTCCTTGTTTTATGCAATACAGCAGTGGTTCGTGACAAGGGCTCAACTGCCTCTTGTTCTTGTATAAGTCAAGTGGTTGTATCAGGCATTAATGGGTCGATCTTTTTGTGTAAAGACAACTAACAATTGGTATCAGATCCAAGCTCATGGGTTTGAACCCCTCACTTGTGCTGGGGGTATTGTTGCAAGGTGTGTGACCTTGATCTCCTTGTTTTTTGTAGTGCAATGGTGGTTCGTCACAAGGGCTTAACCACCTCATGTGCTTGTATAAGTCAAGTGGTTGTATCTAGCATTAACAAGTTGATCTTTTTGTGCAACAACAACTAACAACATGATGGTCATGGAAATCATCATGAATTCATATGATAGCATTTATGATAGAATACTACTATCTTCATCTATATTAACCCAAATTGGCCAGATGCCTTATGATATCTTTAAGAAGCATCTGTAAGTAACTATTTCAAGAGGTTTCCATGGGAATTTTCTAATTGGTTTGCTACATATTATTCTTTGATAGCATAGTGATGCTCACTCCCACAAGTTGTTATGAATTAGGTCCTTGAGCTAATGTTTACTGTCAAGTTTTGTTTAATTGTGTAGGTAACATGATATTGTTGAGTTTTATAGAGTTATTCAAATAATAGTATTGTTTTTGTATCTCTCATTAGATTAGTATAATACTTCCCTCTCATTTTGTGGTCAAAGTTTTTTATCAAAAGAGTTTCTCCATTCATATATAACTTATATCTGTCATTGTTTTCTAGTCTATTCTTGATCTTGCAATCACTTTATTTTAGGGATGATCTTTGGATTCGTATTTGGAACTACACCTAGTTTAAGTTCATATTTTAATATTTTTTTCACCTTGTTTTACAAAATTTGTATCAAAGCTAATAGTTTTGTTGAGGGAGGTATGTCTTTCTCTTAAGTATTGAAGGTTTTTTGTTGCTGTGGGAGATTTTGTTTCTTATTTTTTTTCCATATTTGTGAAAGGTTGTATATCATATCCTCTACCTCTTGTCAAGATATTGAGAAGTTCAATGGCACTGGCTTTGAAATGTGGAATTTGAAACTATAAAATCTCCTTGAAAAGAGAAATCATTGGTTGTCTATTTATGAAGAAAATAATCCAAAGGACTTTACTTTATTGGATTATGCTTGGAATAAATTAGAAAAGAAGGCATAGGGAACCATTTGATTGCATCTTACAAACTTTATCCTCATGGCTCTCTATTTAGAAGACACAAAATTCAAGATATGGAGAAAAATAGCTTAAATATATCAAACTAAGAGTTTGTCTAACAAGTTATATCTAAAAAGACATTTGTATTCATTAAAAATGAAGGATGAAGCTTCTATTACTAAAAATTTGAATTCTTTTAGTTTTCTTATAATTTAGCTTGCAACAATACATGGTAATAGTGAAGATGGTAGCAAGTGTATTTTGTTATTTTTCTCTTTTCCTGATTCTTGGGAAAATCTAATCGTTGTCATAAATAGTGGTGGTACAAAACAGAAGATGAACAATATTCCTATACCTTTATTTGAAGAGATAAGGAGAAATACCATGAATGTTGACTCCCAAGATGCGTTGTTTGAGGAATTTACAAAGGGAAAGAGCCTAAAGGTAATAAAAAGGATGTGTCTAAATGACATTCTAAGGCCCTTGAAAAGAGAAAAGTGAAATATTGGAACTCTTCTAACAGAGGACATGTGAAAAAAGAGTGTAGGAATAAGAAAAGAGCATTAAAGTTTCCATGGATAAGTCTTTCAATGATGGCAATTCAATTGCTTTGTTTATTTCAGCTAACTCTATTAGTAATGATGTTTGCCTTGTTGATTCTAGTGCCTCCTACAATATGACTCTTTAGAAGGACCAGTTTTCCACATACAAAGAATATGATGGAGGAAAAGCTATTTTTTTCTTATAAAACCTCAATGAAAATTATTTGTAAAGGAAAGGTAGAGTTTTGTTTTAGAACTAATGAGAAGATTATAACCTTTGATATTATTCCACATATTTCATACCTTATGAGAAGTTTAATTTTTGTTTCCAAGTTGAATAGTTCTCGAACACATGTGAAATTTGATAAGCCAGGTTGGTAAGGGAGAGTTTGATGATTGATAAGGCATCTTAGGCAAAGACTTTGTTTAAGCTGCATGCCTCCACTCTTTACAACTTTTCTTTTTTAACTAGCACTAAAAATGCATGAATGTTGTGGTGCTATGGATTGGTCCACATTGGTAAAAAAAAGAGGTCTTAATACCATACTAGATAATAAACTAGTAAACAATATTTATAATTATTCTATTGGAAAAAGTGATTTATGTGAGAATTTTGTTTGGTAAATAAAATAGATCTTCATTTCCTGAAAGAGTTAACAAGGCTAAGAGGCCTTTATAGATTATTCATTCAGATGTATGTGGTCTAGTGGATGTTGATTCTTTGAATAGATCTTGGTATTATATTTCCTTCATTGATGATGGCTCAAGATATACATGGATTTATTTTACGCATTAAATATTTGAATTTCTCACTAAATTTAAGGAATTTAAGCTTGAAAAGCAACTATATTATAAGGAAAAAGTATTGAGATCTAACAATGGGGGTGAATATTGCTTGAAGGAATTTGATGAGTTCTATAAACATGCAAGAATTTTAGGAGAAGTACTATGCCCTATACACCTCAAAAAAATGCAATAGAAAAAATAATGAATAGTACATTAATGGAAAGAGCTAGCAACATGTTAAGTAGTGCTAAACTAGAAAATTGATTTTAGGAAAAAGTTATTGGTATTGATTGTTATTTAATTAATAGATCTCCTTGTAAAATATGTGTTGATAAAACACCTTATAAAATATGGTTGGGTAAAGAGTTTCATATTTAAGTGTCTTTGGTTGTGAATTTTATGCCCATATGCCTCAAGAGATGCAATGTAAATCAGATCCAAAAGCTCGAAAAATACATCTTTTTAGGATATGATGAGAATGTAAAAGGTTATAAGATTTGGAATCCTCTAATCCATAAAATGATGTTTTCTAGAGATAGGATTTTTCAAGGAATTGAGAGGTAACTCAAGTGAATAATAACTAAAGGAAAAGAAAAAGACAAAGCACTTTGAAACAAAGAAAGAAGATGCACATGTCAATGAACAAAGAGATGGAGAAGAAAAAGAGAGTTCAAGTGAGAGTTCTGAAGAGTATGTTGCAATAAAAGAAACTAAAAATAATGAACATGAGGAATAATCTCTTACTCCAATTATGAGAAGGTTCACAAAACAATAAAATCCAATCGGCTCCCTTCTATAGAAATTAACTCTTGGATGTAGACCATTAATGAGGAGATGATGACTTTGGACAGTTGTTATTATTTGATGCAGGAGCATCTAGGGTTCATTGTAATCTTTCATCAACCAAAAATATCTAAAAAAAATTTCTTCTTGATCACCAGTTGCTTAGTTTTTTTGTTCCTGGTCACCGGTTGTAGTGTTTCCTTTCGCAGTCAAGTTCTATAGATCCTTGACAGTTGTGGTTGTAGACTTCTATTCTAGAGATCATAAGAAAGCTTTTCCTATGATTGCAACTCATTTGGAGTATCACATCGAAAGTTATACTAGATTATTTGGCTATGTTTAAAATGTGTTCTTTATTTTCTTGAATTAGTCAATGTTTGAGTCATCAATTGGATTTCCTTGCTTGGTGGTACTTATGGCTCATTTTCCTATGTGGCTACATGTTTGGCCGATATGTTTGTATGATCGCTCCTTGTAATTTAATTTTATTTTAAAGATCTTAGATCGGAGGTTGACTAGGAGCTAGTTGGTAACAAGTTATGTTTTCTTGGGAAATGTAATCTTGAGGCCAACTTGTTTGGTCGCGGTCGTGTATTTAAGCTGGATCTTGGTCCTTGTTTTGCAGGAAGCTCAAGGAATTTAATTAGGGTTTGAAGAGGTTATTTTGCAGTCGTAGGTCAGGAAGAATAATTAGGTTTCTTTGTAATAATTCTCTTCCATTTGAGTTGGGCATGTTGAATGCTATTGCAGAGCTTTGTAATTATTTTACCTATCAATGAAAAGGTTGCATGTGTGTTCCATACTCTAGATCTGTGTGTTTACTTCATAAAATCTTTGAGTTCTGTTCTGTAACTCTAGCTGCAAGGTTGGACTGTTCATTTCCTTGGACCCTCTTACCTTGGTTGTGTTAGGTGGTATCAGGGAAAAGGTTTTCAATAGCAATCAATACATCTTGTCTCCTGAGTGTGTGGTTCTTTATTTGGTTTGTCATGGGGTAGTAGAATAAGGATCTAACCCGCGATTGCAGAGGAATCATCAGAGATGGATATGAGAGGTGCTAGAGGTGGAAGAGGCGCATACCATAATGTTTTTGAAATCTTGAGATAGATTGCTGTCAAATTGGAGGCGATCGAAATGACCTAGAGGAGAGGTCAACATATTGAAAAAATAAGTGATGTTGAAGAAGAAACTGAAGAGAAATTTGAAGGAGAAGCCCAAGAACAACCTGAAATGGATCAAGGAGAAGAGAGGCTTATTAGAGGCCTTAATAGAGTTAACATAAGACCATATTTTAACCCACCATATTCTGATGGTCGATGGGATGCAAATGAGTTGTTGGATTGGATCTCATCTATGGACAAGTATTTTA
This sequence comes from Thuja plicata, assembly GCA_018584345.1. NCBI lineage: Eukaryota > Viridiplantae > Streptophyta > Pinopsida > Cupressales > Cupressaceae > Thuja > Thuja plicata. Next base: position 72,749 of record MU223851.1, read on the forward strand.
ATTTTGAAGGTACTGATGAAGACAAGAAGGTAAAGTATGCTTGTACTAAGTTAAGAGGTCATGCTTAACTTTGGTGGGATCATTTTCAGAATGATAGGAGTAGAAGTAAAGAGAAGATCAAATCTTGAGATAGGATGGTGAATAAGATGAAGGAAAAGTTATTACCCTCTATTAATCAGGTCAGTTTGATCAAGAGATTACAGAATTTGAGACAAAATGATATGAATGTGAAGCAACATACCGAGGAGTTCTATAAGTCAGATATCAGACCTAACTTTAAAGAGGATGAAGTAGAGAGAGTTGAAGGATACCTAAATGGTTTGAGGATGTCAATACAAGATGATCTTTGTATGACCAAGATTGGCAATGTGGAAGATTCTTACCAGTATGCCCTAAAGGCTGAAGACAAGTTGAATAGAAGACAAGAAAAAAGGAAAAGAGGAAGAGGTGGAAAATTCTAGAGAGATGGAGGTGTTAGATCGGTCGCTGACTTTGATAAAGGGAAGATAGAGGAGAATATTCTTGAAAGGAATTCTATAGAGGTGGCTATAGGAATGAGGGCTACCAAAGACATGATAAAAGGGTGTTTAAAGGAACTTCTTTCAAGTATGGTGGAGAAGGTCATAGGACCTTTGAATGCAAAAAAATTGGAACTAAAAAGAGGACTGAAAGCGGCATAAGTACAGCTCTTGTGGAGGAAGAGGGATCTTCTAAATCGGTTAACCATAATCAGGCTGAAAAGGAAGAGACATTGATCATGAGGAGAACCTTGTACCATGATGAAAAGATGGAGAACCCTTGGCAAAGAAAGAACCTGATCTAAACTAGATGTCTTGTTGGTGGTAAGGTATGTAAAGTTTTTATTGATGGTGGTAGTTCAGAGAATTTGGCATTTGAGGAAAATTGTAGACAAGTTATAGTTGCAGAGACTAAAGCATTCCAAACCCTATGAGATTACATGGATAAAAGATGATCACAAGGTCTTGGTAAGTGAACAATGTTGGGTTAAGTTGAAAATAGGGAAATATGATGATGAAGTATTGTGTGATATAATTCCTATGGATGTATGTCATGTTTTTTTGGGTAGACCTTGGCAGTATGATAGACAAGCTATACATGATGGAGGAATAAATACATATACTTTTGTGGCTACAAGTTTGAAACAAAGATTGTTTCCTTTGGAGGAAACTTTAAAAGGGGAAATTTGTACCAGTGCTAGAATTGCATGGTTGATGGAAGGAAATTCTTGGAAGGTATGAGACATGAGAATGTTTGTTTTTCTATTGTTCCAAAGAAAACTGCAGATATAAATTTGAGCCGTGAATACCCTAAAGAGATTAAGGACATGTTGGATGAGTATGAAAAAGTGATTTCAGATAATGTACCTAATGGTTTTCTACCGATTAGGAGTATTAGTCATTGCATGGATCTAATTCTTGGAGCTAGTTTTCCTAATAAAGTATCTCACTGGTTGACACCAATAGAGAATGGGGATTTGAATTGAAAAGTACATGAGATGTTGTAGAAAGGATTAATCAAATAAAGTTTGAGTCATTATGCAGTACCTGCAGTATTGACACTTAAGAAGGATGGACAATGGAGGATGTGTACAGATTGTAGAGAAATAAACAAGATTACTATCAAGTACCAATTTCCTTTGCCTAGAATGGATGACATAATGGATTGCTTGAGTGGAGCTAAATATTTCACAAAGATTTATTTGAAGAGTGGTTAGCATCATATCAGAATAAGAGAAGGTGATGAATGGAAGACTTCTTTTAAGACTTAAGAAGGTTTGTACGAGTGGTTGGTAATGCCTCTTGGTTTTTCTAATGCACCAAGTACTTTCATGAGGCTGATGAATGAAGTGTTGAAGGAATTTTGAGGAAAATTTGTCATAGTTTATTTGAATGACATCCTGATTTTCAGGTAGACAAAAGAGGAACACTTGTTGCATGTAAGGTAAGTATTGTAGAGGTGAAGAGAGGAGATGTTGTTGATAAATTTGAAGAAGTGTACCTTTATGAAGAATGATCTTGTATACCTTGGATTTGTGGTTTCTGCTGGAGGATTGAAGATGGATCCTAAAAAGGTTAGAGCAATTGTTGAATGGCCTGAACCTGAAAGTGTTAGTGACGTAAGATCATTTCATGGCTTGGCAAGTTTTTATAGGAAGTTGATTAGGAATTTTAGTTTTGTTTGTAATGCTATGACTGAGACAATGAGGGGAGATAGGAAAGAATTCAAATGGACACATGGAGCACAAAGTGCTTTGATTTTTTGAAACAAAAGGTAACAGAACAACCTGTCTTACCACTACCATATTTTAGTAAGGTATTTCAAGTAGATTGTGATGCTAGTGGGAGTGCAATCAGAGTAGTAGTACAAAGTCAAGAAGGTAGACCGGTTGCTTACTTTAGTGAAATTTGAATGATGCAAGGAGGAATTATTTTGTTTATGATCAATAATTTTATGATATTGTTCAAGATTTGAAGAAATGGGGACATTACTTATTGCCCAAGGAGTTTGTGTTGTATACTAATCTTCAGGATTTACAATATTTGCATAGTCAGAGTAAGTTGAATCAGAGACATATGAGATGGGTAGAATTCTTATAGAGTTACTCATTTGTGTTGAATCATAGGAGTGGTAAGTCTAAAAACATTGTTGATGCTTTTAGTAGAAGAAGGAATCTTATGACAGAGATGAAGGTGAGAGTGATTGGATTTGATGAATTGAAGACTTTGTATAAGGATGATCTTGATTTTGTTGAACCTTGGAAATCTTGTAAGGAACCTTTGGTTACCGATAGGAGTTATTTGATGGATTATTTCATACAGGATCTATGAGGAAGAGTTTGATTAAGGAGAAATATTGTGCAGCATTAGCTAGACTCTTTGGGATTAAGACAGTGGTAGCTATCAAGGAGTAATATTATTGGCCACAAATTCATAAGGATATTAATAATTTCATTCAGAAGTGCAGGATTTGTCAAGTTGCTTAAGGGAATATTCAGAACCCTGGATTGTATACACCATTACCTATACCAGAGAAGTCTTAGGAGAATATTTGCATGGATTTTGTGCTTGGTTTTCCAAAGACTCAAAAAGGTAATGATTTGGTGTTTGTGGTGGTTGATAATATTTTAAAGATGTCTCATTTCATTCCATGTACAAAGACATCATATGTAGTACATATAGCTGATTTGGTTTTCAAGGACATTGAAGATTGCATGGGTTGCCTAAGAGCATTGTTTTAGATAGGGATACTTAATTTCTTGGATATTTTTGGAGGACACTTTGGAGAAGTCTTAACACAGAATTGAAGTTTAGTTCTACATTTCACCCATAGACTGATGGATAGACTAAATTTATTAATAGGAGCTTGGGTAATCTATTGAGATTCTTGGTTTGTGAAAAATTAGGTAATTGGGATTTGGTTTTGGCACAAGATGAGTTTACTTATAATAATTCAATGAATAGAAGTACTCGGAGAACACCTTTTGAGATTGTTTAGGGTTTACATCCTAAAGGAGTAACAGAATTGAGGGATATCAATGTTGAATAAAAGAGGAGTGTTGAAGAAGAACTGTTTACTAATCATATGAAGGATTTGCATGATAGAGTTAAGACACATTTGGAGGGAATGAATGATAAGTATAAGGAGAGAGATGATAAAAAGAGGAAACATAACGAGTTTGAATTTGGTGATGAAGTGATGGTTTTTTTTAGAAAATGTAGATCTCCAGTTGGGACCTATAGTAAATTGAAGATCAAGAAGTTTGGACATTGTAAGATTTTGAGAAAGTTTGATTCAGAGAATGATTATGAGGCTAAGTTACCAAAGGACATTGACATATCAAGTATATTCAAAATAGAATACTTGTATGAATATCATGAATAAAATAGCAGTGAAGGAGATGGATCAAAGAGCGAATTACAATATCCTAAGAAGCAGAAGAGGAGGTTGAACGGATCTTGGATACCCGAGTTGGTCGAAGCACTAGGGAAAAGCAGTATGAGGAATATCTTGTTAAGTGGAAGAACAAACCAGTAGAGGATTCTTCACAGATTTCTCAAGTGGAGTTAAATCAATTTGGTTTTCCTTCATCCTAGCAAAGTGAGAGGCTCATTTTTCAAATAACCCTGGGTGTCTGATGCAGGAGCATCTTGAGTTCATTGCAATCTTGCATCAACCAAAAAAATTTGAGGTTTTTTATGTTCCTGATCATTGGTTGCTTAGTTTTTTTGTTCTTGGTCACGGGTTGCAATGTTTCCTTTTACGGTCAAGTTCTACAGATCCTTGAGAGTTGTGGTCGTAGATTTGTGTTCTAGAGATCATAAGGAAGCTTTTCCTATGATCGCAACTCATTTGGAGTATCACACCAAAATTTATGCTATATTATTTGGTTGTGTTTCGAATGTGTTCTTCATGTTCTTGAACCGATCAATGTTTGAATCGTCAGTTGGATTTCCTTGCTCGGCGGAGCTTATTGATCATTTTCCTATGTGGCTATGTTTTTAGCCAAACTATTTGTATGATCGCTCCTTGAGATTTAATTGTTGGTTAAATATCTTAAGATCGGAGGTCGACTGGGAGTTAGTTAGTAACACATTTTGTTTTCTTGGGAAATATAATCTTAAGGCCTGCTTGTTTGGCTACGGTTGTGTATTTAAGTTGGATATTGGTCCTTTTTTAGGAGGAAGCTAGAGGAAGTGAGTTAGGGTTTGAAGAGGTTGTTTTTCAATCATAGGTCTGGAAGAATAATTAGGTTTCTTTATAATAAGTCCCTAACATTTGAGCTAGGCCTGTTGACTGCTATTGTGGAGCTTTGTAATTGTTTTACATGTCAACAAAAAGGTTCCATGTGTATTCCATACTCTAGATCTGTGTGTTTACTTCTCAAAATCTTTGAGTTTTTTTGTGTAACTCTTGCTGGAAGGTTGGATTGTTAATTTTTTTGGACCTTCTTACCTTGGTTGCATCATTATGTAAAAATATGTTTGTTGTAGATGATTGGTTAGAGCAATACAAGATCATATCGGTGACCAAGGCCACTCCCAGAAAGAGGGAGTTGATTTCAGTGAATTATTTACTAGTGTTTCTAAGCTAACCTTTATTAGATACCTATTATATATTATTTTTGCTTGTGATTTTGAGATAGAGAAAATGGATGTTAAAATTATTTTCTTACATGAGGATATTGAAGAAGATATTTATATCTAAAAACCTGGCAGTTTTGTTGAAAAGGAAAAATAACAACTGGTTTGTAGGTTCAAACGATCATTATATGGATTGAAATACCCACCCAAGATGTGATACTATAAATTTAATGCATGTGCAATAAATTTTGGTTATATTAGAAGCGAAGAGGATCATTGAGTTTATATTAAGCTTATTGATCATTAGTTACTAATTATTGCCTTATGGTTACTTATATACATGGTAAATTACATACATGAAATAATAATAAAATATGGTAGTGCGTACTAGATATAACAGGAAAATATATCTTTATTCACTTGTGAATACACTAAAGAAAATAAGACAAGAGATGGGCGAACAAGGATTATAATTCATCCAACTACACCATACTACCTTCCTTACCAATACAAAACATATTTAAAGGACCTAACAATTTCTGGAACAACTGTTAACCAACAAACACTTACAACTACGCAAGATCAACAACAAACTTAATACAAATAATTAATATATTGATGAATAACCAATATTATAAAACATAATAATATGCATTGTACACTGACTACATCATCCCCCCCCCCGCGAACGGAAAAGTCATCTTCAAGACGAAAAGTATACATCAAGTAATATTTGGGAAGACAAATGGATTGTACTATGCAAACTCAACATTGCAGTGCACTTCATAAATCAAATGAGGGCTAGTGGGATATGTCCCTACTGGGGTTAAAGGGTAGTGCCCCCAATAGGGTCAAGGGGTACAGCCTAAGGCATGCTCCTTGTCATGATATAAGGTAGGGTTAAGGGGAAAATCCCTCACTTCCAAGACCAAATTTAGACCTTTAGAATCACATGAAACTCCATGGAAAACAACATATTCATGAATTTTTATGATTCTAATAATAATGTTAAGGAAGCCAAAAAATCAAGATGTTATGTCAAAATTATGATGTATAAGATGTGGAAGGCATATGAGGATGAACTTATGATTTTGTAACTACCACACCCAATGGTCTGACCGCATTACACTCCTTTTGTGAAGGTACTACCATATTATTACCAAAATCCTACCAAGATATTGTTGCATTGTTGTCAAGTCACTTCCATGGTTGTTCACTTGTACAGACTTCTTCGTGCAAAGTTGTCAATTGTACAAAAATATTAGAATCACCCTTCATACCCTATATTAAAAAAATAATGGATGATTTTTTGATGAATTATGTATTTCATATGATGAGCTTGAGGGGTAGTATAAAAATCTTCTACAACGTACTCTAAATTGTTGCGATAAAACATGGCATAGACACTGTACTCCGTATGACAAGAATAGCTCATATAACATGTGAAATTGGCAGCGTACAATTTGTAAACAAAAAAGGGAAAGCAATTTTTGATCCCATATAAACTACTTCTAGGGGTGAATATGATGTACAATGATGTGTTCGGACACGTGCGACACTCGCGAGGATCCTATCATTGAATTTGTATTGTACTCATGGGTACAACTTCCTTACACCTTATGGCTCAATTAGAAACTCGTACGACACTCTCAAGCACAACTTCCTTGGCCCATATAGCTCAATAAATAACACATGAAAAAACTCATACCAGTGGGGCCAAGACCCGAATGCTAGGTAGAGTTTGTCATATAATAGGAATAGTTTTCATGTTTGGTCGAGTTTGTACGTATGGAAATTATACTGACTTGGTTGTACAATATTTGAAATCTATGCACAGGAACACATTAGTTGTACATGTCATTTTGTCCAACGGTGTCATTTTTTCATGCCATTTGGTGAAAAGAGGATTTTGCTTCCTACAAAGGTCAATGGTGAGTTCCTTTGTGACTCTTGTCAAGAGTATAAATTAAACAATGGCCTCTACATAATATCCATTTTTTTAAGTTTTCATTTTCCATCTCTATAGTATAGAATATATTGTTCATAACTTTACACACTTTCTTTGATTCCCCTTCAATATTTGTAGCTTCAAGAAAAATAAACATCGAGAAAATACCTCACAATCTTCTATTTTCTAGTGAAATAGTCTATTCATGGAGCTTATCTCATCTTCAAAATAATATTGTATCTCAAGCACCCCTTCATCCTTTGGTTCCATGCCTTTCATTCCTTCATCCATACTAGACTCTCAATCTTTGGAAAATGATTTAGAGGATATCATATCCTTAGTTACCACTTTATTCCTAAAGTCAATGACATATATCCTTCACTCTAAATTGAGAGTCTATTCCGCTTCCAATTATGGGTTGTGTTGGAAGTGATCAAGAAACCCATTTTGAGAAATGTGTCACGTGCCTTTTTTATTATGATAAATACAAAATCTAAGAAAAATCATTGTGCACCAATTGTTACCTTTTATGTCATCAATGCCTCCAATGACTTAATACCATATTTTCAGCACCTACCAAGTGGAAGGTTGGTAGCCAAAGTGGTGGCTTCCCTAGGCACTTCCAAGTTTCCTTTGATAGTAGACTTACTCTCGAACCTCCATCAATGATGGTATTTGTCTAATTTTTCCCCATTATTTCCATCTTGACTAGGAATGGATTCCTTATAATGCTTACCACTAGCAACATTGGGCCAGTGGCCTGGTTGTCTTTAGGTGGTAGCTTCATTTTTGGTTCCCCCTATGGCTTAAATTATTTTTGGTTAAGTGTGTTATCACCAACCATGTTGGAAATCATCACTCTTGTGCCATTTTTTTAAGAAGGCCATACACCTTGATGGGTATGTTTGTCTATAACACTAGCCAAACTATGTTTTACACCTTGATGGGTATGTTTGTCTATAACACCAGCCAAACTATGTTTTTATCTAAGTCTGATTGCACTAATGCACTTGCAGATCCATTGGAGGTTATTATATCCTTCTCTATCACTTGTTCTAGTTCTTCTATAGCTTCTCAAAGTCATTCCTTCTCCATATGAGGGTCCTAGTACACCACCTTTTTTTGTGCTCTCATGATTGCTAGAACTACCTCATTTCGTTCCTACACCTCCAACACATTAATACCCTTTTTCTTTGGGTAGTTGGTATCTTCATGGATACCTATTCCACACCATTCACATAATAATTGTACATTGTCTTTCTTATTTTGGAAATCTCTTGTAGAGTGTTCCCATGTACTACATTTTAGGAATTGTATGATAGGATGTCTAGTGGAGTCATATTGTATTTCATTCCACCACCCTCATTGATTTCCATGACCACTTGGAAATACATTTTGTGATTTTGATGGAATGGAATCTATGTGTGTGAATAGTACTTGTATACTTCTAGTCTTCAAATTATATGGACGCTTCTTTATTGAATGATCCATCACTTAGAATATCTCACAAAACATCATTTTAGGGCAACTACCTCTTGTGTGCCTCTCAATTTTTCACTTAGTACACATTTGTAAATTACTTTCTTTATTGGTTCTTTCCTCAACCTTCAATTCCTTCATCATTCTCATCATATCCCTGTATAGGGCCTAGACTATTAACGATTCATCATCTCTACTACCCTTTGTTGGGATTAATGGGAAGTAGTACTGAGAGGGGAGGGGTGAATTAGTACCTCTAAAACTTTTAACTCTTTTCACCATTCATCATTAGTAATCATTCATTACTACATTACCAACCATTACTGTTGTTCTTTCTTATGCATGTAGTATAAATTCATAATCTTTAATAGTTTGCAACATTCATAGAAACATTCATGAAAGTAATAAACACATAACACAAGATATGATATCGCAGAAAACTCCTGGTAGGAAGTAAACACTGCGGTGGGGATGGCACCCACAAAACTTCACTATCTGCAGAATGGAAGGGAGCCGATAAAGGCTTACAATTGGTCACTTCTGATGATCTACCCTATTAGGAGTATTAAGGTGGAGACCAGTTAAGATCTACTATGTTAAGAGCTTTAGCAACACTGATTTAAGTGTGCACTCGGTTAAGAGATTTACAATAGGACTGTTAAGTCCACCTTTCTTAAAATGATTTCTTAAGTGTACTACACTTGTTAGAATGAGTACATATGATTGACCTAACTGTATGCAATCTACAATTTCTGATTACAAATCCATTAAAGCTCTCATAATAATAATATCACCTAAAGTGACTGATTAATACCTTTCTCTACTCGTCAGTAACCTATGTTCTTGTTCTTGAAACTGATTTGATTCTTTGCTGTCCTTCTATATGAATTCTCTTGTCTGGTCTCTAGATGCTCTCCATCGCTACAATCTTCATTGAAAAACAACTGTTTACAATAGATTGAGCATCTATTTATACAACTATTTGACCTATCTTAGAATCACGCAATACAATGTTAACTCTTAGATCCAAGGTTTACAACTTGACCTTGATCTTTAGTTTGCATGTTCTAAAATTAGTAAAACTAATTAAAACAATAATAAATACATTGCTTCCTCCGCACATAATGGATTTAAAAGAAAATCAAGAAGCTATAAGTACAACTTTAGTGATTTATCTGACGTAGAAAGTCAGATCCACTTTTTGCGAGATGTAACTGACTGTCGGTTCTTGGTCATCAGGTTGAACTAAAAGTTTGTCAGCGTTCCTTTGTTGAACTGATTGTTGGGTTCCCTTCATCTGTCGGGTTCCTCTCTGTGTTGTTCCGTCGGGTTGCACTGTTTTTACTTGTCGGGTTCCATTAACCTTTTTGTCATCAGGTAACACTCAATAGTGTTTTTCGGGATGCTTTGAACTTTGCAGTATCGGGTAACCTTGGCATCGGGTAGTGTTGTACCCTTTTTGTCAGTGTAGTGTAAACCAATGGTGTAGATAATGTTTTTCCTTGTGTATACTAGTGGCAAAATATAATGCCTTCAATCTCCCCCTTTGACATTAGTATCAAAAACTGATATGTGCACAATACTAAAGTGTTTAGTATATATACCATGTCTATATCATTGTCATTATATGATTCCCCCTAACTGTATGCATCAGTATAGTATAAGTGTATATGTACATATGTATACTTTCCTCTGTATTATGCATTCCATGTTCTTTTCTCATTTAGTTGTATGACTATACATAACATTTTCTATTTTCATTTTCCCATTTTATACTAACTGAACTGTACATATCATTTCCCCCTTTATTTGATACTCATGACAAAAAATGTACAACTTATAAGATGCCAAAATTTGACAAAAATGTGCAACTTACAATGTGTCAAGAATATGAGAGTGGGTTGTCTTGATGTCTTCGAGTAATTTCTCCCATTTTTCTTGTAGTAGTTCTAGGGCCATGTGCTATAGCCTCGCATGCATATCATAAATGTTGTCTAAGACAGACATTTCTGGGGTGTCAAGTAGTGTGTTTGTCTCTGTCACATGTTGTTGCAGTAGTGAAACTGTCAGTAAGAGCTGAGCTTGGAGCTCATTTACCTCATCTTTGTACTTAGTTTTTGCAATCAATATGTCCTATCTTAATTTCTGAGCCTATTTGATTTTCTCATTATGCAATTTAATTGCCTCTTCATTATTTGTGAGATTTTTTGCACTTGTCTTAAGATCAGCATCAATTTTTGCTATCTTGTCGGTATACTCTTATATGAGTTGATCAACTGTACACAATTTCTGTATTAAAGTAATAGCTTCTGAGATGATTGGATCAATTGTGCTCTCCAATTCAGAAAGCTTTACCTTTTTCAATGCCACTTCCTAGCTTATCTTCTCAGCTAGCTTGAACTCATACTTTTGTTCAAGTCTTTCTTCCATGACCTCCTCAGCATCGATGTTCTGTGATGTGATTTCCTCTGTGAGAACCACTAGTTGATCAAGCATAGGGGTTGTCTGATCAACATCTACATTCGGTACTATTTGTTGAAGTATCCCTCTTGCCACTTCTAGTACCTTTGCCTCCTTTGTGGCTTTCCTTAATTTGTCTTGCATTTCCTTTCTCTCACAGAGTTTTGCATATTTGGTCAATTCAGTTGGATCCAATGTCCTTGTATCACAAACTCGTATCTCAATGATTTCATCTAGAGTTACTGGATTCTTATGGTTGTTCTTCTTCTTATTTGAGACTTGTGGGGACACAGATGTATGAAATACCATTGCTAGTTCATTTGTTCTTTCTGAAGTGCTTGGTGAGGGATTTGTAGAAGATGCTTCTTGTGTTTTCTGCTCGGAGTGCACTTGTCAGTTTGGTGAAGACATCTCTCCATCCACCTTGGGTGTCTCTACATATTTTTCTTATGTTTTCTTCTCCATCTCATCCTTCTTTTCTTCTTCACTCTTATATTTCTACTTGTCCTCCTCTACCTTTTGTGTTTCTTCTTTATTTTGATTAGTAGAGTTATCTTTCTGGTTGTCAGTTGCATCCTTTTCTGCAGTTGTATTCATTGTATTATTGGTGGTGTCTTTTACTTTAGCCTCACCCTTGTCCCCTGGTGTTCTTGTGTCCTCTGTAGTAGATCCATCATTACCTTCTAATATATTGATTGCCTTCATTAATATAGGCATATTGCTTTGAGTGGTAGCTTGGGTTGCATACAAAGTGGTGTCCTACTCATCGGTTTGATCGTTTAGAGTAGTGACATCCTCATCTTTTTGTATCTTTTCTGCAGGGTCTAGTTATGTTAAGTCCATAACTGAAGTGTCATATAATATCTCATCAGCAACATTCATTTCTTTACCATCTGATTTCTGCAAATCTTCTTGTTGTCCCTGATCCTTAAGTGTTATGAATATAACATCATATTTCTTCTGTGGATATTTATTAGAGTCATAATTTGTGATCCATGACTTTGTCCAAGTCAATTTTCTCCATTTATTCAACATTGTCCAAAGAAATGTGCTGAGGACTTGTCTTGTCTTTCTCCTCCTCTCTATGAGGTGTTTCAGTGAGAAGTAACTGTTCCTCATGACTTGTTGACTCTGCTGGCAGATCTAATAGATGTCTCCATTTTGTTTCGGTCATATTGTCTAGCTCTGTAAACTGATCTTCAAGCACTTTATAAGCCCTTATCTTGGATACAAACTTGCCTGAGTGCTTCTTCATAATCTCTTTGATTTATTCAATCTTAGATTCAGGAGGCATTAGTTTGACAAGTACCCTCTCCCTTGCTTCTCTCTCATTTTGTAGAGCATATGACCACTATTGGGATATTCTATTACCCAGCTCTTTAGGTATTTGGTTGATGAATTCAGTTGGTACAGATTTGTACTTTACCATTGCCGTTATTATGGAATCTTGTATCTTCTTTTGGTCCTCTGGTTTGAGTGTATCCCATTGCCTGATTCTCTTGTCATGCATTGTGATAGATGCAACAATAGATTCAGCAACCTCATCAATTGATTGATTCCTATAATTCTTCTTTACCACATAAGGTTCATCTTCTTTAGAATCCTCTATGTCAGCCTTAGTTTTGACCATTCTTTTTCTCCTCTTTGGGAGTGTTTCCTTTATAGCTTGTTGCTTTGTTTGCTTTGTTGTCGGTTGCTTCCTCTTATAGGTCCTTACTTGACCTTTCTTAGGAGGTGTGCTATCAGTTTTAGCAGTTTGACTCCTTGTCCTCTGTATCTTTGTAGGAGGTGGAGGTGCATCAGACTTGATTTCCTCATAATCTAATTTATGTTCATCATGTCCTTGTCTGATGGTGCCCTATTCATCAGTTTCCTCTGGTTGTTCCTGTTCCTCCTCTATAACCGATAAAATCTTCTTAAGATTCTTAACCATCTTATCCTTTTTATTGACAATCTTCTTTATTTCTAGGCCTCTTTTTATCTTTGATCTGGCCTCTTCATAGGTTCCAAACCTTGGTTTTTTGTTGTCAATAGGCTCATTGATTAATGCATCAATTGCATTTGTAGCCTGATCTATGTTGATTTCATAATCTAGTGGTGCTAATCAAGCTGTTCTTGGTACAACCAGTTTAATGTGGGTGAAATCTGTGTCCACCATAAAACATATCTCATCTCTATGTTTTTCAACAAGTTGTTTAGGGATCCTTGTCCTTTCCATCATATTTTCCTTGAATTCAAGGAAGTATGCAGTCATAACATATTCAAAATTATCTCCTAGTGACTTAATTAGTTCACTAATTTGTAATGTCATCGATTTTTTAGTGTCCCACTTTACTTTTCCTACTGAAGGAAAGTACTCTTGAAAATAGAAAAAGATACACATGATAAGTGAGCCGAACTTACATGTGTTGGTCTTTGTGGACCTGATTGTGTTCATGTTTTCATCAAGTTGTTTCAACATGATCTCACATAGATCCATCTGTATGCCCTTTGTTACAATCTTGTAAGCCATGCTTACTAATGTTGCAGATATGTTGTTCAACCTGCTTGCTTGAAAGATTTTATAACGAATCACACATGCACCGAACCTCAATTCCTCGTCGGTGATAGTGTTTACTTTCAATCCTCTATTGTCCCATTCAACTTTTGTGAGCTTTGTGACTTATGGCCTAGAGGGATACTTGTGAAACTTAGGCTTGTCGGTTATTGGATAAATAGTGATAGCGTGAAGGACATCCTTGGTTATTTGTTTGGGTTGATCCAACCACAACTTCTGGTCATGCAATCTGCTAAGCACCAACCTAATCCAATCAGTCTTGAAGTCCCTCAAGAAATATAAGGCATTAGTTATCCCTTTGACCTCTAAGTGTTTGTGCTCTTCCTTTAGGTTTCCTTCTGCATCACAAAGCTTCTTATAAGCTTCATCCATCTCTAGATCTCCTATTTTGGCAATTTTGTAGTGAATATAAGACCTAACATCTGCTATGAGCAAAACCCTAGGTAGAATTTTAGAAAACACACCGGTTTCATCGAGTTGCAATGAAATCTCTGGGCATATCTTGTATTTGGATTCTACACATGTGCTATTCTTAATCAACTTAACCAAATTCTTCTTATCGCTCTTAATCTTTATGGTTCTTGATGTGGTTGCCATTGTTTTTCAAGTTTTAGGGCTTTGTTGAAATTTAGGGCTTTCTTGATAAATAATGATAGAGAACTTTCGGTGCCCTCGGTACTTACTTCAATCCATGATAATGATGAATGTTCTGTTTGCTATGTGCTTGGATCGATTTGAGGATGCTCTTCTTTCTTCTCTTCAATCACTCTATTTTGGCTCTTGCTTTCTCTTCAAATCGTGGGTGCAAAATGAAGTTGTCTTATCGTCTATTTATAGCCTTTTTTCCCTAAGTCTTTTTCATAAATGCTCAATGACTCATCGGGATGTGAAGACTAAGTTTGTCAGGAAGAATTTTAAATTCATCGTCAGTGTTGACATGATGCTTGGGACTGCTGTTAACAATTTTTCTTTTACCGATGGATATCGGTATTCTGTCGTGACAATTTTGTAACTTTTCCTTCTTTTCGATGGGTGTCGGGTTACATTGGTAACTTAACCTTTTTATGTGTTGACCGAAAATTTATGGTAAGTGTAAATAGCTTATCCATTTTTTTCATCGATGATTTTTGGTATGTGTATATCGACGGGGTTGTTTTCTCAGAATTGGAACAAGTAACATAATATGCATCTTTATTATGTAGATTTTGACTATCTATCAATTTGTATAATGGAACTGATACAAAATATGACTTGGTGTAGTGTAGTTCCATACTTACTTGTTCAGCTCAAGTGGGGGTGGTGATGTCACCAGATCCATTAGATGGGGTGTCACCATTTGCATTGCTTGGTCGAGCTTCATCATTGCTTGAAGCTTTTCTCCACATTTTGTCTCTAGCCCTCCAGATATCTTCAATGGTGTTTCCATTGGGATATATGCTTGTCTCTGTCATTCGGTCTTTGCAATCCTTTTTTACATGACCAACTTTGTGATAGTATAAGCATGTCATTTCAGGGTTTGACCAGCCTCTAGACCTTTTGGTCCATGCTCTCATGCAGTTTGTAGTAATGTGACCATATCTACCACATGTTGTACAGTTTTTCCATGTATTGTAGTTCCATACATATTGATTACCGATTCTCTTTGGTTGATAGGGAGTTTCTTGACCTTTAGACTTCCATGCTTGCCTTTCCTTTTTCCAGCATTCAATACTTGTGTGCCCATTCATCTTGCATGTAGGACAGTATTTGTCCATGTAGGTTTCCTTCTTTGGTTGTTCCATCTTAGACTTACATTCATATGCTTTATGTCATTTCTTGTTACATTTATAACAAAATCCTATGAATGAAGATGTAGATTTAGGAATACCTTTCATTTTGCCTTAGCATACATTTGATGTGTGGCCTTTCTTTCCACAGTGCTTGCATGTCAGCTTTCTTGGTCTTGTATTTTCATAGACATTCTTTGGATTGGCTTGATTTGATGATTCTCTATTATCAGTAAAGCCTAAACCGTTATTTTTGTTGACTCTTCATTGTCCTTCAAGAAAATTATCCATTCTTTTATTGCTCTCTTCAGCCTTTTTGATAACTTCATTATGTTGTTGCTAAATTCTAGCCTCATTCTTTAGTTTTTCATTCTCTTCTCTTAGTTCACTGATAGCCTATACTCTTTCAATGAGCTATATATTCAATCTATTGCTTCTTGACTCATTAGAATAATCTGATTTGTGATCTCATGGTGATGCTCAGCATGTCTTTGAATTTCTAATTCCTTCTCTTGTAGCTTTTTTGTAATCTTCCTTCTGTCATCAATAGCAAGTGTTCTTTCTGTTTCAGCTTGTCTAGCAGAACTCATCACATCAAACATTCTTACCATCTGGCTCTCTTGACCGATATGCAGCATCTTTATTTGCTCTGTCAGATGTTGATTGATCTCCTTCATATTTTTGATGTTCTATTCTGATGTATCTGATGTATTACTTGTATTGGATCTTGAAGATTCAAAGAAATCTGGAATCTCTTCTTCTTGATAATCTTTTTCATAGCTCCGGGTTGCCATACCTTTCCTCTCATCTAGCAGCTCTCTAATCTTGATTCTTGCTTCTTTATATTGTTCATAGAACATTTGTATCTCAATCTTTTTATTCTCAATATTCTTATCAAGTTTGTACTTCTCTATTGTATGATCTTTGCTCTTAAGCCTTTAATATTTTCCAAGAAGAGACTTAGCTCTGATACCAATTGTTGGGATTAATGGGAAGTAGTACTGAGAGGGGAGGGGTGAATCAGTACCTCTAAATATTTTAACTCTTTTCACTAGTCATCATTAGTAATCATTCATTACTGCATTACCGACCATTACTGTTGTTCTTTCTTATGCATGTAGTATTAATTCATAATCTGTAATAGTTTGCAACATTCATAGAAACATTCATGAAAGTAATAAACACATAACACAAGATATGATATCACAAAAAACTCCTATTAGGAAGTAAAAACTGCGGTGGGGATGGCACCCACAAAACTTCACTATCTGCAGAATGGAAGGGAGTCAGTAAAGGCTTACAACTGATCACTTCGGATTATCTACCCTGTTAAGAGTATTAAGGTGGAGACCGGTTAAGATCTACTTTGTTAAGAGCTTTAGCAACACTGATTTAAGTTTGCACTCGGTTAAGAGATTTACAATAGGACTGTTAAGTCCACCTTTCTTGAAAGGATTTCTTAAGTGTACTACACTTGTTAGAATGAGTACATATGATTAACCTGAGTGTATGAAATCTACAATTGATGATTATAGATCCATTAAAGCTCTCATAATAATAATATCACCTTAAGTGACTGATTAAACATTTCTTTGCTTGTCGGTAGCCTGTGTTCTTATTCTTGAAACTGATTTGATTCTTTTCTATCCTTCTGCATGAATTCTCTTGTCTGGTCTCTAGATGCTCTCTGTGGCTACAATCTTCATTGAACAACAACTATTTACAATAGATTGAGCATCTATGTATACAACTATTTGACCTATCTTAGAATCACGCATTACAATGTTAACTCTTAGATCCAAGGTTTACAACTTGACCTTGATCTTTACTTTGCATGTTTTAAAATCAGTAAAACTAATTAAAACAATAATAAATACATTTCTTCCTCCGCACATAATGGATTTAAAAGCAAATCAAGAAGCTATAAGTACAAATTCAGTGATTTATCTAATGTGGAAAGTCAGATCCACTTTTTGCGAGATGTAACTAACTGTCGGTTCTTGGCCGTCAGGTTGAACTAAAAGTATGTTGGCATTCCTTTTTTGAACTGATCATTAGGTTCCCTTCATCTGTCGGGTTCCTCTCTATTTTGTTCTGTCGGGTTGCACTGTTGTTACTCATCGGATTCCATTAACCTTTTTGTCATCGGGTAACACTGAATAGTGTTTGTCGAGATGCTTTGAACTTTGCATTATCGGGTTACCTTGGCGTCGGGTAGTGTTGTGCCATGTTTGTCAGTGTAGTGTAAACCGATGGTGCAGATCATGTTTTTCCTTGTGTATACTAATGGAAAGATATAATGCCTTCACCCGTGGTGCTATCGTCATCCTCTATCTTCGTCTTCCCTTGGAAGATGTATTGTTTTCAGTCTCCATGTTTGTTGCATGATTATAGGCATTGACATGCAAGGATAGAGGCACCACCTTTATTTTATTTATTAATCAATGGATCAATCCCTCAATAAACCTAGGATTCTTCAATCCATCCATAAATTATTTCTCCAATTTTACAAACAATTCCTTGAGACTGTGATTGTAAGATCATACAAACTCATGTTTCCCTTGCTTGGTATCGTAAATTTAAATGAAAATATTAGTTTCATCTCGTAGTAGTTTAAACTCAGCATTAAACACCTTCTTAAGCTCATTCTAGGAGACTACAAATAAAGCATCCAATTATGTATACCAACCAATGGCTAATGCTCATAGAGTTTCCATAAATACTCTCAACTAATAGTCCTCCTGCTTACTACTTTCTACCCAGATAGTCGTGCACATCATGCAATGCCTCATAGGATCTTCTTACCCATTCCTTATAAACTTTAACAGTTTTTGTTCATCCATATTCAAAATTATTAGAGGATTCGCCATCTTTCTTGCATGCTTTCTCCCTTGCATTTCGGACCTAGGTGGATTATTCTGATTTTTATGTTTTGGTGCTTTCCCTACACTCTTGGCCATGCATGCATCCTCTACACATCCACCTCTAACATCCCCAACACCTTAGGTACTTTCAAGATTTGACTCATTCCTAAACTCTCTCCATTTGAAGGGTCTTTGGTTTGAATCCTCCAATTTTGGATTATCTTGAGATGTATAGATTCTAAATGTAGTGGAATGTATCTATCAATTCAATATTCCTTCTTTCTACTCCCTTGTCCAACATTTAATATACAAAAGGGCTCTAACTTGGGAATTGTTTGACTACGTTTTCCTTAAATGTTTCTTAGAATCTTCTCATTCATTCTCTTTTTTTCATTAATCCTTAAATATTGCCTAATCAATTGGTCTTGACCACCTTTTGGCTTCTTCTTTCCTTTATTGGTATTTAAGGACATGAACCACACAACTCTTAACCAATTTGTTTTAAGGCAATGATGCCAAATGTTTACTATTATGCCTAGTAAATTAAATACATGAAATAATAATAAAGATGGCAGTGTGTAACAAATATAGGAGTAAAATATATCTTTATTCACTCATGAATTCATCACAAAGAAGAAGACCATAGATGGTTAGTCAAGGATTACAATTCATCCAACTACACCATATTACCTTCCTTGGAGGTACACATCATATTTAAAGCACCTAACGGATTCCTAGAGGAATACATTCGTCAACCAATTGAGACTAACAACTACCTAAGAGTGACAAAAAATAATATGAATAATTAAATATTAATAGATAACCAATATTATAAAACACAACAATAGGCATTTTATGTCGACTACATCGTGTATGCTAATGACATGTTTATTGGTAGCAATGGGGTGATTATTAGAAAGTTCAAAACTCATCTTCCTGACATGTTTGATATGGAATTGGAGCTGGTAGACATATTCTCGGGATGAACATTAGTTGGGATCAAGTTCACATAAATATTTGGTTAAGTCAAAACAAGTATGTTGGTACCATTTTGCATAGATTTAAAATGCAGGACAATCAACTACCAAGTATTCCATTTTCGGTTGGTACTAAGTTGAGTTTATCAATGTCCCAATTATTGTGATGATATTTAAGAGATGTCTTATGTTTGTGTCATTGGTAGTTCAATGTATAAAATTCTTTATCACTTAAACCAATATAGCCCAAGTATGAGAGTTTTAAGAAAGTTTATGTCTAACTTAGATTGGGCAGGTGATTTCGACAGTCAAAGGTCAACTAGTGGCTACGTATTTACCTTGTTTGGAGGTAGAATAAATTGGATGATTAAAAGACAACCTACAATTGTGTTTTCCACAATTGAAGAAAAGTATATGGCTGCTACAACTGCCTCTAAGGAGGTTGTATAGTTACATATACTTGGTAATGATGACATGTAACTGATTGAATGTTTGATAATGTTAAGTTTAAGATAATGCAAGACATTAAATCAGTTAATGGTTTGTATTGTCATTGATGTCAACTTGATATCATCTGTATGGTCATGTATATAATGCCAAAGACTTTAGAGAATCAATGGAACAAAGATTATGCTTTCAGCAATGCATAAAAGTCAAGTATTCACTAAGTGACATATAACACTGACAGAGTGCACACCATCGGTAAAGGCAAAGAACCAAAGTCACAGTGATACCCAACGAGAAGAAGACAGTGTTTCCCAATGAAGCAAAATCACAGGATGCCCGATAAGCTGAGAGAGTTGCCCGATGAGTAAAATCCAATGATGCTTGACAGACGGAGATCCCGAAGCTGACTGGAGTCACACCGATGGAACTGGCAATTGTCACCGACAACTAATTACAGAGTTGACCAACAGAACAGAGAGTTCATAAAATGATAAAATATCTAGCTGGCAAGAGCTAAAAATAGACTTAACTGGTTGTTTTCATTTTTTTATTTGACCACAGTTAACTGATTTATTTAAAGAAGATTTGTATAGTTGGCAAAAAGATAACTACAAGATAAATCAGGAGTTATGCTTTAAATCAGATTGGCTGGATTGTTTTTCACGCCAAGAATCAAGAATTAAGAAACGGTGAATATCATGTCTATATAAGAGACAAGCTTAATTCATTTTCGCATCACATGAAAGGGGAGTGAATAATAAGAGGATGCTGAAGAGAAACTAATGAAGGATAACTTCATTCAGTCCTGATCAATCAAGTTGAAGGAGAGCTAAAGAATTCTACAGACACCAACGAACAGCAAAGCACAACATCACAGAGAAGAAAGTGTGGAGCACAAAGAATTGAATTGATACATTGATCAGAGAGGTAATGTACTTAAATAGATCTAAAAATCTGCAATTCAAGTTGCATTAGAAAGAGGTTATTGTGTTTCAGTTTAACCATTGAAGCATCAAGTCTCTTAACAGAGCAGGACTTAACAGTCTTCTATATATTGAGGTACATCCCAAGGAGTGACAAAAAGGTTGATTCATGAAAGTAGCATTGGACTTGCTAGATACCTATTGACAGTCTAAGAAGAAGTTTGATTTAAGGATGGTAGCAAGATTTTCCTAAAGCCTATTGACAGTCTAAAAAGGAGGCTGATTCAAGGATGGTAGAAAATAGATGCCCGATACTAAGTGACAACCTCTATGTATAAAATCTTCTAACAAGGTCACACCTAACAGTGTGTTTGCAAACTTTAACAGGGTTGGCTCCTAACAGAGCTCACTTCAGAAGAGTAAAAATTTGGAGTACCGCTCCCAGTGGTTTTTTTCCTTAACAGGGTTTCCGTGTTAAAATCCATGTGTTATGTGTGTATGGTTTATTACTTTACTGTTTTACATTTCACATATGCATTTCTAGATTGATTGGTATACTTTGCATATTTACTGAGTGTTGGTAAATAATTATACTTCTTATCGGTAATCAAGGAGAATAAGGTCAGAAAAGGAAAACCGACAGATATTTAAATCATTATTACTATTTCATGGCATGCATCGTATAGGGATTTAATACTCTAAGATTTATTGATTGGTGGTTAAGTTTAAAGATAAGTTTTTGAAGCCACTGATTCACCCCCCCCCCCCCCCCCCCCCCCCC
>MU223851.1:100612-134706 GCA_018584345.1 Thuja plicata
CCCCCCCCCCCCTCTCAGTTATTACTGACAGGTAATGATAGTGGCTTTGATTGTAGGATATTAAGGATCATATGTGATAGTCAGTGTGATATATTTGGCCAAAAATACTGTGTACCATGCTCGTACTAAGCATGTTGATGTTCAATATTACTTTGTGCGAGAGATGATTGAGAATGGATAGGTCCTAATTGAGAGAATTGGCACTTCAGAAAATGTTGTAGATTCTCTCAAGAAGCCAATAACCACATATAAGTTCTCTTGTTGAAGGAAGGCCATGGGCATTGATTACTATAGTTAATTTTATCCTTATGTATCTATACAATGTGATTTACAATATATAATGTCAAGTGGGGGAATGTTAGGATTTAGTAGTAATCCACCTTGTAAATCCTTTAATTATTTGTTCCCCAATTTTTGTAATTCGCTCATAAGAGATCAAATGCTTTAACCAACAGCGGTGAAAAAAGTCAGATAAAGGCAAACCTATAATTATCACTTTTCTTCTAGGAAAAGGACAAAATATCTAGGTGTCGCCTTTGGAATCTTCTTTTTCAGGTGCTTGGACACTTGTCAAGAATTGTAAGTGTTACATGTATGACTATTATAGTCCCTATGACAATATTTATGACAAAAGACTACTCATGTCATCTATATGTGCCCAAAATGGCTAGATGCCTTATGACAGTTGTAACAAGCATTTATAAGTGGCTAGTTTAGGATATTGGCATAAGATTTTTCCAGGTAGTTTGTTGCTTACTATTTTTTAAACATAGTGGTATCTACTCCTAAGAGTTACTACAAATTGGGGTCTTGAACTAGTGTTTTCCATCAAGCTTTATTTAATTGTGCATGTGACAAGGTGCTACCAGATTATACAAATATATCCAAAGAAACACATTGATATTGTGATCTCTTATTGAATTAGTAATATAGTTCTAATTTTATGGCGAAGTTTATCCAAAAAGGGTTTCTACACATATATCTAGTGTTATATGTGTTATGGTTTTCTTAAACTATTCTTGATGATGCAAACACTTTATTTAAAGGATAATATTTGAATTCACATTTGCAATTACATTTGGTTTAAGTTCATATTACAAGATTTCTTCTCCTTGTTTTACAACACCCTTGGTTGTTGAGGTATTGAATTTGGCTCATCTCCAATACCATATTTTGTCTTGGTCGGGTCTTGAAGTTGGGTCACCTCTAATACCAATATTGTCATGGGCCAAATCTAATATTCTATTAGGTTATCGAAGTTGGGACGACTATGATACCCTATCCAAGTGTTAGAATAGAACAAAGCTCAATAACTTGTTAAGATGTTGAGGGCCAAAAGAAAAGGGTGACGTTCAATCTAAAACATTTTTTTTCATTTTGGTTTGTCTATAGGATGCTTTTGTGGGTTTGCAAATTTTCCCATCTTTCTTAGAGAAAGGGTAGTGGATTTGCGAATTTTCCCATATTTCTTAGAGAAAGGGTAGTGGGTTTGTGAATTTTCCCATCTTTGTGTGTGTGTGTGTGTACACTAGTTTCAAATATAGATTGTGTATAAGTTTTTTGAACCAACATTTTTTACTAAGTGAAAATAGGTTTTTTGAACCAACGTTATAGATATAGATTTTTGTAATAGATTGTGCAATGTGCCACACTAACATGCACTACACTAGTTGTGCATGTTAGTATACAATGTGTCATTTACTTGGCTAGCACTAGTTGTTGATATTATTCAAAACAAAAAAAATGGTTTGGTAGGCTAACACCTTAGGGGTTTGGCTTAGGGCGTTCAACACTACAATAAAAAAACTTAATACTCATCAAAATACTTAAGTAAATTTCAATTATCATTGACAACCTATTTAAGGTGCCAATGCTTGAACTGGTGATTAAAAATGAAGTTTACTAGATTTGGCTATTGGTTTCATGTTTCAACTATAATCCTTGCCATGTTTAACTAGGAGATCATAAAAGGGCACCTCCTTATTCAAAATACTTTTGTAAGGTTTTTGTCAATCCCAAATTTTTAGAAAAAATAAAATAAGCCTATCCCATAAAACCCTAACAAACCTCACCATCAATGGCGAGCCCATCATTGCCACTAAAAGCTTCATTTGACTTCAATATCACCCATTTAGGAAAAGGAGGAGCCAAAAAAACAACACTTGTTTTCTTTTTGTCAAGCCCATTAGTAGAGGCGATGAAGAAAGTTGTCTTTAAGAAAAACTAGATTTTTTATCCAAATAAACCTAATAAATCTTGTTATATAGAACTTAATGAGAGAATAGCATTAGTTTTTCATAGGATGCCAAACAACTTCCCTATTGATTTAAGTTTTGAACCCAAACCTTTTGCCTGGTGATGCCTCATCTCTACTAGTCAACCGATTCAAACAAAGACATTACCAACTTATTTCCAAACATAGAAACATGCAGTAAGAAGTTGGCTTATAGAAATACAGATAGATAAGATTTTATTTATTGTTTGTATATCTTATCAGTAAATTGAACATCAAAAATAAAAGTCATGACTCCTATACTTCCTATAGTTTGAATATTTTGTATACCTATCAAATGTTTCCTTGTGAGACCACATAAAATTGTAGATACTAGACTCAAGAGATGATCTACATGTAATGTGTCCATCCTTGAACCAATGATACCAAAGAAATTAAGTACTTTTCTGATCAAGGAGTGGCAGACCTTGAATACCAATAGCCAGTAGAGGTTACTAAGAGTAGTTAGAAGCAGATGTACTTGTGTTAGTAGAAGAACCATATGTTTGGAAAACCATTAAGTCTTGTGAATTAGATAGCTTTCCTAGTTATATTAGGAGGAATAAGGATTAGTCCAAAGGACAGTAAGAAACATGTCAATTATGCCAAGTATGCATCTTCATTATCGACACATTCAATACATTGTGTCAATCAACTATTCAATATATTACAACAAAGAATAATTAGCATTTAGCATGACAGCTCAATCAAGAATATCAAGGATTCACCTACTAAGGGACAATAATACTCATGGGTGAAGACCAATGACATAGATTGACAGTAGAAACTTGTAAGCAACTATTAATACGAGATCTTAATCATCATACTTCTGGATCACAATCCTAATTGGGTTGAAAACCAATATGAATGGCATAAGGATCATTGACCAATAACAAACAATGTTTTGAAGATATTGACCATCACAAGATATCTAATCTAAACATATGCATTGCAAGTTGGAGAGCAAGATTAGAATGTCATGTATCAAGATATCATATGAAGGCATCTATAGTCGACAAAGAACAACAAACAACATTGAGGGGTGAGAGGTGTGTAAACATGAGCATGTCGGCTTATGAAAGGATCCATATCACCAATCCAGAAGAGAAAACAAAGCATAGTATCAATAAGTATAATCAAATGCATTAGTTCTAAAATGTCTGTGAGAGCCCGATACAATATTTGGAACCACATTGCATGGAAATTTTGGTATATTTTCACTAGTTTTAAAACTAGTTTCGAAGTTTGTGATGCTTATAGAAAACGCATGAGAAATTGACATGGTTCCATCAAGCATACCAAACATCTGGCGCATTATAAAAAAAAGCCAAGTTGTCATTGTTTTGTGTAGTTTTAAAGAAAGCCTCAAATTCCATGGAAACACTATTATGTCCTCGACACTTTAATCACAGCTAATAGAGAAAGAAAAGTGGAAATCTTATAATGATTAGCAGCCTTTTGTTTTATTTTTGCAACAAGTTTCTGAAAATGAAACGGTGTTCAAAGTCGTTCTAAAAATCACAAGAAGGCCCTACATTATGTTTAAAACTTGTTGAAGTTTTAGAAATGCACAAGAAGTGGATGAAGAACTTGACTATGCCTTACAAGCAAGCATAGAAATAGCTCCAAAACAGAGTCTAAACAGGCGCTCTCCTTTATATTCACATTTGAGAGGATGTTAGTTTTTAAGAAAATATTATCCTTAAGATTTGTACATTTTCTAAAGGTTAGCGAGTTATAGCAAGCCAATTTAGAATAGATGGAATGACTTGTGCAACGTGTTAACTTAGTTGAGTGAATATTGAGAAATTAACTAGGCGTGACACGAGTGTCTATAGCGTTGGTCACTTCATTGAGGAGGTTGAATATGATCCAAATCGAATAGAAAAGACAGTGATAATAGAAACGATTAAACATTCTAGTTTGGAAACATAGCTAATTCATAGAGGGCAATAAGATAAAATATCAATAGGAATTGCTAGTATGTTTACAGAAAATGATGCCAAATACGTTAAAGACAATCTTGGAAGTATGAAAGGAGTTAGGATGTTTGTAGAAAACTTAATACTTTCAAAACTAGATGTTCTCTTCGACCCAAAAGTGACAGTTCTAACATCCATTGTAGATAACATTGAGAATGAATGTAATGGTCGCCTTAAAGTATTACTACATGGTCCTTACTCTACTTACTCGCCAAGTCATAAAAATTAATACTCACATATGTTGCAGCTATTCACTTCCAACATATCTTTAGTGTTCCTATCATATTTATAGGAGTATTTTTCCCTCATATAGCATGCATGTATAGTCTTATACTTATACGATGTGGTCCCTTTGTGATGGGACATTGGTTAAAGTGGGCATTGGTAACCGAAGTTCATTTTGTTATTGGCAAGCGATGTTATATTGCAACCTACAAAGCACTGAGTATTAATTGTCATTGGCACACATGTTTCTTACTTTTATTCTATCTACATCCTCATTGATGGCCATGTTAGTTGTTACTAGACAACAACTTATTTTGAAACAAGTGTCATGCGTATTACTTTTCTTTTCTTTTGGGGAAGTTTTTAGAAGTTGTTGCAAAAGGGAAAATATCATATGTTATTAAGAATCTCTTCAAACTTGCACCAAGTACTACTTTTTTTCTAATTAAAGATTTGGGTAGCAATACTATGGGGGAAAGAGGGATTGATGCACAATTGATTACATGAGGTGATATACTCAAAGTGCGTCTAGGGTCAAAGATCCCAACTGATGAAACTTTTATATGAGTTTCTATCCATATCAATAAAATCATGATTATTGGTGAGTATACCCCTTCTTTGAAGGAGGTAGGAGACATACTCATAAGAGGCACAATGAATATAAATGAAGCTCTTCACATTTAAGCTACACGAATAATTATTGTTACATTAATATTTGTGACATGGTTGGGTTGGTATCTTGCTAGAGCTTTTGGTACTTATCCAGAAGAATGGCTATGTCCCAATACTTATCAATTTGTTTTTTTCTCTCATGTTTTCTATCTTTGTGTTGGTTATTGTCTTCCCATGTGCTTTGGGGCTAGCTACTCCAAACAGTTGTTATGGTGGCAAATAGTGTTGGAGCTACTAATGGATTTCTTGTCAAAGGAGGTATATTCTTATAATGTTTTGATTCATGAATCAAACATTGTACTTATAGGAGTCCTTAGTAATTTATAAAAACTTTATAACTCTCAAATTAAAGAATCAGTTACGAAAACTAAAAGGGAAAGAAGTCTTTAAATATATAGTCAAAAGGCAATATAAGGGTTGAGACATTTCTGATCCCCCTTGTCCCTTGAAGGCATAAGTGAGACTCGGTCAAAGTCCAGGACATTTTGGATTTCAATTTTTTGAAAGGTAGAGATAGTAGTTTAGGCATGTTCTATTGTATTGGTAAGGAAGCCTTTGAACTCTCTATTTTTGTCAAAGGAATAAGGAGACCATTTGAATCTTTGTGTTCATTTGCATTTTCTTTATATCATTATTTTCCTTTGTGTTTTGCAATCACTACTTGATATTATCACTCATTCTATTGGATCGTAGGTGTGTTCGTTATGTGAACTTTGAGTCCAAATTATTCATACCACTAAAATAAATTGATGTTGATCTCCCGATTGTTTTTCATGAGCGTTCGGAAGATGATTTTTGAGTCATTCATCTGCATTCTCATTAATCTCAATATGTTATCACATCTAAATCATGGGTATGTCCAAATATTAGATTACCTTTTATGCTTTCTAGTTAAAAGCATTCCCTCAAAATCTAAATTTCATCATAAGAGGGAGTTGTACCTCCAAAATTTAGAGGAAAATTTCTAATAAGAAATTTCTCCAACTGTTAGTGGCCTCTTTGTCTTTCATCCTGATCATATTGATGTTGGATGATATCATTTTTTGGTACTAATCATGTTGTTGATACTCATGTTTTGTCACTGATGTCAACATATATTTCAATGAAAGAAGACAGACTAGTTACTTGACTGGAAGGCGTGTGCAGGCACTGTACGGATGAACCAGAATGAGAGAAGTTGGATTTAAGCAAAAGACTGAGTTTTGACCTTACATCTAAGGCAGCTTGACTTTATGTTTCATATCTTGGATGTTATAGATATTTTAGTAAAGACTATTTTTCTTGACTGTGACTATGATTCTGGACAGAGAAGGTCTTTGTGTTTCAGGCATATCTTGTTGAGGAAGATATTTCAGAACTTGCGAGCTTACTGATGGAGAGCCAACATATGATGGTGAAATGGGTTGAGTTCGACTTCCATTTGGGTACTAATGACGTCAGCTATGGCGTGTGTTCTGGAGAAGACTTGTTTCCTAGCTGACTTCAGACTTGTAACATGTGGAAATTAATTTTGAGCATGGATTTCAGATCTGGAAGTATTTGTAATGAATTGTAAATATTGTATACTTGTTATAGGTACCGTGTGTATCTTAGCAAGGGCTTATGTAATTATTTGTATGATGGGAAGCCTTAATTGGCTGACCTAGTTAATTGTGTATTAGGAAAGCTTAACTGGCCGACCTAATGGGTTATTATAAGAGGGTATATATGAGTGATCTTTACATTTGTGAAAAGTGTGGTAGAGAAAGAAAAGAGCAGAGATTCGTGAAGCTGTGAAGCTTGACTACTGGATAGAGAGCAGAGTTGGTACTTCATTGGAACTGACCAAGCAAAGATAGTTGCTATCAGACAGTTCACTGGATTGTGTATTTACGGTATACACTTTATGTGGATTGTGAATCCTTGAGGGTGGCTTTAACCTTCTTTGGGAAGTGAGCCTACTACTTTCATTAACTCCTAACAGGGTCTGTCTCCTAACAGGGACTATGTACTATAATGTAATAACAAGCTCCTAACAGGGCTAATATCTTTTAATAGGGATACTATACTCTCAGTACATTATTTTTTGGGTGTTAATTACCACTGGGGTTTTACCTTTAAGAAGGTTTCCTCGACAACAAACATTGTGTTATGGTGTTGGCAATTACTATGTTATTTACTTTTGATGTTATGGTTCATAAAGTTTAAAGTTTAATAATCTATTGCACAACTGATTCACCCCCCCGCCTCTCAGTTGTCTTGTGGACTGTTATTCCTAACAATTGAAGCATTTCAAAAGGAAAAATATGTTTACTAACACATTCATAGATCAACATCCAAACTATTACACATACAATTAGTAAAGGGATGATAGTTTTGACCATGATACCGATTAAGGAAGGAGGATTATCAATACGCTAAGAAATTAAGCATCTTGATTGATGAAAATTTAACATTAAGTTGTTGATAGAAAACACAGTAATAGCATTATGAAAGGGAACCTCATAAGCAATTATGAATAATGGAGTAAATTGACTATTGTAATTACATATGATCTAGACCAAGGCCAATCTGAAGATAGGTTGTTAACAAAATGATGTGATTAGAACAAGAGTCTAATTGATGATGTAAGACAATGAAGTGGTAAGATTATTAGTGATTATGAAGGAATACAATCTCGACAAATAATCACAAATTATAAGTGGGATATTGACCTTAACGAACACGATAATACTCTATTATCATCGCTTGAAGATTAATGGATGAATTGATTATTGTAAATATAGAAATTAGAATTGTTCAAGAATGATGTGATTACCAAAAAACATGAGACATGCCTTATCTAATGTAACTCTGAAAGATCACCAACTGGCTTTGACTGAAATTCTGAAATTTGTTTTGTTTTTCCTCTAATTCTTTTCAATTTCTTGTGTTTTGGCAATATCTCATTTTTTTCTAGTTTAATGATTTTTTTTGTTTTGATGATAGGAATTGCAATGCTTGGAAATTTAAAAAAAAAATTGAAAGAAAATTGCAGCTAATAATTCACACCAAACAAGAATATAGTCTGATTTTATTTTCATCAAATAAATAACTACATAACCACACTATGCTTGTACGGATCTGAAAGTGTATTATACCAATAACTTTAATATGTTTGAACCCTCTAAATCTATTGTCTCATAGTTGTCCTGTCAACTGATGACAATCAATGGTAAATTTGAATTTTTAGGTTTGCCTACTCCTATCTCGTACTCACACCTAGCTGGAAATAAACTATGGTCTTTGTTCTTGTTGAACAATTGGTCAAAATGCTTAGGAAATATCAGATATGTTGCCCCCAAGTACCAATCTACAATCTAATGTGCAACTCCTACTCTTGAAATACTTTTCAAAACCTGAACCTCATGCTGGAAATGAATATAATCTCTGCTTGAGGTTGTATGGCTAGGATAGGGATGAATGTAAAACCATAAATCTTTTGCCAACCCACTGATATACAATTCTAATCACTCTAAATTGTTCTCAACAAATCTGATTCAAAAATGTTCAACACATGTCAATGCCACACAAAAGAAATGTTCAACACATATCAATGCTAGGCTCCCAAACCTCTATGGTTTCATGTCCATCCATCATGTCAATCCACATAATTTTTATGATATGAATTAGGACATCTTCTATTCACTTGAGAACATCACATCTAGTGAATCTACAATAACAATTCACAATCAAGGCCGAAAGGAATATATTGATGAGCCAGTCTCCAACAAGGGAAGTACCATGAATACTTCTCCAAAAATGTGTTGTAACTATGTATGCCACCAAATATTTCATAAAATTTAAGTAGGAAGGAGTCAAATTTACACTCAAACATCCCTAATTGATTTTTCTCAATCCAAGGTCTCAAATTTGACTCATTAGATGAAGGAGAATTGCTCACCAAAGTCAAAAAATTAGAGTACTTACACTTCTTCAATATACCTTCATTGTCCTATTCTTCCCTAGGAATAAATAAAGACCTAATGGATGATCCTCTTTGTTTCCTTCCATCATCTAGCTGATTGTGGCATTCTTTAACTCTTTGAAGGTGTTTTCTTACTTGGGCAGCAAATATCTTTGCTTGGGTAGCTCTATGAAACCAATCTTCATTCAGCCTTTGACAATGCTTTATATCTATTGCCTCAAAGTACAAAAAATCTGGTTTATGATGGGTATATCATTACATCATCATGACCCATGATTGGACCATGTCTATCCTCAAATATAGAATGCAAATCATTATCCTCTTCTTGATCAAAAGCTACCATATCTTGAGGAAGAGAAGTTACGTCACTGTTGTTAAGAATTTTAGAATTACAGGCATACCTTAGTGAAAAATCTTCAATTAATACTTTTAAACTTCATGCTCAACATTTAAATCTTGAATTCCCAAGCTTGAGGTCTCTTCTTTACTGATCAACCCATGTGTCAAATCTGCAAACTCATGAAAATGAGGAAGGTAAAAACTAATGTTCATGCCTAAGAAATTAGGGTTGACTTTTATCTTCATCCATGCTTTTGACATCCTCAGTGATTATTCCCTCAAACCCATGAACAAACAAGTTGTCATCAACATCGATGTTGTTATACATGAAATCCTTCATGTGAAATGGGATGGGGAAAGTTGGGACAGGATTTTGAATGAAATTAGATCCATCACAAATAAGTTATGTGTCATCTGAAGAAGCCATCACACCCAGGTCTCGAATACAAAAGTATTAATTTTTATTTTCAATAACTATGTAATCCATGTCTCTTTGTATACAAAATATAAAAAGTTTTGAAGTACCATCAGATGTGTAAACATCATCCAATGCAAAGAGATGATTGTTAATTAGCTTTTCCATACCCATCTCACACGAAGTATGAATTTTTTGTCCATCAATGGAGGTTGTTGTGAGTGATTGATTATCTAATTTTGTAGGTGAAGTGTGAGCTAAACTCAACTCCGCATTCATATCTTCAATCTGATTCTCTTCCATGAGAGAGATACTTCAGACTTTTCCAAAGGTTCCCTATTCCTCACAAGTTTTGAAGCAAGAAGATCAACCTCCTCAAAGTATTTGAATACATAATAACAAGATGAAGAAGATAATATCTATCTAAAAGGAGACAAATACTTATTCTTCATTCTCTCCATGGTTGTCTTAAAATCCTCCATATCGGAGATTGATGAAGCCTCTTCTTTTCCTTTATCTCTTCCCTCAATTTGGACCTTCCAAAGGTAGTTCTCTATTAATTTTTAGGAATTATCGAAATGTGATAAGGCTGCAACAATTATACCTTCAGTGACCTTCAACTAGTTCTTCAAATTATGTGATTCAAATAGCCTAGCACCAAAACCAACCTCATTTAATGAATTTTTTAATCTGTCCTCAAGATTATGCCATTCTAAAGATTTGTGGTCAAACTCACCAAAGTGACTTGGATTGCCACAATAAAATTTCTTATTTTTCCTCACTTGTAAGATCAATACCACCATCAAAAATATCAAACTTACTCGATGAGGCCTTGCATTCCTCAAGTATGAATGGTGGGACAACACTAAGTGTAGACACCTAAATTTGATTAACCTAATTCAATCATATTTAGTGCCTTCTGGGACATATCAGCTAAGTAATTAAGCATTACCTAACTGACCTATGTCATCCCCTAGCCCTAATTAATTCAATTAATTGGTTATAGTCCTGATTAATTATTAAAAACAACCAATAGCTTAATAATTAATTAAAACCCTATTCCCCTATTATTGAATGAATATGTTATTTATGTAATTCAAATCATTAATATTCCCTTTAACCCCTAACCTAACCTATCTCAACCACCTAACTCAGAGATCAAACTAATCCCAACCTCTTCACCCATGCTAATCCTAATCCTAATCCTAATCCTATCTTAAACTCTCCCTAATGATGTCACATTCCTAATCTTTGGATTAAGAATTCACTCTCTTCCCCAAAGTCAACTTTCTCAAGCTCTATCTTATCCCCCCACCCATGCCTCATTAATGCCTCATTAATGTTTCTTACACTCCTCATTAAGGCTCTTACACCCTCTTTAATAGCCTTATCTCCTAAAGTCTCCTCTCATCTCCTTGGATCACTTCCCTAAATGGTCACATTCCTCCCTCTTTTCAACCCAATCATATTGTGACAGTTGTCATCATATGATGCACTTGAAGAAGCACAATCAATGTGCTCTCTTCTAGGTGCATCTAGACCTCTCTTCAGGATTTCATCCTGACCCTTGATTCCTCACCCATTTTCTATAAAAGAAACCTCATTCCTTCACAATTTCATCCACCTTTCATGCATTGTTATAATGCTAATTTTGAGAGCAAACCTATAATTATCGCTTTTCTTCTAGGAAAAGGACAAAATATATATGCGTCCCCTTTGGAATCTTCATTTTAGGTGCTTGGACACTAGTCAAGAATTGTAATTGTTGCATGTATGACTATTATAGTCCCTATGACAACATTTATGACAAAAGACTACTCACATTGTCTATATGTGCCCAAAATGGCTAGATGCCTTATGACAGTTGTAACAAGCATTTATATATAAGTGGCTATTTTAGGATATTGGCATTAGATTTTTCCAGGTAGTTTGTTCCTTACTATTTTTTAAACATAGTGGTATCTACTCCTAATAGTTACTACAAATTGGGGTCTTGAGCTAGTGTTTTCCATCAAGCTTTGTTTAATTGTGCATGTAACAAGGTGCTACCAGATTCTACAAATATATCCAAAGAAATGCCTTGATATTGTGATCTCTCATTGGATTATTAATATAGTTCTAATTTTATGGTGAAGTTTATCCAAAAAGGGTTTCTACACATATATCTAGTGTTATATGTTTTATGGGTTCCTTAAACTATTCTTGATGCTGCAAACACTTTATTTAAAGGATAATATTTAGATTCACATTTACAATTACTTTTGGTTTAAGTTCATATTGCAAGATTTCTTCTCCTTGTTTTACAACACCCTTGGTTGTTGAGGTATTGAAGTTGGCTCATCTCTAATATCACATTTTGTGTTGGTCGGGTCTTGAAGTTGGGTCACCTCTAATACCAATATCGTCATGGGCCAAATCTAATATTGCATTAGGTTATTAAATTTGGGACAACTCTGATACCCTATCCAAGCGTTAGAATAGAATGAAGCTCAATACCTTGTTAATATGTTGAGGGCCAAAAGAAAAGGGTGATGTTTGATCTAAAAAAAAATTCCATGTTGGTTTGTCTATAAGATGCTTTGGTGGGTTTGGAAATCTTCTATCACTCTCAACCATGCTATCTTTTTGTGTTGCCTTGATTTCTTGTTCCAAAGTAGAGTTGAATTCTTCTATTTTCCCATCTTTCTTAGAGAAAGGGTAGGATGTGTGTGTTTGTGTGTGTGTGTGTGTGTGTGTGTGTGTGTGTGTCTGTGTGTCTGTGTGTGTGTGACACTACACTATTTTCAAATATAGATTTTTGAAATAGATTGTGTATAAGTTTTTTGAACCAACATTGTTTATTAAGTGAAAATGGGGTTTTTGAACCAACGTTATAGATATAGATTTTTGTAATAGATTGTTCAATGTGCCACACTAACATGCACAACACTATTTGTGCATGTTAGTGTGCAATGTTTCATTTCCTTAGCTTGCACTGGTTGTTGATATTATTCAAAAAAAAGGTTGGTTTGGTAGGCTATTGCCTTGGGGCTTTGGCTTGTGGTGTTTAACACTACAATAAAAAACTTGATACTCATCAAAATACTTAAGTAAATTTCAATTGTCATTGACAACCTATTTAAGGTCCCAATGCTTGAACTGGTGATTAAAAATCAAGTTTACTAAATTTGGCTACTTCTTTTAGGTTTCAACTATAACCTTTGTCATGTTTAACTAGGAGATCATAAAAGGGCCCCTCCTTATTAAAAATACTTTTGCAAGGTTGTTGTCAATCCCAAATTTTTAGAAAAAATAAAATAAGCCTATCCCATAAAACCCTAACAAACCTCACCATCAATGGTGAGCCCATCATTTTCACTAAAAGCTTTATTTGAATTCAATATCACCCTTTTAGGAAAAGGAGGAGCTAAAAAAACAACACTTGTTTTCTTTTTTCCAGGCCCATTAGTAGAGGCGATGAAGAGAGTTGTCTTTAAGAAAAACTAGATTTTTTATCCAAATAAACCTACTAAATCTTGTTATATAGAACTTAATGAGAGAATAGCATTAGCTTTTCATAGGATGCCAAAAAAATTCCCTATTGATTTAAGTTTTGAACCCAAACCTTTTGCCTGGTGATGCCTCATCTCTACTAGTCAACCTGATCAAACAAAGACATTACCAACTTATTTCCAAACATAGAAACATGTAGTAAGAAGTTGGCTTATATAAATACAACTAGATAAGATTTTATTTATTGTTTGTATATTTTATCAGTGAATTGAACATTGAAAATGAAATTCATGACTCCTATACTTCCTATAGTTTGAATATTTTGTATACCTATCAAATGTTTCCTTGTGAGACCACATAAAATTGTAGATACTAGACTCAAGAAAAGATCTACATGTAATGTGTCCATCCTTGAACCAATGATACCAAAGAAATTAATTACTTTTTGTGATCAAGGAGTGGCAGACCTTGAACACAAATAGCCAGTAGAGGTTAATAAGAGTAGTTAGAAGTAGATTTACTTGTGTTAGTAGAAGAACCATATGTTTGGAAAACCATGAAGTCTTATGAATCAGATAGCTTTCCTAGTTATATTTGGAGGAATAAGGATTTTTCCAAAGGATAGTAAGAAACATGTCAATTATAAAAAGTATGCATCTTCATTATCGACGCATTTATCAACACATTCAATACATTGTGTCAATCAACTAATCTATAGATTGCAGCAAATAATAGCTAGCATTTTAGCATGACAACTCAATCAAGCATATCAAGGATTCACCTAATAAGGGACAATAATACTCATGCATGAAGACCAATCACATATACTGACAGTAGAAACTTGTAGGCAACTATTAATACAATATCTTAGTCATCATACTTCTAGATCACAATCCTAATTGGGTCAAAAACCAATATGAATGGCATAAGGATCATTGACCAATAAAAAACAATGTTTTCAAGATATTGACCATCACAAGATATTTGACCGAAAGATATGCATTGAAAGTTGGAGAGAAAGATTAGAATATCAAGTATCAAGTCATCATATGAAGGCATCATAATTTACTGATAAAGAACTATTATCAATAGATTATTTACGGATATGCATAACCCTATCGATAGATTATTTACGGATATGCATAACTACATTGATAGAAACATCATAGATGAGCCCCTCACAATCCATTGTCATCATAATCACCCAAGGCATCTATAGTTGACAAAGAACAACAAACAACATTGAGGGGTGAGAGGTGTGTAAACATGAGCATATCAACTTATGAAAGGATCCATATCACCAATCTAGAAGAGAAAACAAATCAGAGTATCAATAAGTACAATCATATGCATTAGTTTTTAAAGGTTTGTCAGAGCTTGATACATTATTTGGAACCACATTGCATGAAAAATTTGGGATATTTTCACTAGTTCTAAAACTAGTTTTGAGGTTTGTGATGCTTATAGAAAACGCATGAGAACTAGACATGGTTCCATCGAGCATACCAAAAATATGGCGCATTATGAAAAAAGGCCAAGTTATCAATGTTTTTGTGTAGTTTTAAAGAAAACATCGAATTCCATGGAAACCCTATTATCTCCTTGACACTTTAATCACAGCTAATAGAGAAAGAAAAGTGGAAATCCTATAATGATTAGCAGCCTTTTGTTTTATTTTTGGAACAATTTTCTAAAGATGACACGATGTTCAAAGTGGTTCTAAAAATTACATGAAGGCCCTACATTATGTTTAAAAATTGTTGAAGTTTTAGAAATGCACAAGAAGCGGATGAAGAACTTGACTATGCCTTACAAGCAACCATAGAAATATCTCCAAAATAGAGTCTACCGAGGAACTCTCCTTTATATTCACATTTGAGAGGATGTTAGTTTTGAAGAAAATATTATCCTTAAATATTTGTACATTTTCTAAAGGTTAGCGAGTTATAGCAAGCCAATTTAGAATAGATGGAATGACTTGTGCAACATGTGTTAACTTAGTTGAGTGAATATTGAGAAATTAACCAGGTGTTACATGAGTGTCTATAGCGTTGGTCACTTCATTGAGGAGGTTGAATATGATCCAAATTGAATAGAAAAGACAGTGATAATAGAAATGATTAAAGATTCTAGTTTGGAAACATAGCTAATTCATATAGGGCAATAAGATAAAATACCAATAGGAATTGCTAGTATGTTTATAGAACATGATGCCAAATACGTTAAAGGCAATCTTGGAAGTATGAAAGGAGTTAGCATATTTGTAGAATACTTAAAACTTTCAAAACTAGATGTTCTCTTCGACCCAAAAGTGGCAGTTCTAAGATCCATTATAGATAACATTGAGAACGAATGTAATGGTCGCCTTAAAGTATTACTACATGGTCCATACTATACTTACTCGCCAAGTCATAGAAATTAATACTCACATATGTTGCAGCTATTCACTTCCAACATATCTTTAGTATTCCTATCATTTTTATAGGAGTGTTTTTCCCTCGTATACCATGCATGTATAGTCTTATACTTCTACGATGTGGTCCCTTTGTGATGGGAGATTGGTTAAAGTGGGCATTGGTAACCCAAGTTCATTTTTTTATTGGCAAGCGATGTTATGTTGCAACCTACAAAGCACTGAGCGTTAATTTCCATTGGCACACCTTTTGCTTACTTTTATTCTATCTACATCCTCGTTGATGGCCATGTTAGTTGTTACTAGACAACAACTTATTTTGAAACAAGTGTCATGCTTATTACTTTTCTTTTCTTTTTGGGAAGTTTTTAGAAGTTGTTGCAAAAGGGAAAACATCATATGTTATTAAGAATCTCTTCAAACTTGCACCAACTACTACTTTTTTTCTAATTAAAGATTCAGGTAGCAAGACTATGGGGGAAAGAGGGATTGATGCACAATTGATTCAATGAGGTGATATACTCAAAGTGCGTCTAGGGTCAAAGATCCTAGTTGATGAAACTTTCATATGAGTTTCTATCCATATCAATAAGATCATGATTATTTGTGAGTATACCCCTTATTTGAAGGAGGTAGGAGACATACTCATAAGAGGCACAATGAATATAAATGGATCTCTTCACATTTAAGCTACACGAATAGTTATTGTTACATTAATATTTTTGACATGGTTGGGTTGGTATCTTGCTAGAGCGTTTTGTACTTATCCAGAAGAATGGCTACGTCCCAATACTTATCAATTTTTTTTTTCTCTCATGTTTTATATCTTTGTGTTGGTTATTATCTTCCCATGTGCTTTGGGGCTAGCTACTCCAAACAATTGTTATGGCGGCAACTAGTGTTGGAGCTACTAGTGGAGTTCTTGTCAAAGGAGGTATAGTATTATAATGTTGTGATTCAAGAATCAAACATTGTACTTATAGGAGTCCTTAGTGATTTATAAAAACTTTATAACTCTCAAATTAAAGAATCAGTTACGGAAACTAAAAAGGCAAGAAGTCTTTAAATATATAGTCGGAAGGAAATATAAGGGTTGAGAAATTTCTAATCCCCCTTGTCCCTTGAAGGCATAAGTGAGACTCGGTCAAAGTCCAGGACATTTTGGATTTCAATTTTGTGAAAGGTAGAGGTAGTAGTTTAGGCATGTTCTATTGTATTGGTAAGGGAGCCTTTGAACTCTCTATTTTTTTCAAAGGAATAAAGGAGACGATCTGAATCTTTGTGTTCATTTTCATTTTCTTTATATCATTATTTTCCTTTGTGTTTTTCAATCACTACTTGATATTATTACTCATTCTATTGGATCGTAGGTGTGTTCGTTATGTGAAATTTGAGTCCAAATTATTCATACTACTAAAATAAATTGATGTTGATCTCCTGATTGTTTTTCATGAGCGTTGGGAAGATGATCTTTGAGTCATTCATCTGCATTCTCATTGATCTCAATCTTTAATCACATCTAAATCATGGGTAGCTCCAAATATTGGATTACCTTTTCTGCTTTCTAGTTAAAAGCATACCCTCAAAATCCAAATTTCATCATAAGAGGGATTCGTACCTCCAAAATTAAGAGGAAAATTTCTAATAAGCAATTTCTCCAACTGTTAGTAGCCTATTTGTCTTTCATCCTAATCATATTGAATCATTTCAAAAGGACAAATATATTTACTAACACATTCATAGATCAACATCCAAACTATTACACATACGATCAGTAAAGGGGTGATAGTTTTGACCATGATACTGATTAAGGAAGGAGGATTATCAATACGCTAAGAAATAAAGCATCTTAATTGATGAAAATTTAACATTAATTTGTTAATAGAAAACACATTAATAGCATTATGAAAGGGCACATCATAAGCAATTATGAATAATGGAGTAAATTAACTATTGTAACTACATCTGATCTAGACCAAGGCCAATCTAAAGACAGGTTGTTAACAAAATGATGTGATTAGAACAAGAGTCTAATTGATGATGTAAGAAAATGAAGTGGTAAGATTATTAGTCATTATGAAGGAATACAATCTTGACAAATAATCACAAATTATAAGTGGGAGATTGACCTTAATGAACACGATAATATTCTATTATCATCGCTTGAAGATTAATGGATGAATTCATTATTGTAAATATAGAAATTAGAATTGTTCATGAATGGTATGATTACCAAAAAACATGACACATGCCTTATCTAATGTAACTCTGAAAGATCACCAACTGGCTTTGACTGAAATTCTGAATTTTGTTTTGTTTTTCCTCTAATTCTTTTGAAATTCTTGTGTTTTGGCAATATCTCATTTTTTTTCTTGTTTAATGATTTTTTTATTGTTTTGATGATAGGAATTGCAATGCTTGGAAATTTTTAAAAAAATTGAAAGAAACTTGCAGCTAATAATTCACACCAAAAAAGATTATAGTCTAATTTTATTTTCTTCAAATAAATAACTACATAACCACACTATCCTTGTACGGATCTGAAAGTGTATTATACCAATAACTTTAATATGTTTGAACCCTCCAAATCTGTTGTCTCATAATCATTCTGTATAATCCATGTCTCTTGGTATGCAAAATTATTTATTGTTATTTTCAAGAACTATATAATCCATGTCTCTTGGTATACAAAATATAAATTTTCCTGAAGTACCATCAGATGTGTAAACATCATCCAATACAAAGAGATGATTTTTATTAACTTTTCCATACCCATCCAACACGAAGTATGAATTTTTTGTCCATCAATGGAGGTTGTTGTGAGTGATTGATTATCTAATTTTTTAGGTGAAGTGTGTGTTGGCAAGTGATCATTTTGTGTAAATGTGATTCACTTTTTTGGTATCATTTATAGCAACACATCTGGGTTTTAGATCGATTCCTATAAAGATAAGTGTTGCTGATTCAGAAATCGACTAAGTATAGAAGCAGAGATACAGAAGTATTTTGGATATCAAATATCGAGATCGATGAACTAGGGCAAGCGAGCTTAGAGGAAGACAAGATGGTGTATGTATGACCTCCACCTAAGATCAATTTGGTTTTGGTAATTTCTACGGCGAGTTATAAATAATAGAATACAGACAGACTGCAGCAGAACAACGATACAGAGCAGTTGGACAGTAGCAAAATTGAGAGAGTGTGACATGGACTCCAAGGAATCAAAGTTGTATTTTGGTTGTTGATAACCTACACATTGACTATGCAAGAGCGTCAACTATGCATTTGATATTTACTATATTAAATGTATTTTGTATTGAAGGTCAACTTTGTAATATTTATAATATTCATATTGGGAACCAACTTTGTAAAGTTGTGAGATATATATATATATATATATATATATATAAGATCTTTTTGATAAAGATGTGATGAAATGAAAAGAAAAAGAAAAATGATGATATGTTGGACAATTGGATGACTTCTTGAAGCAAATAGCAGAGCAGAGAATGACAGAGATCATTGAAGAGCTATAAAGGAACTATCTAAGCACTAGTGTTGCTTGTTTTTTTCATGACTGAGAATACTTTGTAATCAAAATTACTTTGTAAGAGTTGTAACCTCAGTTGGCCCCTAACAAGGTGTTGTGAACCTTTAGCAAGGTTGCAATTCCTTTAACAAGGAAATGTGCTATGTAATATTCAGCTCCTAACAGGGCTAGGTATCCTATAAAGGACATTATACTTTAGTGCTTGCTTGTGGGTACCATCCCCACCGGGGTTTTCCCTTGGCCAGGTTTTCCTTGAAAACAAAATATGGTGTTATGAGTACTGTGTCATTTGCTTATGTTCTTTTCTTGACTGCAAGTTTATGGTTAATGTTTAAATGGTTGAAGAATTTAATTAAGTGCTATAATATTGATTCACCCCCCCCCCCCCCTCAGTAGTATCCAATCCTAACAATTGGTATTAGAGCTTTTGGCCCTTGGAGAGAAAGTATAACAACTTGAGGGAGACCATAATGAATTTGGACAGTTTGCAATAAAACTTTGATGTTGCACTTGAAGACCTAGACAATGCAAAAGCAGAAAATGGAGAGTTGATATTCAACATGCAAAGAGCTGAGGAATTTATAAAGAAACTTAAGGAACAACTTGAGTTTTCCAGAAGTCAAAGACAAGACCTTATGGTTTAGATAAAAAAGGGTTCAGATGAAGACAATTCAGATTAGGTGAGGCAACTAAAAGATGAAAATGAGACTCTAAAACTTGAAAATGAGACTATGGATAAAGAAATACAGATACAGAAGGATGCTAAGAAGAAAGTTGAAGAAGCTTTAAACAATGCATTAGATCAAATGAAGAATGAGGCTGACAACTACAAGAACAAGTATCTAGAAATCAAGAAATACAATAAGATTATAAAAGGTGAACTTGTTGAAGGAAAGAAACACATTGAGAAACTTCACACCAGCAGTGACTTGATTGATGAACAAAGAGACAAGCAAAAACCTAAAGGTGATATGACTGGTATTGGCTTCAATGAAGCTGAATGTTCAAAGAATCAAGAAGAGAAATACAATGAGAAGATTGATGCTGAGAAACCTTCTACTGAAGAACCTAGAGAGCATATCAGACCCTTCAGAGGTAGATGCTTTGGTTGCAACAAATTTGGAAACCTGAAGAGAGACTGCAGAGGTAATGCCCCTTTTAGAACTTTTACTGTTTATTATTTTAATTGTAATGGATATGGGCACAAGAAAGCAGAATGCAGAAAACCTAATCAATCTGGATATAAACAAGACAATAGACGAGAATCTACAGTGAAACCTACATGCTACAAATGTAACAACATTGGACACATTGCAAAGCACTGTAAACTGCAAGTTAATCAGGAAAGAAGACCTATATGTTACAAATGCAATAATCCAGGACATATAGCAAAGTTTTTCAAGTATAATGGATCAGAAAACATAAGAGTACCACCTCCTATGAATTCACAGAAGAATGGAAATGATATTGGTAAGAGTGTTGCAGATGTGAAGAGTGATTTTGAAAGTTGTTTTAAAGCAGAAGATAACAACAGTGGTAAGATATGGAAGATCAAAGAAATAAGTGAGACATCAGTTTAGGGAGAGTCAGTAGATGCTACTGGATCTTTGCATGATGGTAGTAAAACACAATCGACCTAATTGGCGATCATGGCCTTAGGGGTACCATTGGATACAAACATCATAATATATCCTGCCCTAAAATCTGTGGATTGAGCTTGAGAGAGCTTGGGTATAAACTTAGCCGACATCATATAATGTACATCTGAGAGCACAACATCAGCCAACACATATATTTTGTTCGTGAGATCTAACAACCGACTGGACAATATTGAGTAAAAGTGAAACTTATGACTTAAACTTGTATAAAGCACCATTTGATGACCTATCTCTTTACCATTTGACGAAGAGTGAGCTAAGGAGATCAAAGAGCAGAGAGATTCAGTCTACTCTACATTTACCGTGTGTGATCGATTGAAGCATAAATGCAGAATTTAGTGGAAGAAAGGCATTTTACATCATCTAGCTATGGATGCACCTATTATTTTTGATGTTATAGATTGACCTAGGTACAAGCTTAAGAAATATTTGTTTAAGTCCTGTGAAGAGGATCCAGAAGGAGCATTTTCTACAACCCCATATGGTGTATTACAGGTAGAAGATATTAGGGCTTACATACATTGTAAGTATGATATAGTGGGAATTTATGAGATATCAAATGAGATGGAATATATGACTGATAATGGAATCATGAAAGAAGAATAAAAACACATTGATCAGTTAAGCATAATGAAGATTCTAGACTTATCTGAATTTGATGAAGATGAATGGTTTAAGATACTGTTGAGCAGGGTTCATGATCAGTTCATTTGGATAGGTGATCAACCTATGAAGATTTGTAGTGACCTAATTCATGAAATCATTGGACTAGACAACACTAGAGTCATCCCTATAGTAGAGAAACATGTAAAGAAAGAAGTTGAAACCCTAACTCATTCTAAATGGGACAGATGGGCAATGATTGTGAATGACATCTTTCAGCAAGATGTGAGACTTATTGCTATGATACTTGGATACAAATTCTACTACAGCAGTAGACCTAACTCAATATCTACAGGAGTAATTATGATGGCATGGAGAATGGTGAAGGAGAATGTGAAATATAACCTATGCAAAGTTCTGGCACAGCAATTTTTTAAAAATGTGAAGCTAGTGAAGAAGGACAGAACTAAGACCTTCAGATTTGGTTCATTTTTGATGCATATGTTTATACACATTGAGCACAAATTTCCTGGCTTACATCCTAGTGGTTGGAAATCTGGGATACCTACTGGTATTCTAATCTCATAGAGCTACAAAAGATAGAATACTACTTGGGTTGATGAAGAATTGTTTGCTATGATCAAAATCCTTCAGAGATAAATGAAAACCAGATACAGGATACATGAGGATATTGTTGA
Source organism: Thuja plicata (assembly GCA_018584345.1). Taxonomy (NCBI): domain Eukaryota; kingdom Viridiplantae; phylum Streptophyta; class Pinopsida; order Cupressales; family Cupressaceae; genus Thuja; species Thuja plicata. The sequence continues at coordinate 122,878 of MU223851.1, forward strand.
AAATTACAAAGATACAATTTGTTTTATGCTTGAAACTAATTATGTATGTTTTGAAGCAGTCACACCTAGAAAGAAATGGTGTTATCCCATGGGTTATGAAGTAAGTTCTGAGGTACTTACCATGCAAGTAGAACATGTTCTTGCATCAGAAGTTGATACATCGGAAGGAAGATGGGGAACATATGAGAAGAAATCAGAAAAGGTGAGAGAGGAACAGACTAGAGGTCTGAGGAAAAGAAAAATTGAAAAAATTGTGAATGAATGTGGTGTAAAAGCAAGGTTGACAGAAGAACTGAAAGAAGTGAAAAAGAAGATGACAGATAGATCTCTTGGACTGGCAAGTGGAAGTACTTTAGCCCCTCCCACTCCCAAGGTAGTTATGGTAGACATTCCACTTCCTCCATCATAGCAGACATCACAGACAGAGAACATCACTCCTAGAGTAACTAGATCAAGCATGCAGACATCGCCTAAAGAGCAGAGCACAGTTAGAGAAGAGAAGAAAATAGAAAAGCACATATGGAAGCCTAAAATGAAAATGATAGAGAAGAGAGAAATATAACAAGGTAAACTGGTAACAATTGACAGATATTATGATAGGTTTGCAGATTCAGATAAGCTTAAGATTGAAGATATTGTGATTGATCATCTACTTAATTTCAAAAGACTCTATTAGAAATTGAAGGAAGTATACCTAAGGACTTGTATGGGAGATTGGAAACAAGAAAACACTTGGCACAGATTAAGGATGATACAATCACGAATCAAGAAATTGATAACATGTTTCCTGTGATACCATTACAAGAAAGGGAAAGGGTATTCAAGGAATTAAAACCTTTACTAATGACCAAGGTAAGATTGTTGAAAATCATGGAAAGGAAGTATGATGAAGTCACTGAGGAAACTCAGAAGGCGCTAGAGAAGATATTGATGAATACTACTTCTGACAAGACTCCACCTCCTAAGACCACTTTGCCTACACAATTAGGAATGGGAGAAAGCTCTAAAGCAATTGAGACTAAAGATGAGACAAGCAAAGTAGATCCTCCACCAGATTTATATGTTTCTAGTGTGCCAGTGACTCTTGACACATCTCAAGATGAAAAGGATCCATTTGTAGGGAATGTGGACACCTTTATAGTAGATGAAGCTGAAACAGAAAGAGGAAGAAGAGTAGAAGAAGGAAGAAGAATAGAAGACAGAATAGAAAGTGGATGAATAGAAAAAGGTAAACACTTCATCTATCTCATTGTTGGAAAGCAATGATGTAAATATTGATAGCATGGATAAATTTTAATTGGTCAAATTGGCATTTAGTGCATTAAACAAAGCTAAAGAAAGATTAGAGTAGAAAGGAGACAAAAAGGCTAAAGTAATTACAAGAGAAATTGATAATGTGAACAAATTGCTTCAAGTACCTATTTTTTTCCAACACAAAGATGACATTGAAAATGTGAGAATAACACTTGATGAATTTGATGGGCACTATGAGAATTTGATAAAGATTGTAGAGGAGAAGGCAGAGATCAAATATTCAGAGAAGAATCTTATAGAAGTTTGCAAGTCTATCACATGGGACTTAGGCATTGTGAAAACTTGTTTGACAAATGCAAAGAGTTGCATTGGACATGGGAGAAAAAATTTTAGTTATTGCATGAATCCTATCAAGCACATTCATAACATGGAAGACGTTATTGCTAAGGAAAGGGAAACTCTAAACAGTATGATGGACAATTGTGAAGAATCTTCACAATCTATAACATAGTTAGACAAGGAATTCACAAGAATTTTGGCAAAACTCAATGTTTTGGATAATGAGAAAGGGAGAGTGTTGACAAGATTTAATTTGCTGAAGAGTTTAATCACTCCTAAGCTATCCATACTTGAGGTTCATTTATCAAACTTGGAGAAAGTGACAAATTCATTGACTAAATCTATGCCCACAGAATTGAAAGAAGATGACACCGCGTCATTTGCATTGAATGGCATCATTCATATCAGTCAGATATTGTTCAAGTCATGGAGCACAGAAGTGAAGATCTTGGAAGATTCCTTTCAAGACATTCTAAAACTGGGGAGCAAGCACTAAATCTTATTATTTTGTATGTACCTTTGTCATTGTTGTCAAAGGGGGAGAAGACAGAAGAAAAAAAATAAAAAATATATATAATAGAGGAGAAGAGAAAATGGGAGAAGAGACTAGAAGAGGAAGGAGAGAACATAGAGGAGACAGTTTTTGGTTGGAACGCTTACTCATTTTTTCTAACTGTTTCCATCAATGCCAAAGGGAGAGATTGTTGGCAAGTGATCATTTTGTGTAAATGTGATTCACTTTTTGGTTGTCATTTATGGAAACACATCTGGGTTTCAGATCCATTCCTATAAAGATAAGTTTTGTTGATACATAAATCGACTAAGTATAGAAGTAGAGATACAGAACTATTTTGGATATAAAAGATCGAGATCGATGAACTAGGAAAAGTGAGCTTAGAGGAAGACAGTATGGGGTATGTATGACCTCCACCTAAGATCGATTTGGTTTTGGTAATGTCTACGGCGAGTTATAAAGAATTAAAGATAGACAGACTGCAGCAGAATAGCGATACAGAGCAGTTGGACAGTAGTGAAGATTGAGAGAGTATGACATGGACTCCATGCAATCAAAGATGTATTTTGGCTGTTGATAACCTACACATTAACTATGCAAGAGCGTCAACTATGAATTTGATATTTACTATATTAAATGTATTTTGTATTAAGGCCAACTTTGTAATATTTGTAATATTCATATTGGGAGCCGACTTTGTAAAGTTGTGATATATATATATAAGATCTTTTTGATAAAGATGTGATGAAATGAAAAGAATAAGAAAAAGGATGATATGTTGGACAGTTGGATGAGTTGTTGAAGCAAATATCAGAGTAGATAATGACAGAGATCATTGAAGAGCTATAAAGGAACTATCTAAGCACTAGTGTTGCTTGTTTTGTTCATGACTGAGAACACTTTGTAATCAAAATTACTTTGTAAGAGTTGTAATCTCAATTGACCCCTAACAGGGTGTTGTGAACCTTTAACAGGGTTGCAATTCCTTTAATAAGGAAATGTGCTATGTAATATTCAGCTCCTAACAGGGCTAGGTCTCCTAACAGGGACATTATACTGTAGTACATGCTTGTGGGTACCATCCCCACCAAGGTTTTCACTTGGTCAAGGTTTCCTCAAAAACAAAATATGGTGTTATGAGTATTGTGTCATTTGCTTATGTTCTTTTCTAAACTTCAAGTTTATGGTTAATTTTAAATGGTTGAAAATTTTAATTAAGTGATATAATACTGATTCACCCCCCCTCTCAATATTATCCAATCCTAAAAGCGTGAGCTAAACTCAACTCCGCATTCATATCTTGAATCTGATTCTCTTCCATGACAGAGATAGTTCAGACTTTTCCAAAGGTTCCCTATTCTTCACAAGTTTTGAAGCAAGAAGATCAGCCTCCTCAAAGTATTTGAAAACATAATACCAAGATCAAGAAGATAATATCTATCTGAAAGGAGACAAATACTTATTCTTCATTCTCTCCATGGTTGTCTTAAACACCTCCATATCGGAGATTGATGAAGCCTCTTCTTTTCCTTTATCTCTTCCCTCAAATTGGACCTTCCAAAGGTAGTTCTCTATTAATTTGTAGGAATTATCGAAATGTGATAAGGCTGAAATAATCATACCTTTAGTGACCTTCAACTAGTTCTTCAAATTCTGTGATTCAATTAGCCTAGCACCAAAACCAACCTCATTTAATGAATTTTTTAATTTTTCCTCAAGATTATGCCATTCTAAAGATCTGTGGTCAAACTCACCAAAGTGACTTGGACTGCTACAATAAAATTTCTTATTTTTCCTCACTTGTAAGAACAATACCACCATCAAAAACATCAAACTTACTCAATGAGGCCTTGCATTCCTCAAGTATGAATGGTGGGACAACACTAAGTGTAGACACCAAAATTTGATTAACCTAATTCAATCATATTTAGTGCCTTCTGGGACATATCACCTAAGTAATTAAGCATTACCTAATTGACCTATGTCATCCCCTAGCCCTAATTAATTCAATTAATTGGTTATAGTCCTGATTAATTATTAAAAGCAACCAATAGCTTACTAATTAATTAATACCCTATTCCCCTATTATTGAATGAATATGTTATTTATGTAATTCAATTCATTAATATTCCCTTTAACCCCTAACCTAACCTATCTCAACCACCTAACTCAGAGCTCAAACTAATCCCAACCTCTTCACCCATGCTAATCCTAATCCTAATCCTAATCCTATCTTAAACTCTCCCAAATGATGTCACATTCCTAATCTTTTGATTAGGCATTCAATCCCTTCCCCAAAGTCAACTTTCTCAAGCTCTATATTATCCCCTCACCCATGCCTCATTAATGTCTCATTAATGCTTCTTACACTCCTCATTAAGGCTCTTACACCCTCTTTAATAACCTTATCTCCTAAAGTCTCCTCTCATCTCCTTGGCTCACTTCCCTAAATGGTCACATTCCTCCCTCTTTTCAACCCAATCATATTGTGACACTTGTCATCATATGATGCACTCGAACAAGCACAATCCATGTGCTCTCTTCTAGGTGCATCTGGACCTCTCCTCAGGATTGCATCCTTACACCTAATTTGCATAGCTAGCATTCTAGCACGCCCGGTGGGACCCACTTCACGGGTCATTTTTTCTAACATACTGTTTTTTAACAGTTAACAATTTCTGGTTTTGATTGTGTTATGAATTTTTTGCATCAACGTTTCGAATCACACTCCGTGATCCATCATCAGGATGAGCAATAAGAGAGCACAGGAAAAATGATGGATCATGGAGTGTGATTCGAAATGTTGATGCAAAAAATTCATAACACAATCAAAACCAGAAATTGTTAACTGTTACTTTCATGGATTGTGGAAATCTCTTCTCTTTGATAATGTTTTTTGTTGATTTTTTGTGAAGTTTGTGTGTTTTTAGGTTTAGAGGCGTTGTATCTCAAAACAAACTCCACCATCACGTTTGGAATGTCATTTCTAGTCAAAACGACTATAAACTTGGCTATGCCCCCCCCCCCCCACATGATCAAATCGGCGTCACATCCCTAAACCTTATGAAAATTTCTTTCATTTCTCAAAAACATGTTCAGATTCACAGACAGGCATATCTGCTTCTACAGAGGAAGCTCCGACAGACAGGCAGCTCTGCTTGTACACAAGCAGCTCTGCCTACAAATAGAGATATTGTCATGAAAAAATACATAACTTTTGTATACAGACTCTGTTTTTTATGATTCAAAAAGTGTCAAAAAGATGACTCGGAGGGCTATTCAGATTTGTAGGGTAATTCATCATATTACCCCTCCAAAAATTAGGTGAAATGTTCAAATTCCCCCTCTCTTTTATGCTCTAATCTAATCAACTCACACTCAGTCTCGAATGCACAAAAAAATTGAACCAAGCTATCACAAATCTCATTTTGGGTCCTAAAATTGAACAAGGAAAATCGCACATCTAGTTTGGGTTTAAAATTGAACAAGCTATCGAACATCTCTTTTTGGGTTTAAAATTGAACAAAGCTATCGAACATCTCTTTTTTGGATTTAAAATTGAACAAGCTATCAATGATCTCGTTTTGGGTTTTAAAATTGGACAAAGCAATCACACATCTCCTCTTGGGTTTAAAATCGAACAGTCAAACGAACTCAATCTTGAATGCATAAAGACAATTGAACAAGGCAAAATACATTTCAATTTGGTGCACATAAAATCAAACAAACTTGCGATTTTGTTTATGCACAATCAAATATTTTTTAATTTGTCAAAGGAATTAACCATGTGTTTGGCGTCTTTGGTGCACTTGCACAAAATCTGTAGAGCGCAACCTCACTTCACGCACTATCCTCTCCCATTGGCTTTCGTGGTCATTGGTGCAAGAGAAAGGTGATTGTGACCATTTGATCTTTTTCTAAATCTTCTTAGAGGGTCCTGTCCAGAAGAAGCACAAGTCCTTCTGGAGAAAAACCCCAAACCGATAAATACTTCGATTGGTATGGAAATAAGGTGGACTTAAAGGACTATCTATATCCCTTCAAGCTCGGGTGGGTTGTTTCCAATGGTAGTCCATACTGAGTGAATATCCTCAGCATACTGGCATGGTTGAACTAGGCTCTTAAGTGAGTCACACAGTAAAAATTGATTGCGAGGACACCACAAAAATACTAGCAACTCATAAATCTAGCATCCTACCTGATCCATCCCAGAAATCTTGATAATCGACTAGGCAAGGAATATAGTAACTTCCTCAAGAAATTTGCACATTCGTGCCACCTTGAGAATTTGGAGTTGGATAATACGACATCATGGAGCCTCGTGCTTGATGGTGGTTGTATTCTGATTAGCTCTTGTGTGTGTGCCTACATATGCAAACAAAGGTTTTCAAGCTCACCGCATCCTTAAGGTAGAAAGTGCTTGTATGTGTCTTCAGTGTTACAAACCTTGTGCAAAATAATTCTTGAACATACACAAATATGAAATTTTTTTAGTCTTTTTGCCAAAGAGATCAACATATGTATGCTTCTTGCAAGGTTGCTTTGCCTCTTGCAAGATTGTTTGCTCAAAATCCTCAAGATCATCATTTATTCTGAAACCATTCCAAGGCACACTTGTCGTAGTCACTACCTCATCCTAAATAGTATTAGATTGAGCTCATATCTATTTTCGTCAAGCACAAGAAAGTCAGGTCCTTCATTTTCCCCCATATCCTAGGCTAGCAGAGTCATCTTAACCACCCCCTATCATCTTTCTATCTTCTTTAGAGTCGGTCCTTCTTCCTAATCTGAGCTTGAGCCTTCCATCCATCTCCAATGTTCCTCCCTAATTAACTCATCAAGAAAGCGTCATGTCACAAATCTATTATGATGAGTTCGGTTGTCATATCTCTTCCTTGTCTTTATCCTATTCCAATGATGATGAGAGTCTTGTTGAGCATGGTGTGTATTTTGAAAACCTTATCAAGATTGATCTGAATACCATCCAAACTCTAGTCATTCCTTGTTAGAAGTATAATCTTTCCTTGGTGAAATATATTATAAACCAAGGTAGTTTAGTTTAGTTTATTTATTATGTAAGTAGGAGATTCCTATAGAATCCCTACATGAACACTTGTCCTCTTTTCCATGTGTGAGGACATAATTTTTATTTGTAATTTATTTTTATTCCTAGATTCCTCCTTAAGAGGAAATAGCACAAGTGGCACACACATTATGAATGTGGCTCACATGCACATGGGACTTACACTTCAACTCTTCTTCCATCTCTACTTAAGAGATGTTTTCTTCTCATTTCTTTAGTTTAAGCACTAGTTGTAGCACTACTTCGTCACTTCAAGTGACTCATTTTGTATGAGCTTGGCTCTCATTCTCTCTCTCTCTCACATTCTTGGAATTTTTCCCATTCATATTTATTCACAGGGGTTTTTTCATGCTTTTCCCCCTTCCAAAATCTTGTCTCCTTGTTATTTTTTTGGTGAATGCTCCTCGTTCTTTGTGCTAATTCATGGTAAATCTCCTATCTCCTGCTCATTGAATTGAACATTTCTTGTTTCTCTCTGTATTTCTATTATTATTTTAACATGGTATCAGAGCAGGTTGGTTTAATCTTCGATTGAGTTTTCAAGTGAAGGAGCAACCATATCTTGGAGCACTCCAATATCGGAGACTCTTGAGAGAGTGTTTGAAAAATTTCAAAAAAAATTTTGGGTTTGGCTGGTTTACCGCCAAACCCGATTTATCTATTGGATTCATTATTCTGTTTTGTGTAGGTTTCACAATCTTGGCTCTATACTTGCATGCTATTTCTCTCTGACCATCTGCAGGTTTCTTTATTGATCTAACAAATTCATATCTCTGGTTTAACATTAATCTTTTTGCAGCATATAAATGTTCCTAAACATCTTATCTATAGATTTATTTCATTATCTCTGTGGATTGTAGATTTACCTTGTCTCTGGCTTCTCATATATCTCAGTTGTTTCTGTTTAATATATCTCTGATATTATTTTCTGTCATATATTGAGTTTACTGTTATATTTATTATGCTTCCCTTGCGCAGCATTTACATAGCATAGCATTTTATATTTTTGTCTTTCCATACCCCGCGCAGCACCATCTCCCTCCTTCGCTACCATTCATTTCTGATATCACAGCAAATCTATCCGTCAATTTCATACTTTCCACATATTACTCAAATTAATCTCTGCTAAAATAAAAAAACGTAGTGGTAAAGCGTTTTTCCAAGCATTCATCCGCCATTGGTTGAAGTGGGGGTCTGTTTAATGCTTGCTATTTTGTGCATTCATGATTTGGCAACACTAAGCCTCTGCACCATCTCCCTTTGCGCAGCAGCATCATATATTTGAATCCCTTTGCACTTTATCTTGCGTTGCCTTTTTTATACCTTGTTTTGCGCAGCATTCTGTATTGTTTCTCCTTACGCAGCAGTTTGGAATTCTAGAAAGAATGTCTTTTTACTGAAACTTTATTGGCATTATGGTTGTTAGTTGATTCATTTGGAATTTTTAAATCTATAATAACCCTGATTTTGAGCTTTTGTTAATAGGCATGTTTGATATTTTGGCCATAAGAATATTGCTTTAAAGACTGTTTAATACAGATGATGTAATTGATCTATCTACATGTTACATCACATTATGCTTTTTTCTTAACTCTCCCTGCCTGTCATCTTTGCCATTGCGCACCCTTTACTTCCTCAAGACAAGAAACTCTTATGCAGCTTTCTTTTCCCTTTGTTCAGCATTCCCTTTGATTCGATTCCTCTTGTTGATGTTTTTTGCGCATGGTTGATATTACTCTGGGCTGCGTATGTGATGAATATATAATGAAGCTGTAGACAATGATGTGCAGAGTGCTGATAAAATACATTGTTTTCTTCTGTGCTAAACAGTAGTTCAGAACATTTGTTCTTGGGCATTTTTTTAGTGCTCCATGTGCGTGGTACGATTAAGAACTATGGGATATTAGTCTGGGATATTAGTGATGTTGTGGCATCATTAAGCGATTGAGGAGTTTATGCACTACTAACTGGGAAATAAAATACATCATCTTGTGCAGCCCTTCATCATAGTTCCAAAGCACAACATTGCATTCAAACCCTTCATTCCTTCTGCTTGGCTCGCAGCTTTCATTCTTTATCACTGCATTTACCATCTTTGTTTTTATGTTTTATTTCTTTGCGCAGCTTATTCTTTTCTTTGCGCATATTTCAACCTGTCTTGCCTCCCTTCAACTGTTTTCTCCTCTTTGCGCGTAGTAGAGGGAATGGCTAAGAAGGACTCCCCCTCCCCTTACCCTCTCTTCCCTCTGTCCTCTGACTTGCGAGCCATTTAAAGCCATTCAAGAGAAATTGCGACCTCGTTTCAACAGCAGAGCTCTTCGCATTCTGTCGGAAAAGGAGTTGATTTTTAATATTGATGTTGTGAAATGGTATAAAGGAAAACTATTTTTAATTGTAGTTTTTTTATTTTTTATAGTACTGTATTTCTGTTATTACTGATATAGACTTCTAATAGGCAGTTTCTAAAAGAGATTTGTTTTCAGTGAGATTATTTAGTCAATTGTTATCCATATTATCAGCAACGAGAGGGTTACACTTAATCATTTCTGGTTTAGCTCTGACATATTCTTTATTTGCATTGAGCATCATTATTCTTAACTTTTTTGCGCAGCATATTATAGTTCATTTCTTTTTTTTGAATTTTCTTATGTATATTGGCAGCATATACATATGTATATCGCGCTGCATATAGTATTCATTCCTTGCGCAGGGACAGACTGGTAGTGCATTATTGCAGAACTGCAGCATCTTCATTCTTTATTACTAACCTTCTTTTTACTTCTGCAGGGCTATCATTATTTTCTTTGTTGCAGTTTTTCATTATTATATATGTTATTAAATATCTTTAGATATTCCTTTTATTCTTGTGTAAGTAGTTTTTTTTTAGCTTTCTGCAATTATAAATATATTCTCATATTCTTTTGTTGCAAGTTTATTTATTTAGTGCGAACGTGTTTTGTCTCTTTAAAAGTAGTCTCAATTTATTAGCCTGTTGTTGAAATCTTAATTCATTTAGACTTATCTTTATCTCAAATTCATATATATATTTATTTATATCTTTTTTTTTAAATTCCATTCACGTAAGTTTAATCCGTTTAATTCACTTTTTTATATATTCTACTCATCGTTAATTGTTTAAATTATATAACGGTTCTCTTCCTTGCCTTTTTTTTAACAATTTAAATTTTATCGTTAAAATTAATTTTAATTTTTTTAATAAAAAAAAGTTTAAACTATAATACTTCTTTTTGCTTCATATATTTTAATATCGGTTTTATCTTATATTCATTTTGGCATTATAAACTTAATTCAATTGTTAATTTAGTATTTAATTGTCATTCACATTTGTTTCATCACCTTAACGTAAATTTAAATTTATTTGAATATTTAATATTTCTGGCATACTGATATTTACTAATCTCGTTAAATTAGTTTTTTGGATTCTTCATTATATCTTGCAACTTGTGTTTAATGTTATTTCAGTTAATTATAACATGACAACATTAATGGCAACCTTTAAACTCACTAGTTCCAATTATACTACCTGGAGGCCTCACATGGCTGACCTTCTTCAATCTCGACACTTGTTGGATACTATTTTTTCACCAAACTTGAAACCGTCTTCCACCGCTCCTCCTGCTGACCAGGCTGCCTGGCAGTTCCAAGATGAGGAAGCATTTGGTCTTATTGGATTTTCATTACATCCTGATTTATATTATGTTATTTCAGATTGTACTAATGCATATCAGGCTTGNCATGTCTTGCAATCCACATTTCATAAACATGATGAACCTTATTATAATTCTTCGCAAGATCCTATTCCAAATACTTATAATGCTCCCTATGTATCCTTTGATGAAATACTTGATCAAGAAAATGACATTATATCCACTTTCCTAGATGTGACCTTACCTTCCTTACATAGAATTTCTTCCCATGACCTATCCATTATTCCTTTTCCTAATCCTACTGTTTGTGCAGAAAACATGCATCCTAATCCTTTTGAAAATTTTGATGAAACTAATGCAAATGATGATATTCAGAGTATTTTTGATTCTAATCCTAAAGATGATTCTAGAAATGACATACATGCTTTCGATAATGATTTCTATTATTCTGATTTTGAAGATTTAAATTCTGCTTTTGATTCTAAGAAAAATGTTGATAATATTATGAAACATGATTCTGACATTTCAAATTATGTTTTTGATGATGATGCTTATAATTCTGATGATTCAAATGACCCTTTTGATGATGATTCAAGTTATGTTTTTGATCCTAACATGAATTATGATGATCCTACTATGAAAGAAGAATCTAATTCCACTTTTAATTCAAATTCTGGTTATAATACTATTAACTCAAATTCTGGTTACAATACCTTTGATTTACATTCTGGTTTTCATACCAATTCCGGTTTTAATACCTTTGGTTTAAATTCTGGTTATCATTCAAATTCTGGTTATAATTCAAATACTGCTTATCATTCAAATTCTTGCCTTCATACCTTTTATTCAAATTCTGGTTTTGATACCTTTGACTCAAATTCTGGTTATAATACCTTTGATTCTGATTCTGATGCAAAATTTCTATTAAATTCTGCAAGTTATTGTTCTTATCTAGATTATACATTTACTAA
>MU223851.1:135078-148730 GCA_018584345.1 Thuja plicata
TGTCCTCTTTTCCATGTGTGAGGACATAATTTTTATTTGTAATTTCTTTTTATTCCTAGATTCCTCCTTAAGAGGAAATAGCACAAGTGGCACACACATTATGAATGTGGCTCACATGCACATGGGACTTACACTTCAACTCCTTCTTCCATCTCTACTTAAGAGATGTTTTCTTCTCATTTCTTTAGTTTAAGCACTAGTTGTAGCACTACTTCGTCACTTCAAGTGACTCATTTTGTATGAGCTTGGCTCTCATTCTCTCTGTCACACACATTCTTGGCATTTTTCCCATTCATATTTATTCACAGGGGTTTTTTCATGCTTTTCCCCCTTCCAAAATCTTGTCTCCTTGTTATTTTTTTGGTGAATGCTCCTTGTTCTTTGTGCTAATTCATGGTAAATCTCCTATCTCCTACTCATTGAATTGAACATTTCATGTTTCTCTCTATATTTCTGTTATTATTTTAACATTCCTCCATCCTACCCCATCATGTCTTTATCCTATTCTAATGATGATGAGAGTCTTGTTGATCATTATGTGTATTTTGAAAACCTTGGCAAGATTTCTCCAAAAACCATCCAAACTCCAGTCCTTCCTCCATCCTACCCCATCTTGTCTCTATCCTATTCCACTGATGATGAGAATCTTGTTGATCATGATGCATACTTTGAAAATCTTAGCGAGCTCGCACCAACATAATATTCTAGTGATTATGAAGGTCTTATTGATCATGATGCGTACATGGAAAGCCTTAACACACTTGCTCCAAGCATCCTCCAAGATGCATTCGTTCCTCCACACTATCCCATAATGTCACCATACATACCCACTAGCACTCCTTATCATGCCTTTGACAAGGGAAATCCATCTTATCCTTCATCCACATCTCCTTCCTATACATTCATTCCTCCATCTTATCCCACATTCATGCCTCAAACTCTATCTTTCCACAACAACACTACTAGCTACATCTCTAATCCCAATCCACCATCTCATTATCCTCCAACCCATGTTCAAATCCCTATTCCCAGTCCTCCATTTCCTCCAAACCATCACCATGATCCTCATGCTATGGCTAATCTATCCTACCCATCTACCCCATCTTATCGCAATCTACCATCTCCAATTCCTACCTACATTAACACATATTCCATACCCCAATCCATCCCTCCTCTCCTATCAGTTAGTCAATCAAGTTCACAAAACATTGCCACACCTACCTATGTGAACTATCTCTTTGTATCATCTTCCCACGATCCGATACGTAAGTCTCCAAGGATTTTCACAAGGAAGCCAACAGAAAATCCATCTCTTAAAGAGTCACGTTATATCACTCCCCATGGGAAATCACTAGTGACAAAGCCCTTCCATCTCCCGCACCCAACATTCCTCTTCCATATCCTATGCCTATCATTTCCCTTCCTAATCCCATACTTAATTATCCTCTTCCACCCCCCACACCCAATATTCCTCTTCCATCTCCTGCACCTATCATTTCCCTTCCAGATCTCATAATTTTTTATCATCTTCCATCTCCTAGCACCATTAAAGTCCCCCCATCTATTGACTCCATAGAATCCTCATCCTCATCTTCTCCTCTTGACACTATCCACAACCCATCCCATGAACCTCACGCATCCACCCTTCTTCCCTCTCTAACGAAATCAACCATCCCTCTATCCAAACAATTTGAAGAATCTCCCATCCCTTCACCCAAACCATTTGAATAATCTCACATTCATTCATCCAACCCATTTGTAGAATCCATACATCCATCCAACTCATTTGAAGAATCCATCCATATATCCCCTATCGCACCATCCACACCAATCCAATCATGTCATGATCTTGTCCAAAAGCATGTTGAAGTATCTATTGAATTTAATGAAGATTGTATCATTCCCTCCACTCCATATCAAGATCCTAACATCCCAGTCCATCCATTACATGATCCATCTACTCCAACTCGAGATCCATTATCCTATCTGAGTCAAGATCCAAGCATCCCATCCGCTCCACTTCATAATTCATCCACTCCTTCACATCAAGATCCTACCATTCCATCTCCTCCAACTCTAAATCCATTACCCCATCTGAGTCAAGCTCACAACTTCCCATCACCTTCACTTCATAAACCTTTATCACCTCCAATTCCAACTATCCCACCACCATTACTCCATCACCTTGGTTCACTCACATTCATCTGCGGTGGTCTGCTTAAAATAGAAGAAATCAATTACATCTCCACCATTTGCCATCCACCGAATAATGGACTTACATCTTGTTCCTTCACTGAAAAGTATCCTAAGTTGACTCAAATGCTAAAAAAATGGAATTATCAAGGTAAAGGCGCAGGCATAAATGAGCAAGGTACCTTGGATCTCATTCAGGTGAGAAGACATCCACGATTTTGTGGTATTGGTTACGCACCTAGAGGCCTTTCTTCCAAAATTGTTGGTACAACTAAATCAAAGTTGAAGAGTTCTTTCAAACCCTCCATCACATCTTCCTATTGTCCCTCTAAAGCATATAATGCCATCCCCCCTCCTCCATCTTTGCAACCCAAGACAACCTACCATATTCCTCCTTCATCCTCTCAATCCATTTTGGGCCCCTATGTCCTAAAATCTCATCCCACATCTTATCCCACTCCTTCCTTCATCCATCAATCCCATATAAAAATCCCACCACTTACATTCCCAATCAGGATCAACAAAGGCACATACCCATGCGCCCCATCCACCATCCTACCTCCACCACTCCATCCATATTTCCTCCATCTCATGCAAGTTCTCATATCTCTTCCAATTCTACTCACTATAATTTAGATGCCAAATCACCAATGCATAAAGCTACAGATCCATAATGTAAAGATTGTCATGTCCATTTCAAACGACATGCTCCAACAAAAGAAAATCCAATCAAAGAATGCACTACATCGCATATGCTACAAAGGCCCACCAAAGAAAAAGCAAAAACTATGTGGATCCCAAGCAAAAAGATGACATTCATCTAAAAGAAAAATCCATTGTGGCATCTGAGGTTACTAATCCTCTAGCTGAGCATTCCTCTCCTCCATCTTCAAATCAGTTTTGTGTCCTTATTTCCCACAACTTCCTATCATGATTCCTACATTGCATCCACCGGTACCATCCACTTCACATTCACTCTTCCCACATCCCTTGCAACATGTGCCAATGTTGATCCTGCTAGCATCCCCCTATCTCACTCACTTTCCATCATTTAATTTGAATACTTCCAACTATCATATCTCCTATCCCACATATCTCCCCCCGCATAACTATCTCATACCTGCATTTTCCTAAGTCACTCATCCCACATAAATTTGTACCAATATAACGTGATCAACACTAAAAAGAAGAAAAAGAAGAAAAAAGAAGCAAAAAAAAACAGAAAAAAAGAAGCAACAAAAAAGAAAAAAAAATGAAAAAGAGAAAAATAAAGAGAAATCAATTCGTCCACTAGTGAAAACTTGGCAAACAAGCGCCTTGGACAAGTACCATGAAGAAAACCTGGTAAACAGGCATCATGCGTAGTTCCTCCATCCAGTTTCTCTTCACACTTGGGAGCAGTTCCTTCTGGCCACCATCCATGTACCATCCATATCCTATCTTGTCCTTTTCACTTCCTCCATCCTCCTCTGGATCTTGATGAGAAATATACAACCCACCATATCTACATGCTTTTTGACATCTCTTCAAATCCATCTCCCATCTCCCATATTTATCCACCCATCCTTCCTTCCATCTATCCTTCTACACTATATTCCTCCCTTATCCACCCTTCGTCCTATCTTTCATTCAACTCCATCATCCTCTTGTTATCCTCTCTTCCATCCTATCATACTCCCTCCTAATACTTTCTCACGTGCATGACATATCCTAAGTGGGGGCATTTTGTTCCTTGGTGACGTAGTCCATGGAGACCTTCTTGTATCCACTTGTCATTTCCCAATCCTCCTCTCCTATCCACAATCCTTCATCTATCCATCCATTCCTCTACTGACATCCTTCCATCCAACACTTCCCTCTCCACATTCCCCAGCGTCTCCTTCATCTTCCAATTCCTCCTTTCTTATATCCTATCACTTGTTTCTTCCCTTGTCATTGGTATCTAGCTCTAGGCTACCCTCATACACCCAATGCCACCCATTCCAATCCTAATTCTCCTCGTGACCTACCATTGCATGCAAATCCTATCCACATCCTCCATCTATCCCAAGTCAGGGAGAAATCAACCCATCCAAGCATACCCTTAGCCATGTTGCAAGCTTTGATTGCGATCCCCTCACCATAATCCTCATCATCATTGGGATGCATCCTTCCCAATACTTGTGTTTTCTTTGGGATTACATCGTTCCCACATCTAGAGCACCCCATCCGCTATTCCTCTATCTTGGCCTTTTGGCCCAACCAGGACAACATCATGCATATCTGCCTCATCTCATCCATTCACTCTGAGCTTCTTGTGCTTTCAATCTGTACATATCTTGTCTACGTCAGTCCAGTTTTGAGTTCAGTCTCGTTTGTACATATCTTGTGTTCTTGTTCGATCTCCTTGCAGAAAGTGATCCAGTTTTAGATCTCGGATCCTGTGCTTTAGCAAGTTCCTTATGACGAAATCCCAGTTCAGGAGTTTGATCTCATCACATCTTTGGCCAATCATATGCACACTTATCATCTTTTTGGAAATGGGTCCTTGAGGATGTATCATTCCTCTCGTTGACCTAAATTTAGATCATCATCATCATTGGGTTCTTGTAGGATGTATCCTCCCTCTTGACCTAATCTCAATCCAATCATCATCCCATAGCATTGATCACTCTGGCAAAAGGCGTCTTGTTATTGAATTTTTTATCTCGAAATTTGATTTTGATTCTTGGTTATCATTCTGATTCTCTCAGTTGTTCTCCTCCTCAAATTTGCCACGATGCTTTATATCATGGTATGTTGCGAATGGATGCACCTAGGATAGGAAACTTGATCTTTTTGTTTGTTGCTTGTGAGTCAGTTGGATATGACCCTTGCATGTATGTAATCTGTTTGGGTTCACATGCTGCACTTGGGAAAATGTTGTTTTCTTGTGGGATTTTCCAACATCATTTCGACCATGATTCTTCCTAGGAGTCATATGTGATGCTAGGGAAACCCCCACGTGTCTATTGTGTCATTCCTCTGCAACACCGGTGACAAGGCCTCATGTTCCTAGTAACCTTGATATGGTCTCTAGCATTGCTATATCAAAATAAGTGCTCAACTACATGGCGGTATTCCATCCCAGAATACTCCTCGCCCAATCTTCAATAAAAATCCCCCCCATCCCCTCTCCAAAAAAATAAATAAAATCCCATCCCCAGCATTTCCCTTTTAGTCCAATCAAATCCCGTCTCAAACCTAACCCTTCATCCTTGATGCAAACTTGACTATCTCATCCCTCATTCTTCTGTCCCCCCTTCCTTTTTCCTCTATCATGTCTCTCCTGGTCGTCTCATTTTGAGATACCGCCAGGGCTTCATGATTTTCCCTCTCGCCCTCTCGAGGGGGCATCATCCTAATCATCCTATCCTAAATCTATCCTAATCGACACTCTGGGGCAATTTTTTTGCCTACGTCCACATCTTCATTTCGTCTATTGTTTTAAACGTATTTGAAATAGCATCATTCTAACACTATGTTGAAGAGGGGCAAAATGTAGACACCTAAATCTGATTAACCTAATTCAATCATATTTAGTGCCTTCTGGGACATATCACCTAAGTAATTAAGCATTGCCTAATTGACATATGTCATCCCCTAGCCCTAATTAATTCAATTAATTGGTTATAGTCCTGATTAATTATTAAAAGAAACCAATAGCTTAATAATTAATTAAAATCCTATTCCCCTATTATTGAATGAATATGTTATTTATATAATTCAATTCATTAATATTCCATTTAACCCCTAAACTAACCTATCTCAACCACCTAACTCAGAGCTCAAACTAATCCCAACCTCTTCACCCATGCTAATCCTAATCCTAATCCTAATCCTATTTTAAACTCTCCCTAATGATGTCACATTCATAATCTTTGGATTGAGAATTCAATCTCTTCCCTAAAGTCAACTTTCTCAATCTCTATCTTATCCCCTCACCCATGCCTCATTAATGCCTCATTAATGCTTCTTACACTCCTTATTAAAGCTCTTACACCCTCTTTAATAGCCTTATCTCCTAATGTCTCCTCTCGTCTCTTTGGCTCACTTCCCTAAATGGTCACTTGTCATCATATGATGCACTTGAAGAAGCACAATCTATGTGCTCTTTTCTAGGTGCATCTGGATCTATCCTCAGGATTGCATCCTGACCCTTTATTCCTCACCCATTTTCTATTAAAGAAACCTCATTCCTTCACAATTTCATCCATCTTTCATGCATTATTATAATGCTAGTTTTGAGAGAAAATCAGAAATCCAATCCCAAACCAAAGTTATAATGTCAGTTTGAAGAACCCCTCTTGAAGCTTGAAGCATATCAAATATGGAGCACACATCCATAAGCATGGACAAATCAAAAGATCAAAAGGGAGCTTGGATTCTGTTTTAGGGAGGTTTGCACTCCTTATGCTTTTATTGTTTTTAGGCTTTCTTTTTAGTCCAATCATGTATGTAGTTTAGATTATTAGTTGTAGAGTGTTTTAATTCGTTATTATGCTCCTTTACACCTAATTTTCATAGCTTACACTAAGATCAATCAAAGAAGTACTAGTGAAATCCATACATTCTTGTGATTCATCATTGACAAGCTTTAAATCAACATGCTCTATGTCAATAGGACTCAGAATACCTCGTGTAGATACCTCGTATGAGTCTTCTTTATTAGAATCAACTTCATGCTTCACATAATCATCCAACTGAAGTAACCCAGTCAATTTGTCTTTATTTTGTTCAACCAATCTCTTCAACAACTCATGTGCAATAGGTGGCACATCTTGTTCGAAGCTCCAAACAGCCCATATATCTTTTGTCAAAATCTAAGAAATAGCATCATCCTCATCCAAAACCAAAGACATGATGGATTGCATAGAAATGGTGACACTACTAGTAACATCCCAAAAAATATGATACATTTCTTGAATGGTTTCTTCACAAACAATTGATAACATAATGTTTTCAAATCTGAATTTTACAAATGTTTCAAGTAGTTTAATCCTCTTACTATAATAAAGATTTTTTATATGATCCAGTCCCTTGAGGCTTGTGACCATAATTTGAATTACCTCTTTCATTGTATGGTTGTCAGAAGGTTCATTAGGATTTTTTATTCTCATAACTTTATTGATGCATGAGATAAATGCAAGTCTTGTCTCTTCATCCGGATATCTCAACAATTTAATATTACCCAGGGATCGCAATGATGGAGTGACAACTATCTGTAATAATTTAGAAGACACTTAGTCAATCTGGCTCAAATAATTCTAAACTTGCCCGAAGGTGTTGAGAAGAGTCCATTTGGGATGAAATATATTGTGCACCTTTCCACTTGCATTGAAAATTCTCATAAACCACATTTCATCATTTAGTGAAGATGTCATGATCATATATCTCTATTGTACTCAAATTTTATATAACCCAATACACTAGCAACATGTTTAGCTTTGATACCACTGAAAGATACCCAATTGGATTTTTACTGAAATTTTAAATTTTATTTTATTTTTCTCTCAAATTCTTTTCAATTTCTTGTCTTTTGGCTATACCTGATTTTATTGATTTTTTCAAGTTTACTGATTTTTTTTGTTGTTTTGATGATAAGATTTGCAATGCTTGGAAATGACAAAATTTATTGAAATAAACTCACAACTAATAATTCACACTAAACAAGAATATAGTCTGATTTTATTTACTTCAAACAAATAACTATAGGCCCAAACTATTCTTGTACGGATCTAAAAGTGAATTACATCAACAACTTTAAAATCTTTGAACTCTCCAAATCTGATGTCTCCTAGCCATACAGTCAACTGAAGAAAAATAATGGATAAATCTGAATTTCTATGGTTGCCTGGTGTTGTCCAGTACTCACGCCTAGCTAGAAATAAAATATGGTCTTTGTTGTAGTTGTACAGAGGGTCAAAATACTTATGAAATATCTGATATGCTACCCTCAAGTACAGATCTACAATCTTAGGTGCAATTCCTGCTCTTGAAATGCCTTTCCAAACCCTACCATCAAGCGCTATATGAATATAATATCTACCTAAGGTCGTACGGATAGCATACGAATGAATGTAATACCATAAATTTGTCACCAACCCACTAATCTGCAATTTTGATCACTCTAAATTGTTCTCAACAAATTTGATTCAAAAATTCTTCCCCGATTTTGAAGCCAATTTGATTCTACCTCTGAAATGTGATCTAAACTAACACCAAGAAAGTTGGGGTTTCATTCAATTCCCTATACTTCCAAGAATTTTTGTTCATATAAGCATGATTGTTGCTCAAACCCTGCTTATCCACTTGAGAATGTCGCATCCAATGAAGTTGCAAGAACCATCCACAATCAAAACTGGTAGGAATTCATTAATGTGTCAGTCTCCAACAAGGTAAGTGCAATGAATACTTCTCTAAATAATTGAACTTGATGCAACTTTACCAATATCTCCACAAGTTAGTGTGCCTTCATTGTAGGATGCTAAGTACATATTTTGTTTATCCCTAAATCAAATGAAGTTCTTTACATGTTGATCCTCATAGCCAAATGCAAACTCCAATAAGACTGAATTACCAATCAACAAGTACATTGTTGCCCTATCATATGGAAGAGGTGACAATTCCATCGATGAATGGGAGATGTTTCTATTTCTCAACAAAGATGGGCTTTTAGTGGCCAACCCACTATGTATGCCACCAAATATCTCATCAACACTAGGTAGGAAGGAATCAACTTCACACACAAACATCCCTACATGAAGGTTCTCAAAAGAAAGGTTTCAAATTTGACTCATGAGATGAAGCAGAATTGTTGACCAAACTCATAAAATCAGATTGCTTACACCTCTTCAATATATCTATGTTCTCCTCTTCTTCCCTAGGAAGAAATAAATACATAATGGATGATACCTTTTGTTTCCTTGCATCATCTAGCTGATTGTGACTTCCTTTAAGTCTTTGAAGCTGTTGTCTTACTTAGGCAGCAAGCATCTTTGCTTGGATAGCTCTATGCAACTAGTCTTCATTCAGCCTTTGACAATGCCTTATATTTGTTGCCCCAAAGAACACAAAATTTGTTTTATGATGGGGTATATCATTTACATCATTATGACCCATACTTGCACCGTGTGTATCCTCAAATTTAGAATGAAAATCATTGTCCTCTTCTTGATCAAAAGCTACCATGTCTTGAGGAAGAGAAGTTATGTCACTATTGTTATGAACTTCAAAATTACAATCATACCTTAGTAAAAAAACTTTAATTAATACAAGCACTTTTTTCTTGTAAACTTCATGCTCAACCTTTATATCTTGAATACGCAATCTTGAGGTGTCTTCTTGAATAATCAACCCATGTGTCAAATTTGTAAACTTGTGAAAATGAGGAAGGTAACTACTAAAGTTCATGCCCAAAAAATTAGGATTCATTTTTTAATCTCCATCCATGCTTTTGAAATCCTCAATGCTTATTCCCTCAAACCCATCAAAAAAACAAGCTTTCATAAACATCAACATTGTTATACATGGCATCCTTCATGTCCAACAGGACGGGGAAATTTGGGATGACATTTTGGTTGAAAGTGGATCCATCAAAAATAAGATCCACATCATTTGAAGAAACTTGTTAGTAATAACTGAGAGGGGGGGTGAATCAGTGGCCTCAAAATTTATCCTTCAACTATTTACCACCAATCAAATAAACCTCAGATTATTAAGTCCCTACAAGATGCATGCCATGAAATACTTATAATGATTAATTGTCCGTCGATTTTATTTGTCTGTCCTTATTATCCTTGATTACCGATAACCAGTAAAACTATTTACCGAAACTCAGTAAATAAGAAGAGTATACCAATCCATCCATAAATGCATATGTGAAAGGTAAAACAGTAAAGTAATAAACCATACACACATAACACATAGATTTTAACATGGAAACCCTGTTAAGGGGAAAAACCACTGGGACCGGAACCCCAAATTTTCACTCTTCTGAAGTGAGCCCTATTAGGAGCCAACCCTGTTAAAGGTTACAAACACACTATTAAGTGCGACCTTGTTAGAGGATTTTATACATAGAGGTTGTCACTTAGTATCGGGCATCTATTGCTACCGTCCTTAAATCAACCTCCTTCTTAGACTGTCAATAGGTATCGGGCAAGTCCAATACTACTTTTATGAATAAACATTTTTGGCACTCCTTGGGATGTACCTCAATATATAGAAGACTGTTAAGTCTTGCTCGGTTAAGAGACTTGATGCTTCAATGGTTAAACTGAAACATTATGACATGTTCATGATGCAACTTTGAATTGCATATTTTCAGATCTATTTAACTACATTACCTCTCTGATCAATATATAAGTTTAATTCTTTGTGCTCCACACTTTCTGCTCTGTGATGTTGTGCTTCACTGTCCGTCGGTGTCTAAAGAATTCTTTAGCTCTCCTTTAGCTTGATTGGTCAGGACTGTATGAAGTTCTTCTTCATCAGTTTCTCTTCAACATCCTCTTTCTATTCACTCCCCTTCCCATGCATACGGAAATGAATTAATCTTGTCTCTAATATAGACATGATATTCATTGATTCTTGATTCTTGATTCTTGACGTGAAAAACAATCCAGCCAATCTGATTTAAAGCATAACTCCTAATTTATCTTGTAGTTATCTTCTTGCAAACTGTACAAATCTTCTTTAAATCAATCACTTAACTCTAGTCGAATAAAACAAAGAAAACAACTAGTTAAGTCTTATCTTTAGCTCTTGCCAGCTAGATATTTTGTCATTTTCTGAACTCTCTGTTTCGTCGGTCAACTCTGCAGTTAGTTGTCGATGACAACTGACAGTTCCATCGGTGTGACTCCAGTTAGCTTCGAGATCTCCATCCGTCGGGCATCATTGGATTTTACTCGTCGGGCAACTCTGGTTTTACCTCGTCGGGCATCCTGTGGTTTTTCTTCGTCGGGCAACACTGTCTTCTGCTCATCGGGTATCACTGTGACTTTTCTCTTTTACTTTTACCGATGGTGTGCACTTCGTCGATGTTCTCTGTCACTTAGTGAATACTTAACTTTTATGCATTGTTGAAGGCATAACCTTTGTTCCATTGATTCTCTGAAGTCTTTGGCATTATATACATGACCGTACAGATGATATCAAGTTGACATCAATGACAATACAAACCATTAACTGATTTAATGTCTTACATTATCTTCAAATTAACATTATCAAACATTCAATCAGTTACATGTCAACAATCTCTCCCTTTGGCATTGATGGCAACATAATATATTATCACACTCTACTATTTCTAATACAATATGAAATACAACAGTTGAGATTCATCAAACTACCAATCATTTTGTTTTGTCAACCGATAAATGTTTGATCACCGGTAAGCTCTATTTTAGCTTAGATTTGATTCTTGCAGCTTTTTACTTTATGATGTGTTGAATCTTCTTCTTGTGTTAATTTCTCTCCTTTGCATGTTCTCTCTTTTATGATGTCTTTTTTTTCTTTTCAGCAACTCTCCCTTTGTATAAAATTTCATACAATTTTCTCTCCCTAAGGATATAATCTCTCCCTTGTTGGAGTAGTCTGATAATGGATAATTTCTCTCTTTTTCAGAAGAATGTGATAATATGGATCTCTCTCCCTTTGACAACAATGCCAAACAAATATCTCACAGATATATGATATTTATGTCAAACAATCTTTTCTCTCCATCCATAATATATTCATTGAATTTCCCTTTATCCATCAGCAATATAACAATATGTTTTGGTGCTCGGTTATGGTATATACCTGTCTTTATATAGATGTGTCTTTGAAGTTCATCATTTTGCTTGCATCAGCATGAATGATATTCTGATAATATGTAGTCTGATGCAACCTTTAGTCATATTACTGACTGGTAGACAAGGGTTTTACCCCTAGTCTCTTTCTCAAGTACTCAAATGTATCATTGGGCAGTGGCTTGGTGAAGATATCAGCTAATTGTTCTTTTGATTGCACATACTCAAGTATCACCTCTTTTTCTTAAACTTGTTTTCTTAAATAATGATACTTGATTGCAATGTGTTTAGTCTTGGAATGCATGAATGGATTCTTGGAAATGTTTATTGCACAGGTGTCATAACAATAGATAATCATTGGTTCTGAGATCTTCATATGCATACCTTCCAGCAAATGTTTGATCCATGCAATGTTTAAGCAAATTGCAGCAGCAACAACATATTCTGTTTTTGCAGTAGACTGAGAGATGCATCCCTGCTTCTTCCTAATCCATATGACAAGTCGTCACCCATAAAGAATGCTCCTCCAGTTGTTCTCTTCCGGTCATCAAGATTTCCAGCCCAATCAGCGTCGGTAAACACCTTAAGTTCAAATTTGCCTTCTCTTCTATACCATAAGCCAAATTCCTCAGTATTCTTCAGATATCTTAAAATTCTTTTCACAGCATTCATATGTGATTCCCTGGGGTTAGCAGAAAATCTAGCAACAATTCCTACTACGTGTGCAATATTTAGTCTAGTGTGTACAACATACATGAGTTTTCCAATCATTGATCTGTACAAAGTCTAATTTACCTTTGTTGTCTTATCTTCCTTTGTCAACCTACATCCAGTAGCCATCGGTACTGGTTTGGAATCTTCCATCTTGAATATTTTCAAGACCTCTTTGATGTATTTGGGATGTGTAATGAAAATACCTTCACTTTGTTGAATGATCTGTAGACCAAGAAAGAACTTGATCTCTCCAAACATAGACATCTCGAACTCTTTGCTCATCTCATCAGCAAATGATTTGCATAGCATATCATTACCTCCAAATATGACGTCATCAACAAATATTTCAGCAATCAAAGTGTTAGTATCAGTATCTTCTTTCAAATAAAGATTACTATTTTCACTAGTCTTTATAAATCCAATACTTATTAGAAAGGAATGAAGTCGTTCATACCAGGCTCTGGGAGCTTGTTTCAATCCATATAAGGCTTTGTGAAGTCTACATACCATGTTTCTCTTGTCTGGATCAACAAACCCTTTTGGTTGTCCAATGTATACCTCTTCTTCAAGTATTCCATTTAGGAATGCTGACTTGACATCCATTTGATATACTTTGAATCATTTATATGCAGCATAAGCAAGTAGTATTCTTACTCTTTCTAGCCTAGAAACGGGTGCAAAGGTCTCTCCATAGTCTATACCTTCCTCTTGTGCATACCCTTTGCATACTAGCCTTGCTTTGTTCCCTGTGACTTCTCCATTCTCATTCAGCTTATTCCTGAATATCCATTTTGTACCGATGGCATTCTTGTCATCTGGTCTTGGCACAAGTGACCATGTTTTGTTCTTCTCAATCTGCTCAATCTCATCATTCATAGCACTTATCCATTCCTCATTATCTAGTGCAACATTGATAGATTTTGGCTCAAA